>OW964840.1:1160030-1760030 GCA_943142095.1 Ophonus ardosiacus
ATTAATTTAGATTTTTCTTGGCTGATTACTTCTTGTCATTTTGAAACAAAATAAACATAAATAGAGACGCCGTTGTCATCGGCGTCTTTTAAAGTTACAAATGATAATCATTATAAGGATACACAAATGTATACTCGTTGCATATATATTTCATGATGGCATATATCGCACGGCTAATAGCCGTACATTATTTGTTTAATTAATTCCCTAGAATTTAATGTAGACTTTGATAATGGGTTTGATCATATTTTAATTTATTTAAAACTCATTTTCTTCTTCGAAATATCTCTTCCTACCTGCTTACTTTTATGCAAATCTGACACGAAAATATCTCCTCTCAGAAAAAGATACAGGTAAATATATATATATATATATATGTATACCAAAAACTACAAAATTTTTCGGTATTTAACATTTTATTTATCATATACGTTCTACTTAATTTTACGCAAATCTGAAACATAAAAATATCTCCTCTCAGTTAAAGATACCGGTAAACATATATGCCGAAAACTGCAAAAGTTTTCGGTATCTAATATTTTATTTTTAATAAACGTAAAGAAAATAATACTTACCTATTTTATAGACATGCAACACAATTTAATATTCACTATACATTCACTACGAAAAGTTAATATGGAAATTTATTTCAATTGCCAATGTAAATTGGACCAAAATATTTACATAAAAAATGTATTAACCAGCACTTGATTATCAATATACGAGAACAAACTAACATTCATATTCATGATATCTCAAATTATTTGGTCTGCAATATCCATAACGACACTTGACAATCATCCCTATGGCTCCAGATTAATTGTTGCTCTTTTTTGTAATTCTCTGTATATAAATTAATTTAGATTTTTCTTGGCTGATTACTTCTTGTAATTTTGAAACAAAATAAACATAAATAGAGACGCCGTTGTCATCGGCGTCTTTTAAAGTTACAAATGATAATCATTATAAGGATACACAAATGTATACTCGTTGCATATATATTTCATGATGGCATATATCGCACGGCTAATAGCCGTACATTATTTGTTTAATTAATTCCCTAGAATTTAATGTAGACTTTGATAATGGGTTTGATCATATTTTAATTTATTTAAAACTCATTTTCTTCTTCGAAATATCTCTTCCTACCTGCTTACTTTTATGCAAATCTGACACGAAAATATCTTCTCTCAGAAAAAGATACAGGTAAATATATATATGTATACCAAAAACTACAAAATTTTTCGGTATTTAACATTTTATTTATCATATACGTTCTACTTAATTTTACGCATATCTGAAACATAAAAATATCTCTTCTCAGGTAAAGATACCGGTAAACATATATGCCGAAAACTGCAAAAGTTTTCGGTATCTAATATTTTATTTTCAATAAACGTAAAGAAGATAATACTTACCTATTTTATAGACATGCAACACAATTTAATATTCACTATACATTCACTACGAAAAGTTAATATGGAAATTTATTTCAATTGCCAATGTAAATTGGACCAAAATATTTACATAAAAAATGTATTAACCAGCACTTGATTATCAATATACGAGAACAAACTAACATTCATATTCATGAAATCTCAAATTATTTGGTCTGCAATATCCATAACGACACTTGACAATCATCCCTATGGCACCAGATTAATTGTTGCTCTTTTTTGTAATTCTCTGTATATAAATTAATTTAGATTTTTCTTGGCTGATTACTTCTTGTCATTTTGAAACAAAATAAACATAAATAGAGACGCCGTTGTCATCGGCGTCTTTTAAAGTTACAAATGATAATCATTATAAGGATACACAAATGTATACTCGTTGCATATATATTTCATGATGGCATATATCGCACGGCTAATAGCCGTACATTATTTGTTTAATTAATTCCCTAGAATTTAATGTAGACTTTGATAATGGGTTTGATCATATTTTAATTTATTTTAAACTCATTTTCTTCTTCGAAATATCTCTTCCTACCTGCTTACTTTTATGCAAATCTGACACGAAAATATCTTCTCTCAGAAAAAGATACAGGTAAATATATATATGTATACCAAAAACTACAATATTTTTCGGTATTTAACATTTTATTTATCATATACGTTCTACTTAATTTTACGCATATCTGAAACATAAAAATATCTCTTCTCAGGTAAAGATACCGGTAAACATATATGCCGAAAACTGCAAAAGTTTTCGGTATCTAATATTTTATTTTTAATAAACGTAAAGAAGATAATACTTACCTATTTTATAGACATGCAACACAATTTAATATTCACTATACATTCACTACGAAAAGTTAATATGGAAATTTATTTCAATTGCCAATGTAAATTGGACCAAAATATTTACATAAAAAATGTATTAACCAGCACTTGATTATCAATATACGAGAACAAACTAACATTCATATTCATGAAATCTCAAATTATTTGGTCTGCAATATCCATAACGACACTTGACAATCATCCCTATGGCACCAGATTAATTGTTGCTCTTTTTTGTAATTCTCTGTATATAAATTAATTTAGATTTTTCTTGGCTGATTACTTCTTGTCATTTTGAAACAAAATAAACATAAATAGAGACGCCGTTGTCATCGGCGTCTTTTAAAGTTACAAATGATAATCATTATAAGGATACACAAATGTATACTCGTTGCATATATATTTCATGATGGCATATATCGCACGGCTAATAGCCGTACATTATTTGTTTAATTAATTCCCTAGAATTTAATGTAGACTTTGATAATGGGTTTGATCATATTTTAATTTATTTAAAACTCATTTTCTTCTTCGAAATATCTCTTCCTACCTGCTTACTTTTATGCAAATCTGACACGAAAATATCTCCTCTCAGAAAAAGATACAGGTAAATATATATATGTATACCAAAAACTACAAAATTTTTCGGTATTTAACATTTTATTTATCATATACGTTCTACTTAATTTTACGCATATCTGAAACATAAAAATATCTCTTCTCAGGTAAAGATACCGGTAAACATATATGCCGAAAACTGCAAAAGTTTTCGGTATCTAATATTTTATTTTTAATAAACGTAAAGAAGATAATACTTACCTATTTTATAGACATGCAACACAATTTAATATTCACTATACATTCACTACGAAAAGTTAATATGGAAATTTATTTCAATTGCCAATGTAAATTGGACCAAAATATTTACATAAAAAATGTATTAACCAGCACTTGATTATCAATATACGAGAACAAACTAACATTCATATTCATGAAATCTCAAATTATTTGGTCTGCAATATCCATAACGACACTTGACAATCATCCCTATGGCACCAGATTAATTGTTGCTCTTTTTTGTAATTCTCTGTATATAAATTAATTTAGATTTTTCTTGGCTGATTACTTCTTGTCATTTTGAAACAAAATAAACATAAATAGAGACGCCGTTGTCATCGGCGTCTTTTAAAGTTACAAATGATAATCATTATAAGGATACACAAATGTATACTCGTTGCATATATATTTCATGATGGCATATATCGCACGGCTAATAGCCGTACATTATTTGTTTAATTAATTCCCTAGAATTTAATGTAGACTTTGATAATGGGTTTGATCATATTTTAATTTATTTAAAACTCATTTTCTTCTTCGAAATATCTCTTCCTACCTGCTTACTTTTATGCAAATCTGACACGAAAATATCTCCTCTCAGAAAAAGATACAGGTAAATATATATATATATATATATATATATATATATATATATATATATATATATATATATGTATACCAAAAACTACAAAATTTTTCGGTATTTAACATTTTATTTATCATATACGTTCTACTTAATTTTACGCAAATCTGAAACATAAAAATATCTCCTCTCAGTTAAAGATACCGGTAAACATATATGCCGAAAACTGCAAAAGTTTTCGGTATCTAATATTTTATTTTTAATAAACGTAAAGAAAACAATACTTACCTATTTTATAGACATGCAACACAATTTAATATTCACTACACATTCACTACGAAAAGTTAATATGGAAATTTATTTCAATTGCCAATGTAAATTGGACCAAAATATTTACATAAAAAATGTATTAACCAGCACTTGATTATCAATATACGAGAACAAACTAACATTCATATTCATGAAATCTCAAATTATTTGGTCTGCAATATCCATAACGACACTTGACAATCATCCCTATGGCTCCAGATTAATTGTTGCTCTTTTTTGTAATTCTCTGTATATAAATTAATTTAGAATTTTCTTGGCTGATTACTTCTTGTCATTTTGAAACAAAATAAACATAAATAGAGACGCCGTTGTCATCGGCGTCTTTTAAAGTTACAAATGATAATCATTATAAGGATACACAAATGTATACTCGTTGCATATATATTTCATGATGGCATATATCGCACGGCTAATAGCCGTACATTATTTGTTTAATTAATTCCCTAGAATTTAATGTAGACTTTGATAATGGGTTTGATCATATTTTAATTTATTTAAAACTCATTTTCTTCTTCGAAATATCTCTTCCTACCTGCTTACTTTTATGCAAATCTGACACGAAAATATCTCCTCTCAGAAAAAGATACAGGTAAATATATATATATATATATATATATATATATATATATATATATATATATATATATATATATGTATACCAAAAACTACAAAATTTTTCGGTATTTAACATTTTATTTATCATATACGTTCTACTTAATTTTACGCAAATCTGAAACATAAAAATATCTCTTCTCAGGTAAAGATACCGGTAAGCATATATGCCGAAAACTGCAAAAGGTTTCGGTATCTAATATTTTATTTTTAATAAACGTAAAGAAAATAATACTTACCTATTTTATAGACATGCAACACAATTTAATATTCACTACACATTCACTACGAAAAGTTAATATGGAAATTTATTTCAATTGCCAATGTAAATTGGACCAAAATATTTACATAAAAAATGTATTAACCAGCACTTGATTATCAATATACGAGAACAAACTAACATTCATATTCATGAAATCTCAAATTATTTGGTCTGCAATATCCATAACGACACTTGACAATCATCCCTATGGCTCCAGATTAATTGTTGCTCTTTTTTGTAATTCTCTGTATATAAATTAATTTAGATTTTTCTTGGCTGATTACTTCTTGTCATTTTGAAACAAAATAAACATAAATAGAGACGCCGTTGTCATCGGCGTCTTTTAAAGTTACAAATGATAATCATTATAAGGATACACAAATGTATACTCGTTGCATATATATTTCATGATGGCATATATCGCACGGCTAATAGCCGTACATTATTTGTTTAATTAATTCCCTAGAATTTAATGTAGACTTTGATAATGGGTTTGATCATATTTTAATTTATTTAAAACTCATTTTCTTCTTCGAAATATCTCTTCCTACCTGCTTACTTTTATGCATATCTGACACGAAAATATCTCCTCTCAGAAAAAGATACAGGTAAATATATATATGTATACCAAAAACTACAAAATTTTTCGGTATTTAACATTTTATTTATCATATACGTTCTACTTAATTTTACGCATATCTGAAACATAAAAATATCTCTTCTCAGGTAAAGATACCGGTAAACATATATGCCGAAAACTGCAAAAGGTTTCGGTATCTAATATTTTATTTTTCATAAACGTAAAGAAGATAATACTTACCTATTTTATAGACATGCAACACAATTTAATATTCACTATACATTCACTACGAAAAGTTAATATGGAAATTTATTTCAATTGCCAATGTAAATTGGACCAAAATATTTACATAAAAAATGTATTAACCAGCACTTGATTATCAATATACGAGAACAAACTAACATTCATATTCATGAAATCTCAAATTATTTGGTCTGCAATATCCATAACGACACTTGACAATCATCCCTATGGCACCAGATTAATTGTTGCTCTTTTTTGTAATTCTCTGTATATAAATTAATTTAGATTTTTCTTGGCTGATTACTTCTTGTCTTCCTGAAACAAAATAAACATAAATAGAGACGCCGTTGTCATCGGCGTCTTTTAAAGTTACAAATGATACTCATTATAAGGATACACAAATGTATACTCGTTGCATATATATTTCATGATGGCATATATCGCACGGCTAATAGCCGTACATTATTTGTTTAATTAATTCCCTAGAATTTAATGTAGACTTTGATAATGGGTTTGATCATATTTTAATTTATTTAAAACTCATTTTCTTCTTCGAAATATCTCTTCCTACCTGCTTACTTTTATGCAAATCTGACACGAAAATATCTCCTCTCAGAAAAAGATACAGGTAAATACATATATATATATGTATACCAAAAACTACAAAATTTTTCGGTATTTAACATTTTATTTATCATATACGTTCTACTTAATTTTACGCAAATCTGAAACATAAAAATATCTCCTCTCAGTTAAAGATACCGGTAAACATATATGCCGAAAACTGCAAAAGTTTTCGGTATCTAATATTTTATTTTTAATAAACGTAAAGAAAATAATACTTACCTATTTTATAGACATGCAACACAATTTAATATTCACTATACATTCACTACGAAAAGTTAATATGGAAATTTATTTCAATTGCCAATGTAAATTGGACCAAAATATTTACATAAAAAATGTATTAACCAGCACTTGATTATCAATATACGAGAACAAACTAACATTCATATTCATGAAATCTCAAATTATTTGGTCTGCAATATCCATAACGACACTTGACAATCATCCCTATGGCTCCAGATTAATTGTTGCTCTTTTTTGTAATTCTCTGTATATAAATTAATTTAGATTTTTCTTGGCTGATTACTTCTTGTCATTTTGAAACAAAATAAACATAAATAGAGACGCCGTTGTCATCGGCGTCTTTTAAAGTTACAAATGATAATCATTATAAGGATACACAAATGTATACTCGTTGCATATATATTTCATGATGGCATATATCGCACGGCTAATAGCCGTACATTATTTGTTTAATTAATTCCCTAGAATTTAATGTAGACTTTGATAATGGGTTTGATCATATTTTAATTTATTTAAAACTCATTTTCTTCTTCGAAATATCTCTTCCTACCTGCTTACTTTTATGCAAATCTGACACGAAAATATCTCCTCTCAGAAAAAGATACAGGTAAATATATATATATATGTATACCAAAAACTACAAAATTTTTCGGTATTTAACATTTTATTTATCATATACGTTCTACTTAATTTTACGCAAATCTGAAACATAAAAATATCTCCTCTCAGTTAAAGATACCGGTAAACATATATGCCGAAAACTGCAAAAGTTTTCGGTATCTAATATTTTATTTTTAATAAACGTAAAGAAAATAATACTTACCTATTTTATAGACATGCAACACAATTTAATATTCACTATACATTCACTACGAAAAGTTAATATGGAAATTTATTTCAATTGCCGATGTAAATTGGACCAAAATATTTACATAAAAAATGTATTAACCAGCACTTGATTATCAATATACGAGAACAAACTAACATTCATATCCATGAAATCTCAAATTATTTGGTCTGCAATATCCATAACGACACTTGACAATCATCCCTATGGCTCCAGATTAATTGTTGCTCTTTTTTGTAATTCTCTGTATATAAATTAATTTAGATTTTTCTTGGCTGATTACTTCTTGTCATTTTGAAACAAAATAAACATAAATAGAGACGCCGTTGTCATCGGCGTCTTTTAAAGTTACAAATGATAATCATTATAAGGATACACAAATGTATACTCGTTGCATATATATTTCATGATGTCATATATCGCACGGCTAATAGCCGTACATTATTTGTTTAATTAATTCCCTAGAATTTAATGTAGACTTTGATAATGGGTTTGATCATATTTTAATTTATTTAAAACTCATTTTCTTCTTCGAAATATCTCTTCCTACCTGCTTACTTTTATGCAAATCTGACACGAAAATATCTCCTCTCAGAAAAAGATACAGGTAAATATATATATATATATATATATATATATATATATATATATATATATATATATGTATACCAAAAACTACAAAATTTTTCGGTATTTAACATTTTATTTATCATATACGTTCTACTTAATTTTACGCAAATCTGAAACATAAAAATATCTCCTCTCAGTTAAAGATACCGGTAAACATATATGCCGAAAACTGCAAAAGTTTTCGGTATCTAATATTTTATTTTTAATAAACGTAAAGAAGATAATACTTACCTATTTTATAGACATGCAACACAATTTAATATTCACTATACATTCACTACGAAAAGTTAATATGGAAATTTATTTCAATTGCCAATGTAAATTGGACCAAAATATTTACATAAAAAATGTATTAACCAGCACTTGATTATCAATATACGAGAACAAACTAACATTCATATTCATGAAATCTCAAATTATTTGGTCTGCAATATCCATAACGACACTTGACAATCATCCCTATGGCTCCAGATTAATTGTTGCTCTTTTTTGTAATTCTCTGTATATAAATTAATTTAGATTTTTCTTGGCTGATTACTTCTTGTCATTTTGAAACAAAATAAACATAAATAGAGACGCCGTTGTCATCGGCGTCTTTTAAAGTTACAAATGATAATCATTATAAGGATACACAAATGTATACTCGTTGCATATATATTTCATGATGGCATATATCGCACGGCTAATAGCCGTACATTATTTGTTTAATTAATTCCCTAGAATTTAATGTAGACTTTGATAATGGGTTTGATCATATTTTAATTTATTTAAAACTCATTTTCTTCTTCGAAATATCTCTTCCTACCTGCTTACTTTTATGCAAATCTGACACGAAAATATCTCCTCTCAGAAAAAGATACAGGTAAATATATATATATATATATATATATATATATATATGTGTACCAAAAACTACAAAATTTTTCGGTATTTAACATTTTATTTATGATATACGTTCTACTTAATTTTACGCATATCTGAAACATAAAAATATCTCCTCTCAGTTAAAGATACCGGTAAACATATATGCCGAAAACTGCAAAAGTTTTCGGTATCTAATATTTTATTTTTAATAAACGTAAAGAAAATAATACTTACCTATTTTATAGACATGCAACACAATTTAATATTCACTATACATTCACTACGAAAAGTTAATATGGAAATTTATTTCAATTGCCAATGTAAATTGGACCAAAATATTTACATAAAAAATGTATTAACCAGCACTTGATTATCAATATACGAGAACAAACTAACATTCATATTCATGAAATCTCAAATTACTTGGTCTGCAATATCCATAACGACACTTGACAATCATCCCTATGGCTCCAGATTAATTGTTGCTCTTTTTTGTAATTCTCTGTATATAAATTAATTTAGATTTTTCTTGGCTGATTACTTCTTGTCATTTTGAAACAAAATAAACATAAATAGAGACGCCGTTGTCATCGGCGTCTTTTAAAGTTACAAATGATAATCATTATAAGGATACACAAATGTATACTCGTTGCATATATATTTCATGATGGCATATATCGCACGGCTAATAGCCGTACATTATTTGTTTAATTAATTCCCTAGAATTTAATGTAGACTTTGATAATGGGTTTGATCATATTTTAATTTATTTAAAACTCATTTTCTTCTTCGAAATATCTCTTCCTACCTGCTTACTTTTATGCAAATCTGACACTAAAATATCTCCTCTCAGAAAAAGATACAGGTAAATATATATATATATATATATATATATATATATATATATATATATATATATATATATATATATATATATATGTATACCAAAAACTACAAAATTTTTCGGTATTTAACATTTTATTTATCATATACGTTCTACTTAATTTTACGCAAATCTGAAACATAAAAATATCTCCTCTCAGTTAAAGATACCGGTAAACATATATGCCGAAAACTGCAAAAGTTTTCGGTATCTAATATTTTATTTTTAATAAACGTAAAGAAAATAATACTTACCTATTTTATAGACATGCAACACAATTTAATATTCACTATACATTCACTACGAAAAGTTAATATGGAAATTTATTTCAATTGCCAATGTAAATTGGACCAAAATATTTACATAAAAAATGTATTAACCAGCACTTGATTATCAATATACGAGAACAAACTAACATTCATATTCATGAAATCTCAAATTATTTGGTCTGCAATATCCATAACGACACTTGACAATCATCCCTATGGCTCCAGATTAATTGTTGCTCTTTTTTGTAATTCTCTGTATATAAATTAATTTAGATTTTTCTTGGCTGATTACTTCTTGTCATTTTGAAACAAAATAAACATAAATAGAGACGCCGTTGTCATCGGCGTCTTTTAAAGTTACAAATGATAATCATTATAAGGATACACAAATGTATACTCGTTGCATATATATTTCATGATGGCATATATCGCACGGCTAATAGCCGTACATTATTTGTTTAATTAATTCCCTAGAATTTAATGTAGACTTTGATCATATTTTAATTTAATTAAAACTCATTTTCTTCTTCGAAATATCTCTTCCTACCTGCTTACTTTTATGCAAATCTGACACGAAAATATCTCCTCTCAGAAAAAGATACAGGTAAATATATATATATATATATATATATATATATATATATATATATGTGTGTACCAAAAGCTACAAAATTTTTCGGTATTTAACATTTTATTTATCATATACGTTCTACTTAATTTTACGCAAATCTGAAACATAAAAATATCTCCTCTCAGTTAAAGATACCGGTAAACATATATGCCGAAAACTGCAAAAGTTTTCGGTATCTAATATTTTATTTTTAATAAACGTAAAGAAAATAATACTTACCTATTTTATAGACATGCAACACAATTTAATATTCACTATACATTCACTACGAAAAGTTAATATGGAAATTTATTTCAATTGCCAATGTAAATTGGACCAAAATATTTACATAAAAAATGTATTAACCAGCACTTGATTATCAATATACGAGAACAAACTAACATTCATATTCATGAAATCTCAAATTATTTGGTCTGCAATATCCATAACGACACTTGACAATCATCCCTATGGCTCCAGATTAATTGTTGCTCTTTTTTGTAATTCTCTGTATATAAATTAATTTAGATTTTTCTTGGCTGATTACTTCTTGTCATTTTGAAACAAAATAAACATAAATAGAGACGCCGTTGTCATCGGCGTCTTTTAAAGTTACAAATGATAATCATTATAAGGATACACAAATGTATACTCGTTGCATATATATTTCATGATGGCATATATCGCACGGCTGATAGCCGTACATTATTTGTTTAATTAATTCCCTAGAATTTAATGTAGACTTTGATAATGGGTTTGATCATATTTTAATTTATTTAAAACTCATTTTCTTCTTCGAAATATCTCTTCCTACCTGCTTACTTTTATGCAAATCTGACACGAAAATATCTCCTCTCAGAAAAAGATACAGGTAAATATATATATGTATACCAAAAACTACAAAATTTTTCGGTATTTAACATTTTATTTATCATATACGTTCTACTTAATTTTACGCATATCTGAAACATAAAAATATCTCTTCTCAGGTAAAGATACCGGTAAACATATATGCCGAAAACTGCAAAAGTTTTCGGTATCTAATATTTTATTTTTAATAAACGTAAAGAAGATAATACTTACCTATTTTATAGACATGCAACACAATTTAATATTCACTATACATTCACTACGAAAAGTTAATATGGAAATTTATTTCAATTGCCAATGTAAATTGGACCAAAATATTTACATAAAAAATGTATTAACCAGCACTTGATTATCAATATACGAGAACAAACTAACATTTATATTCATGATATCTCAAATTATTTGGTCTGCAATATCCATAACGACACTTGACAATCATCCCTATGGCACCAGATTAATTGTTGCTCTTTTTTGTAATTCTCTGTATATAAATTAATTTAGATTTTTCTTGGCTGATTACTTCTTGTCATTTTGAAACAAAATAAACATAAATAGAGACGCCGTTGTCATCGGCGTCTTTTAAAGTTACAAATGATAATCATTATAAGGATACACAAATGTATACTCGTTGCATATATATTTCATGATGGCATATATCGCACGGCTAATAGCCGTACATTATTTGTTTAATTAATTCCCTAGAATTTAATGTAGACTTTGATAATGGGTTTGATCATATTTTAATTTATTTAAAACTCATTTTCTTCTTCGAAATATCTCTTCCTACCTGCTTACTTTTATGCAAATCTGACACGAAAATATCTCCTCTCAGAAAAAGATACAGGTAATATATATATATATATATATATATATATATATATATATATATATATATATATATATATGTATGTATACCAAAAACTACAAAATTTTTCGGTATTTAACATTTTATTTATCATATACGTTCTACTTAATTTTACGCAAATCTGAAACATAAAAATATCTCCTCTCAGTTAAAGATACCGGTAAACATATATGCCGAAAACTGCAAAAGTTTTCGGTATCTAATATTTTATTTTTAATAAACGTAAAGAAAATAATACTTACCTATTTTATAGACATGCAACACAATTTAATATTCACTATACATTCACTACGAAAAGTTAATATGGAAATTTATTTCAATTGCCAATGTAAATTGGACCAAAATATTTACATAAAAAATGTATTAACCAGCACTTGATTATCAATATACGAGAACAAACTAACATTCATATTCATGAAATCTCAAATTATTTGGTCTGCAATATCCATAACGACACTTGACAATCATCCCTATGGCTCCAGATTAATTGTTGCTCTTTTTTGTAATTCTCTGTATATAAATTAATTTAGATTTTTCTTGGCTGATTACTTCTTGTCATTTTGAAACAAAATAAACATAAATAGAGACGCCGTTGTCATCGGCGTCTTTTAAAGTTACAAATGATAATCATTATAAGGATACACAAATGTATACTCGTTGCATATATATTTCATGATGGCATATATCGCACGGCTAATAGCCGTACATTATTTGTTTAATTAATTCCCTAGAATTTAATGTAGACTTTGATAATGGGTTTGATCATATTTTAATTTATTTAAAACTCATTTTCTTCTTCGAAATATCTCTTCCTACCTGCTTACTTTTATGCAAATCTGACACGAAAATATCTCCTCTCAGAAAAAGATACAGGTAAATATATATATGTATACCAAAAACTACAAAATTTTTCGGTATTTAACATTTTATTTATCATATACGTTCTACTTAATTTTACGCATATCTGAAACATAAAAATATCTCTTCTCAGGTAAAGATACCGGTAAACATATATGCCGAAAACTGCAAAAGTTTTCGGTATCTAATATTTTATTTTTAATAAACGTAAAGAAGATAATACTTACCTATTTTATAGACATGCAACACAATTTAATATTCACTATACATTCACTACGAAAAGTTAATATGGAAATTTATTTCAATTGCCAATGTAAATTGGACCAAAATATTTACATAAAAAATGTATTAACCAGCACTTGGTTATCAATATACGAGAACAAACTAACATTCATATTCATGAAATCTCAAATTATTTGGTCTGCAATATCCATAACGACACTTGACAATCATCCCTATGGCACCAGATTAATTGTTGCTCATTTTTGTAATTCTCTGTATATAAATTAATTTAGATTTTTCTTGGCTGATTACTTCTTGTCTTCCTGAAACAAAATAAACATAAATAGAGACGCCGTTGTCATCGGCGTCTTTTAAAGTTACAAATGATACTCATTATAAGGATACACAAATGTATACTCGTTGCATATATATTTCATGATGGCATATATCGCACGGCTAATAGCCGTACATTATTTGTTTAATTAATTCCCTAGAATTTAATGTAGACTTTGGTAATGGTTTTGATCATATTTTAATTTATTTAAAACTCATTTTCTTCTTCGAAATATCTCTTCCTACCTGCTTACTTTTATGCAAATCTGACACGAAAATATCTCCTCTCAGAAAAAGATACAGGTAAATATATATATGTATACCAAAAACTACAAAAATTTTCGGTATTTAACATTTTATTTATCATATACGTTCTACTTAATTTTACGCATATCTGAAACATAAAAATATCTCTTCTCAGGTAAAGATACCGGTAAACATATATGCCGAAAACTGCAAAAGTTTTCGGTATCTAATATTTTATTTTTAATAAACGTAAAGAAAATAATACTTACCTATTTTATAGACATGCAACACAATTTAATATTCACTATACATTCACTACGAAAAGTTAATATGGAAATTTATTTCAATTGCCAATGTAAATTGGACCAAAATATTTACATAAAAAATGTATTAACCAGCACTTGATTATCAATATACGAGAACAAACTAACATTCATATTCATGAAATCTCAAATTATTTGGTCTGCAATATGCATAACGACACTTGACAATCATCCCTATGGCTCCAGATTAATTGTTGCTCTTTTTTGTAATTCTCTGTATATAAATTAATTTAGATTTTTCTTGGCTGATTACTTCTTGTCATTTTGAAACAAATAAACATAAATAGAGACGCCGTTGTCATCGGCGTCTTTTAAAGTTACAAATGATAATCATTATAAGGATACACAAATGTATACTCGTTGCATATATATTTCATGATGGCATATATCGCACGGCTAATAGCCGTACATTATTTGTTTAATTAATTCCCTAGAATTTAATGTAGACTTTGATAATGGGTTTGATCATATTTTAATTTATTTAAAACTCATTTTCTTCTTCGAAATATCTCTTCCTACCTGCTTACTTTTATGCAAATCTGACACGAAAATATCTCCTCTCAGAAAAAGATTCAGGTAAATATATATATGTATACCAAAAACTACAAAATTTTTCGGTATTTAACATTTTATTTATCATATACGTTCTACTTAATTTTACGCATATCTGAAACATAAAAATATCTCTTCTCAGGTAAAGATACCGGTAAACATATATGCCGAAAACTGCAAAAGTTTTCGGTATCTAATATTTTATTTTTAATAAACGTAAAGAAAATAATACTTACCTATTTTATAGACATGCAACACAATTTAATATTCACTATACATTCACTACGAAAAGTTAATATGGAAATTTATTTCAATTGCCAATGTAAATTGGACCAAAATATTTACATAAAAAATGTATTAACCAGCACTTGATTATCAATATACGAGAACAAACTAACATTCATATTCATGAAATCTCAAATTATTTGGTCTGCAATATCCATAACGACACTTGACAATCATCCCTATGGCTCCAGATTAATTGTTGCTCTTTTTTGTAATTCTCTGTATATAAATTAATTTAGATTTTTCTTGGCTGATTACTTCTTGTCATTTTGAAACAAAATAAACATAAATAGAGACGCCGTTGTCATCGGCGTCTTTTAAAGTTACAAATGATAATCATTATAAGGATACACAAATGTATACTCGTTGCATATATATTTCATGATGGCATATATCGCACGGCTAATAGCCGTACATTATTTGTTTAATTAATTCCCTAGAATTTAATGTAGACTTTGATAATGGGTTTGATCATATTTTAATTTATTTAAAACTCATTTTCTTCTTCGAAATATCTCTTCCTACCTGCTTACTTTTATGCAAATCTGACACGAAAATATCTCCTCTCAGAAAAAGATACAGGTAAATATATATATGTATACCAAAAACTACAAAATTTTTCGGTATTTAACATTTTATTTATCATATACGTTCTACTTAATTTTACGCATATCTGAAACATAAAAATATCTCTTCTCAGGTAAAGATACCGGTAAACATATATGCCGAAAACTGCAAAAGTTTTCGGTATCTATTATTTTATTTTTAATAAACGTAAAGAAAATAATACTTACCTATTTTATAGACATGCAACACAATTTAATATTCACTATACATTCACTACGAAAAGTTAATATGGAAATTTATTTCAATTGCCAATGTAAATTGGACCAAAATATTTACATAAAAAATCTGTTGTGGCCAGCACAAGACCTCTCGCCATTTCCATATTAGGCTATATAAGTATTGTATTGCACTTCGCTTTCGAGCCGTCGTTTTATAACAAAATCTTACAGAACATTACCCAAATTTTGTTTCTTACTATATTTAGCATGTCTTCTGCACACATATAATTCAAATTATATCTATTTTTCATTGTATGAGGAAGTTTCTAAATGTCAAATATTGTTCCAACTCATTAACCAGATTGGCGGTATTTCTGATAGATATATGCATTTTACCACAATTTTACCTATAATTTCAAATATTTAATTAATAAAACAATAAGAAAAGTTAAATATACTTCCCAGAAAAAGCTATCAGAATGTCACTAAAACTGTTGATATTTGACAATGACATGTGTCATGTTATAAACATTGGAATTTGTCAACTGGTTTCCTTAGTGCCTTGGCCTCTGCGATTACTTTACTCTATAAATTAAATTAGTCTTTATTTCTAAATCTATACAAGATATAATAAAATTTTTAAGTGTATTAGATGGAGAATTTTATGTTCTTCAATATTTAATAAAAAAAAATCCCAAAAAATTATATTTAGAAGAATTTTTCTAAGAAACTACTACTTCCGGTTCTTCAATTGTTACCAAAACCTTTTCAGCTCTTCCCAGGAATGTCAGATTGAGGAAACTGCAGTTAAATATTTTTTAAGTCTTATAGTTTTTGAGGAATCGTGACTACAACATCCAGACATACATACATACATACATACATACACACACACACACACACATACATCCACACACACACACACACAGACATCATTTTAAAAATGTTATAATCGGATTGTAGGGACCTTAAATCGTGCTTATTCAATAAAATCTGGATATGCGAATTTTAGCATGAATCCAATACCTCTCTTAGCGAGAGGTAAAAATGTATTAACCAGCACTTGATTATCAATATACGAGAACAAACTAACATTCATATTCATGAAATCTCAAATTATTTGGTCTGCAATATCCATAACGACACTTGACAATCATCCCTATGGCTCCAGATTAATTGTTGCTCTTTTTTGTAATTCTCTGTATATAAATTAATTTAGATTTTTCTTGGCTGATTACTTCTTGTCATTTTGAAACAAAATAAACATAAATAGAGACGCCGTTGTCATCGGCGTCTTTTAAAGTTACAAATGATAATCATTATAAGGATACACAAATGTATACTCGTTGCATATATATTTCATGATGGCATATATCGCACGGCTAATAGCCGTACATTATTTGTTTAATTAATTCCCTAGAATTTAATGTAGACTTTGATAATGGGTTTGATCATATTTTAATTTATTTAAAACTCATTTTCTTCTTCGAAATATCTCTTCCTACCTGCTTACTTTTATGCAAATCTGACACGAAAATATCTCCTCTCAGAAAAAGATACAGGTAAATATATATATGTATACCAAAAACTACAAAATTTTTCGGTATTTAACATTTTATTTATCATATACGTTCTACTTAATTTTACGCATATCTGAAACATAAAAATATCTCTTCTCAGGTAAAGATACCGGTAAACATATATGCCGAAAACTGCAAAAGTTTTCGGTATCTAATATTTTATTTTTAATAAACGTAAAGAAAATAATACTTACCTTTTTTATAGACATGCAACACAATTTAATATTCACTATACATTCACTACGAAAAGTTAATATGGAAATTTATTTCAATTGCCAATGTAAATTGGACCAAAATATTTACATAAAAAATGTATTAACCAGCACTTGATTATCAATATACGAGAACAAACTAACATTCATATTCATGAAATCTCAAATTATTTGGTCTGCAATATCCATAACGACACTTGACAATCATCCCTATGGCTCCAGATTAATTGTTGCTCTTTTTTGTAATTCTCTGTATATAAATTAATTTAGATTTTTCTTGGCTGATTACTTCTTGTCATTTTGAAACAAAATAAACATAAATAGAGACGCCGTTGTCATCGGCGTCTTTTAAAGTTACAAATGATAATCATTATAAGGATACACAAATGTATACTCGTTGCATATATATTTCATGATGGCATATATCGCACGGCTAATAGCCGTACATTATTTGTTTAATTAATTCCCTAGAATTTAATGTAGACTTTGATAATGGGTTTGATCATATTTTAATTTATTTAAAACTCATTTTCTTCTTCGAAATATCTCTTCCTACCTGCTTACTTTTATGCAAATCTGACACGAAAATATCTCCTCTCAGAAAAAGATACAGGTAAATATATATATATATGTATACCAAAAACTACAAAATTTTTCGGTATTTAACATTTTATTTATCATATACGTTCTACTTAATTTTACGCATATCTGAAACATAAAAATATCTCTTCTCAGGTAAAGATACCGGTAAACATATATGCCGAAAACTGCAAAAGTTTTCGGTATCTAATATTTTATTTTTAATAAACGTAAAGAAGATAATACTTACCTATTTTATAGACATGCAACACAATTTAATATTCACTATACATTCACTACGAAAAGTTAATATGGAAATTTATTTCAATTGCCAATGTAAATTGGACCAAAATATTTACATAAAAAATGTATTAACCAGCACTTGATTATCAATATACGAGAACAAACTAACATTCATATTCATGAAATCTCAAATTATTTGGTCTGCAATATCCATAACGACACTTGACAATCATCCCTATGGCACCAGATTAATTGTTGCTCTTTTTTGTAATTCTCTGTATATAAATTAATTTAGATTTTTCTTGGCTGATTACTTCTTGTCTTCCTGACACAAAATAAACATAAATAGAGACGCCGTTATCATCGGCGTCTTTTAAAGTTACAAATGATACTCATTATAAGGATACACAAATGTATACTCGTTGCATATATATTTCATGATGGCATATATCGCACGGCTAATAGCCGTACATTATTTGTTTAATTAATTCCCTAGAATTTAATGTAGACTTTGATAATGGGTTTGATCATATTTTAATTTATTTAAAACTCATTTTCTTCTTCGAAATATCTCTTCCTACCTGCTTACTTTTATGCAAATCTGACACGAAAATATCTCCTCTCAGAAAAAGATACAGGTAAATATATATATATATATATATATATGTATACCAAAAACTACAAAATTTTTCGGTATTTAACATTTTATTTATCATATACGTTCTACTTAATTTTACGCATATCTGAAACATAAAAATATCTCTTCTCAGGTAAAGATACCGGTAAACATATATGCCGAAAACTGCAAAAGTTTTCGGTATCTAATATTTTATTTTTAATAAACGTAAAGAAAATAATACTTACCTTTTTTATAGACATGCAACACAATTTAATATTCACTATACATTCACTACGAAAAGTTAATATGGAAATTTATTTCAATTGCCAATGTAAATTGGACCAAAATATTTACATAAAAAATGTATTAACCAGCACTTGATTATCAATATACGAGAACAAACTAACATTCATATTCATGAAATCTCAAATTATTTGGTCTGCAATATCCATAACGACACTTGACAATCATCCCTATGGCTCCAGATTAATTGTTGCTCTTTTTTGTAATTCTCTGTATATAAATTAATTTAGATTTTTCTTGGCTGATTACTTCTTGTCATTTTGAAACAAAATAAACATAAATAGAGACGCCGTTGTCATCGGCGTCTTTTAAAGTTACAAATGATAATCATTATAAGGATACACAAATGTATACTCGTTGCATATATATTTCATGATGGCATATATCGCACGGCTAATAGCCGTACATTATTTGTTTAATTAATTCCCTAGAATTTAATGTAGACTTTGATAATGGGTTTGATCATATTTTAATTTATTTAAAACTCATTTTCTTCTTCGAAATATCTCTTCCTACCTGCTTACTTTTATGCAAATCTGACACGAAAATATCTCCTCTCAGAAAAAGATACAGGTAAATATATATATATATATATGTATACCAAAAACTACAAAATTTTTCGGTATTTAACATTTTATTTATCATATACGTTCTACTTAATTTTACGCATATCTGAAACATAAAAATATCTCTTCTCAGGTAAAGATACCGGTAAACATATATGCCGAAAACTGCAAAAGTTTTCGGTATCTAATATTTTATTTTTAATAAACGTAAAGAAGATAATACTTACCTATTTTATAGACATGCAACACAATTTAATATTCACTATACATTCACTACGAAAAGTTAATATGGAAATTTATTTCAATTGCCAATGTAAATTGGACCAAAATATTTACATAAAAAATGTATTAACCAGCACTTGATTATCAATATACGAGAACAAACTAACATTCATATTCATGAAATCTCAAATTATTTGGTCTGCAATATCCATAACGACACTTGACAATCTTCCCTATGGCACCAGATTAATTGTTGCTCTTTTTTGTAATTCTCTGTATATAAATTAATTTAGATTTTTCTTGGCTGATTACTTCTTGTCTTCCTGAAACAAAATAAACATAAATAGAGACGCCGTTGTCATCGGCGTCTTTTAAAGTTACAAATGATACTCATTATAAGGATACACAAATGTATACTCGTTGCATATATATTTCATGATGGCATATATCGCACGGCTAATAGCCGTACATTATTTATTTAATTAATTCCCTAGAATTTAATGTAGACTTTGATAATGGGTTTGATCATATTTTAATTTATTTAAAACTCATTTTCTTCTTCGAAATATCTCTTCCTACCTGCTTACTTTTATGCAAATCTGACACGAAAATATCTCCTCTCAGAAAAAGATACAGGTAAATATATATATGTATACCAAAAACTACAAAATTTTTCGGTATTTAACATTTTATTTATCATATACGTTCTACTTAATTTTACGCATATCTGAAACATAAAAATATCTCTTCTCAGGTAAAGATACCGGTAAACATATATGCCGAAAACTGCAAAAGTTTTCGGTATCTAATATTTTATTTTTAATAAACGTAAAGAAAATAATACTTACCTTTTTTATAGACATGCAACACAATTTAATATTCACTATACATTCACTACGAAAAGTTAATATGGAAATTTATTTCAATTGCCAATGTAAATTGGACCAAAATATTTACATAAAAAATGTATTAACCAGCACTTGATTATCAATATACGAGAACAAACTAACATTCATATTCATGAAATCTCAAATTATTTGGTCTGCAATATCCATAACGACACTTGACAATCATCCCTATGGCACCAGATTAATTGTTGCTCTTTTTTGTAATTCTCTGTATATAAATTAATTTAGATTTTTCTTGGCTGATTACTTCTTGTCTTCCTGAAACAAAATAAACATAAATAGAGACGCCGTTGTCATCGGCGTCTTTTAAAGTTACAAATGATAATCATTATAAGGATACACAAATGTATACTCGTTGCATATATATTTCATGATGGCATATATCGCACGGCTAATAGCCGTACATTATTTGTTTAATTAATTCCCTAGAATTTAATGTAGACTTTGATAATGGGTTTGATCATATTTTAATTTATTTAAAACTCATTTTCTTCTTCGAAATATCTCTTCCTACCTGCTTACTTTTATGCAAATCTGACACGAAAATATCTCCTCTCAGAAAAAGATACAGGTAAATATATATATGTATACCAAAAACTACAAAATTTTTCGGTATTTAACATTTTATTTATCATATACGTTCTACTTAATTTTACGCATATCTGAAACATAAAAATATCTCTTCTCAGGTAAAGATACCGGTAAACATATATGCCGAAAACTGCAAAAGTTTTCGGTATCTAATATTTTATTTTTAATAAACGTAAAGAAAATAATACTTACCTTTTTTATAGACATGCAACACAATTTAATATTCACTATACATTCACTACGAAAAGTTAATATGGAAATTTATTTCAATTGACAATGTAAATTGGACCAAAATATTTACATAAAAAATGTATTAACCAGCACTTGATTATCAATATACGAGAACAAACTAACATTCATATTCATGAAATCTCAAATTATTTGGTCTGCAATATCCATAACGACACTTGACAATCATCCCTATGGCTCCAGATTAATTGTTGCTCTTTTTTGTAATTCTCTGTATATAAATTAATTTAGATTTTTCTTGGCTGATTACTTCTTGTCATTTTGAAACAAAATAAACATAAATAGAGACGCCGTTGTCATCGGCGTCTTTTAAAGTTACAAATGATAATCATTATAAGGATACACAAATGTATACTCGTTGCATATATATTTCATGATGGCATATATCGCACGGCTAATAGCCGTACATTATTTGTTTAATTAATTCCCTAGAATTTAATGTAGACTTTGATAATGGGTTTGATCATATTTTAATTTATTTAAAACTCATTTTCTTCTTCGAAATATCTCTTCCTACCTGCTTACTTTTATGCAAATCTGACACGAAAATATCTCCTCTCAGCAAAAGATACAGGTAAATATATATATATGTATACCAAAAACTACAAAATTTTTCGGTATTTAACATTTTATTTATCATATACGTTCTACTTAATTTTACGCATATCTGAAACATAAAAATATCTCTTCTCAGGTAAAGATACCGGTAAACATATATGCCGAAAACTGCAAAAGTTTTCGGTATCTAATATTTTATTTTTAATAAACGTAAAGAAGATAATACTTACCTATTTTATAGACATGCAACACAATTTAATATTCACTATACATTCACTACGAAAAGTTAATATGGAAATTTATTTCAATTGCCAATGTAAATTGGACCAAAATATTTACATAAAAAATGTATTAACCAGCACTTGATTATCAATATACGAGAACAAACTAACATTCATATTCATGAAATCTCAAATTATTTGGTCTGCAATATCCATAACGACACTTGACAATCATCCCTATGGCACCAGATTAATTGTTGCTCTTTTTTGTAATTCTCTGTATATAAATTAATTTAGATTTTTCTTGGCTGATTACTTCTTGTCTTCCTGAAACAAAATAAACATAAATAGAGACGCCGTTGTCATCGGCGTCTTTTAAAGTTACAAATGATACTCATTATAAGGATACACAAATGTATACTCGTTGCATATATATTTCATGATGGCATATATCGCACGGCTAATAGCCGTACATTATTTGTTTAATTAATTCCCTAGAATTTAATGTAGACTTTGATAATGGGTTTGATCATATTTTAATTTATTTAAAACTCATTTTCTTCTTCGAAATATCTCTTCCTACCTGCTTACTTTTATGCAAATCTGACACGAAAATATCTCCTCTCAGAAAAAGATACAGGTAAATATATATATGTATACCAAAAACTACAAAATTTTTCGGTATTTAACATTTTATTTATCATATACGTTCTACTTAATTTTACGCATATCTGAAACATAAAAATATCTCTTCTCAGGTAAAGATACCGGTAAACATATATGCCGAAAACTGCAAAAGTTTTCGGTATCTAATATTTTATTTTTAATAAACGTAAAGAAGATAATACTTACCTATTTTATAGACATGCAACACAATTTAATATTCACTATACATTCACTACGAAAAGTTAATATGGAAATTTATTTCAATTGCCAATGTAAATTGGACCAAAATATTTACATAAAAAATGTATTAACCAGCACTTGATTATCAATATACGAGAACAAACTAACATTCATATTCATGAAATCTCAAATTATTTGGTCTGCAATATCCATAACGACACTTGACAATCATCCCTATGGCACCAGATTAATTGTTGCTCTTTTTTGTAATTCTCTGTATATAAATTAATTTAGATTTTTCTTGGCTGATTACTTCTTGTCTTCCTGAAACAAAATAAACATAAATAGAGACGCCGTTGTCATCGGCGTCTTTTAAAGTTACAAATGATACTCATTATAAGGATACACAAATGTATACTCGTTGCATATATATTTCATGATGGCATATATCGCACGGCTAATAGCCGTACATTATTTGTTTAATTAATTCCCTAGAATTTAATGTAGACTTTGATAATGGGTTTGATCATATTTTAATTTATTTAAAACTCATTTTCTTCTTCGAAATATCTCTTCCTACCTGCTTACTTTTATGCAAATCTGACACGAAAATATCTCCTCTCAGAAAAAGATACAGGTAAATATATATATGTATACCAAAAACTACAAAATTTTTCGGTATTTAACATTTTATTTATCATATACGTTCTACTTAATTTTACGCATATCTGAAACATAAAAATATCTCTTCTCAGGTAAAGATACCGGTAAACATATATGCCGAAAACTGCAAAAGTTTTCGGTATCTAATATTTTATTTTTAATAAACGTAAAGAAAATAATACTTACCTATTTTATAGACATGCAACACAATTTAATATTCACTATACATTCACTACGAAAAGTTAATATGGAAATTTATTTCAATTGCCAATGTAAATTGGACCAAAATATTTACATAAAAAATGTATTAACCAGCACTTGATTATCAATATACGAGAACAAACTAACATTCATATTCATGAAATCTCAAATTATTTGGTCTGCAATATCCATAACGACACTTGACAATCATCCCTATGGCACCAGATTAATTGTTGCTCTTTTTTGTAATTCTCTGTATATAAATTAATTTAGATTTTTCTTGGCTGATTACTTCTTGTCTTCCTGAAACAAAATAAACATAAGTAGAGACGCCGTTGTCATCGGCGTCTTTTAAAGTTACAAATGATACTCATTATAAGGATACACAAATGTATACTCGTTGCATATATATATCATGATGGCATATATCGCACGGCTAATAGCCGTACATTATTTGTTTAATTAATTCCCTAGAATTTAATGTAGACTTTGATAATGGGTTTGATCATATTTTAATTTATTTAAAACTCATTTTCTTCTTCGAAATATCTCTTCCTACCTGCTTACTTTTATGCAAATCTGACACGAAAATATCTCCTCTCAGAAAAAGATACAGGTAAATATATATATGTATACCAAAAACTACAAAATTTTTCGGTATTTAACATTTTATTTATCATATACGTTCTACTTAATTTTACGCATATCTGAAACATAAAAATATCTCTTCTCAGGTAAAGATACCGGTAAACATATATGCCGAAAACTGCAAAAGTTTTCGGTATCTAATATTTTATTTTTAATAAACGTAAAGAAAATAATACTTACCTTTTTTATAGACATGCAACACAATTTAATATTCACTATACATTCACTACGAAAAGTTAATATGGAAATTTATTTCAATTGCCAATGTAAATTGGACCAAAATATTTACATAAAAAATGTATTAACCAGCACTTGATTATCAATATACGAGAACAAACTAACATTCATATTCATGAAATCTCAAATTATTTGGTCTGCAATATCCATAACGACACTTGACAATCATCCCTATGGCTCCAGATTAATTGTTGCTCTTTTTTGTAATTCTCTGTATATAAATTAATTTAGATTTTTCTTGGCTGATTACTTCTTGTCATTTTGAAACAAAATAAACATAAATAGAGACGCCGTTGTCATCGGCGTCTTTTAAAGTTACAAATGATAATCATTATAAGGATACACAAATGTATACTCGTTGCATATATATTTCATGATGGCATATATCGCACGGCTAATAGCCGTACATTATTTGTTTAATTAATTCCCTAGAATTTAATGTAGACTTTGATAATGGGTTTGATCATATTTTAATTTATTTAAAACTCATTTTCTTCTTCGAAATATCTCTTCCTACCTGCTTACTTTTATGCAAATCTGACACGAAAATATCTCCTCTCAGAAAAAGATACAGGTAAATATATATATGTATACCAAAAACTACAAAATTTTTCGGTATTTAACATTTTATTTATCATATACGTTCTACTTAATTTTACGCATATCTGAAACATAAAAATATCTCTTCTCAGGTAAAGATACCGGTAAACATATATGCCGAAAACTGCAAAAGTTTTCGGTATCTAATATTTTATTTTTAATAAACGTAAAGAAAATAATACTTACCTTTTTTATAGACATGCAACACAATTTAATATTCACTATACATTCACTACGAAAAGTTAATATGGAAATTTATTTCAATTGCCAATGTAAATTGGACCAAAATATTTACATAAAAAATGTATTAACCAGCACTTGATTATCAATATACGAGAACAAACTAACATTCATATTCATGAAATCTCAAATTATTTGGTCTGCAATATCCATAACGACACTTGACAATCATCCCTATGGCACCAGATTAATTGTTGCTCTTTTTTGTAATTCTCTGTATATAAATTAATTTAGATTTTTCTTGGCTGATTACTTCTTGTCTTCCTGAAACAAAATAAACATAAATAGAGACGCCGTTGTCATCGGCGTCTTTTAAAGTTACAAATGATACTCATTATAAGGATACACAAATGTATACTCGTTGCATATATATTTCATGATGGCATATATCGCACGGCTAATAGCCGTACATTATTTGTTTAATTAATTCCCTAGAATTTAATGTAGACTTTGATAATGGGTTTGATCATATTTTAATTTATTTAAAACTCATTTTCTTCTTCGAAATATCTCTTCCTACCTGCTTACTTTTATGCAAATCTGACACGAAAATATCTCCTCTCAGAAAAAGATACAGGTAAATATATATATGTATACCAAAAACTACAAAATTTTTCGGTATTTCACATTTTATTTATCATATACGTTCTACTTAATTTTACGCATATCTGAAACATAAAAATATCTCTTCTCAGGTAAAGATACCGGTAAACATATATGCCGAAAACTGCAAAAGTTTTCGGTATCTAATATTTTATTTTTAATAAACGTAAAGAAAATAATACTTACCTTTTTTATAGACATGCAACACAATTTAATATTCACTATACATTCACTACGAAAAGTTAATATGGAAATTTATTTCAATTGCCAATGTAAATTGGACCAAAATATTTACATAAAAAATGTATTAACACTAGAACCGCCAAGGGGACAAATATGTCCCCGCATGAAATTTAAGTACATGTATTTTATGCGTTTTTTCAGTTAAGTTCTTGAGATTTCGTGACTTTTCATTAATTTTATAGAAGAATGTCTATGTTGAAAATGATCTTTGTGTTTCCATTAATTATATTTTTACAACCATATTTGTCTCAAAATGCCAAGGGGACATTTTTGTCCCCAGGTAAAATAAATGAATAAATGCCAAAATACAATCTTCCTTTTCCTTATAAATACAATATAATATACATATATAATTATTATTATAATTATTATTATTATTATTATTACTATTATTTCAAAAAGCGCTTCATTGTAAGTAATTACAGACATTGGAAAATATTCTCGTGTTCTCGTTGACAAGTACAAATTTAGTCGTTGCCGCTTTGCTCAGTTAGTTTTACTAAAGTTTAGTATATCATTCAATGTTTATGAGGGCAAAGAAACTAAAAATGTGATTGTAATGAGTACAATGCATTCTGACGTGCAAATTGGACAAGATAATAAGAAAAACCCGAAACTATAGGGTTTTATAACGAAAATAAATATGGTGTAGATGTACTTGATCAGATGTGCAGAAAATATTCTATAAAAGCAGCTTCTCGCAGATGGCCAGTACACACATTCTAGATATAGCGGGAATAAATTCCGGGATTTTGTATAAAGAAACTAAATAAATATAAATAAATATATCATCACGGCATATTACCCATTTCTGGTGTGCCAGTATCTACCTACAACACATGTAGACATCGGTAATGATGACGATATATTTTACCGTGTGGGCGCTTATCAGGCGTCACCTCACGGGCACTCATAGCTGGTGTGGAGAGTGCACCACAGGGGTCACTTTTGTGCCATTTAAAACTGGAAAGAAATTTTTTCGAAGAAATTATTTGCTAGCTTTAGCAGAAGAACTCGCGAACGAACATTGAAAAAATCGTGTAACCAACAAAGAACCCGAAGAATTTGGAATTGAAGGTGAAAAATTATCTGACAGACGCAAATGTCAAATAAAATCCCGATATAAGGCAAACAAGGGTAACAAGTGCACAGCTACAATCAAAGTATCATCCATTTGTGTAAATTGTCACGGGCAGTAAAAGTACTAAATACATTATACTTTATTCTAAGAATTTATTTTTAGTTCATATCATTTTCGATTGCCCATAACACTATGTACAACTTTGGAAAATACATTTTTCTTCTTAAATGTTTATATTATTTCTTACTAAATATAGCAGTAATAGCGTTTTATGAAAAATTATTAAGAGATTTAAAATTTCACCACAAAATTATTGAAGGGACAGAAATGACCCCTTTGGCTCTTTAAGGTAGTAGCTGCGGCTCGGCGCTTCTAGTGTTAACCAGCACTTGATTATCAATATACGAGAACAAACTAACATTCATATTCATGAAATCTCAAATTATTTGGTCTGCAATATCCATAACGACACTTGACAATCATCCCTATGGCTCCAGATTAATTGTTGCTCTTTTTTGTAATTCTCTGTATATAAATTAATTTAGATTTTTCTTGGCTGATTACTTCTTGTCATTTTGAAACAAAATAAACATAAATAGAGACGCCGTTGTCATCGGCGTCTTTTAAAGTTACAAATGATAATCATTATAAGGATACACAAATGTATACTCGTTGCATATATATTTCATGATGGCATATATCGCACGGCTAATAGCCGTACATTATTTGTTTAATTAATTCCCTAGAATTTAATGTAGACTTTGATAATGGGTTTGATCATATTTTAATTTATTTAAAACTCATTTTCTTCTTCGAAATATCTCTTCCTACCTGCTTACTTTTATGCAAATCTGACACGAAAATATCTCCTCTCAGAAAAAGATACAGGTAAATATATATATATATGTATACCAAAAACTACAAAATTTTTCGGTATTTAACATTTTATTTATCATATACGTTCTACTTAATTTTACGCATATCTGAAACATAAAAATATCTCTTCTCAGGTAAAGATACCGGTAAACATATATGCCGAAAACTGCAAAAGTTTTCGGTATCTAATATTTTATTTTTAATAAACGTAAAGAAGATAATACTTACCTATTTTATAGACATGCAACACAATTTAATATTCACTATACATTCACTACGAAAAGTTAATATGGAAATTTATTTCAATTGCCAATGTAAATTGGACCAAAATATTTACATAAAAAATGTATTAACCAGCACTTGATTATCAATATACGAGAACAAACTAACATTCATATTCATGAAATCTCAAATTATTTGGTCTGCAATATCCATAACGACACTTGACAATCATCCCTATGGCACCAGATTAATTGTTGCTCTTTTTTGTAATTCTCTGTATATAAATTAATTTAGATTTTTCTTGGCTGATTACTTCTTGTCTTCCTGAAACAAAATAAACATAAATAGAGACGCCGTTGTCATCGGCGTCTTTTAAAGTTACAAATGATACTCATTATAAGGATACACAAATGTATACTCGTTGCATATATATTTCATGATGGCATATATCGCACGGCTAATAGCCGTACATTATTTGTTTAATTAATTCCCTAGAATTTAATGTAGACTTTGATAATGGGTTTGATCATATTTTAATTTATTTAAAACTCATTTTCTTCTTCGAAATATCTTTTCCTACCTGCTTACTTTTATGCAAATCTGACACGAAAATATCTCCTCTCAGAAAAAGATACAGGTAAATATATATATGTATACCAAAAACTACAAAATTTTTCGGTATTTAACATTTTATTTATCATATACGTTCTACTTAATTTTACGCATATCTGAAACATAAAAATATCTCTTCTCAGGTAAAGATACCGGTAAACATATATGCCGAAAACTGCAAAAGTTTTCGGTATCTAATATTTTATTTTTAATAAACGTAAAGAAAATAATACTTACCTTTTTTATAGACATGCAACACAATTTAATATTCACTATACATTCACTACGAAAAGTTAATATGGAAATTTATTTCAATTGCCAATGTAAATTGGACCAAAATATTTACATAAAAAATGTATTAACCAGCACTTGATTATCAATATACGAGAACAAACTAACATTCATATTCATGAAATCTCAAATTATTTGGTCTGCAATATCCATAACGACACTTGACAATCATCCCTATGGCACCAGATTAATTGTTGCTCTTTTTTGTAATTCTCTGTATATAAATTAATTTAGATTTTTCTTGGCTGATTACTTCTTGTCATTTTGAAACAAAATAAACATAAATAGAGACGCCGTTGTCATCGGCGTCTTTTAAAGTTACAAATGATAATCATTATAAGGATACACAAATGTATACTCGTTGCATATATATTTCATGATGGCATATATCGCACGGCTAATAGCCGTACATTATTTGTTTAATTAATTCCCCTAGAATTTAATGTAGACTTTGATAATGGGTTTGATCATATTTTAATTTATTTAAAACTCATTTTCTTCTTCGAAATATCTCTTCCTACCTGCTTACTTTTATGCAAATCTGACACGAAAATATCTCCTCTCAGAAAAAGATACAGGTAAATATATATATCGTCGGATTTCTGGTAAAAAGACTTAACCGCCAAAAAATGATAAAATGAGTTATGCACATAAACGGATACGTCTCTTCACGACGCATGCTCTAAACACAATATCTGAGCGCCAAAAAATTTATGTTAGAAGGTAATTCATTCTAAAGTTTCGTAAACGCCATCTGACACTATTTGATGCGCACAGAAATTTTATACAAAAGTCTTAAACGCCATTCTGTGTTAATGTAATGGGAGATGTTAACGAGTTGTGTTCCACAAAAGTTAATTTATTTTGATATTATTTATTAATCTGGTGTTCACAACTATATAAATATTAAAAATTTAGGTATTAAGCTATATTGAACAAAAAAAAAACATTTTTATTAAATATTTCATGATATATGCTTCAAAATGTTGCGAAAGTATGTTGAAAAATGTATAAAATATTAATCTCATCGATATAACACAATATCTTGTTAAATAAATCAATATTGTAAATAAAAACAAGTTTTTCCTGTTTATCTCAAAACTAGTCAAATGGCGGTTAAGTCTTTTTACCAGAAATCCGACGATATATGTATACCAAAAACTACAAAATTTTTCGGTATTTAACATTTTATTTATCATATACGTTCTACTTAATTTTACGCATATCTGAAACATAAAAATATCTCTTCTCAGGTAAAGATACCGGTAAACATATCTGCCGAAAACTGCAAAAGTTTTCGGTATCTAATATTTTATTTTTAATAAACGTAAAGAAGATAATACTTACCTATTTTATAGACATGCAACACAATTTAATATTCACTATACATTCACTACGAAAAGTTAATATGGAAATTTATTTCAATTGCCAATGTAAATTGGACCAAAATATTTACATAAAAAATGTATTAACCAGCACTTGATTATCAATATACGAGAACAAACTAACATTCATATTCATGAAATCTCAAATTATTTGGTCTGCAATATCCATAACGACACTTGACAATCATCCCTATGGCACCAGATTAATTGTTGCTCTTTTTTGTAATTCTCTGTATATAAATTAATTTAGATTTTTCTTGGCTGATTACTTCTTGTCTTCCTGAAACAAAATAAACATAAATAGAGACGCCGTTGTCATCGGCGTCTTTTAAAGTTACAAATGATACTCATTATAAGGATACACAAATGTATACTCGTTGCATATATATATCATGATGGCATATATCGCACGGCTAATAGCCGTACATTATTTGTTTAATTAATTCCCTAGAATTTAATGTAGACTTTGATAATGGGTTTGATCATATTTTAATTTATTTAAAACTCATTTTCTTCTTCGAAATATCTCTTCCTACCTGCTTACTTTTATGCAAATCTGACACGAAAATATCTCCTCTCAGAAAAAGATACAGGTAAATATATATATATGTATACCAAAAACTACAAAATTTTTCGGTATTTAACATTTTATTTATCATATACGTTCTACTTAATTTTACGCATATCTGAAACATAAAAATATCTCTTCTCAGGTAAAGATACCGGTAAACATATATGCCGAAAACTGCAAAAGTTTTCGGTATCTAATATTTTATTTTTAATAAACGTAAAGAAGATAATACTTACCTATTTTATAGACATGCAACAAAATTTAATATTCACTATACATTCACTACGAAAAGTTAATATGGAAATTTATTTCAATTGCCAATGTAAATTGGACCGAAATATTTACATAAAAAATGTATTAACCAGCACTTGATTATCAATATACGAGAACAAACTAACATTCATATTCATGAAATCTCAAATTATTTGGTCTGCAATATCCATAACGACACTTGACAATCATCCCTATGGCACCAGATTAATTGTTGCTCTTTTTTGTAATTCTCTGTATATAAATTAATTTAGATTTTTCTTGGCTGATTACTTCTTGTCTTCCTGAAACAAAATAAACATAAATAGAGACGCCGTTGTCATCGGCGTCTTTTAAAGTTACAAATGATACTCATTATAAGGATACACAAATGTATACTCGTTGCATATATATTTCATGATGGCATATATCGCACGGCTAATAGCCGTACATTATTTGTTTAATTAATTCCCTAGAATTTAATGTAGACTTTGATAATGGGTTTGATCATATTTTAATTTATTTAAAACTCATTTTCTTCTTCGAAATATCTCTTCCTACCTGCTTACTTTTATGCAAATCTGACACGAAAATATCTCCTCTCAGAAAAAGATACAGGTAAATATATATATATGTATACCAAAAACTACAAAATTTTTCGGTATTTAACATTTTATTTATCATATACGTTCTACTTAATGTTACGCATATCTGAAACATAAAAATATCTCTTCTCAGGTAAAGATACCGGTAAACATATATGCCGAAAACTGCAAAAGTTTTCGGTATCTAATATTTTATTTTTAATAAACGTAAAGAAGATAATACTTACCTATTTTATAGACATGCAACACAATTTAATATTCACTATACATTCACTACGAAAAGTTAATATGAAAATTTATTTCAATTGCCAATGTAAATTGGACCAAAATATTTACATAAAAAATGTATTAACCAGCACTTGATTATCAATATACGAGAACAAACTAACATTCATATTCATGAAATCTCAAATTATTTGGTCTGCAATATCCATAACGACACTTGACAATCATCCCTATGGCACCAGATTAATTGTTGCTCTTTTTTGTAATTCTCTGTATATAAATTAATTTAGATTTTTCTTGGCTGATTACTTCTTGTCTTCCTGAAACAAAATAAACATAAATAGAGACGCCGTTGTCATCGGCGTCTTTTAAAGTTACAAATGATACTCATTATAAGGATACACAAATGTATACTCGTTGCATATATATTTCATGATGGCATATATCGCACGGCTAATAGCCGTACATTATTTGTTTAATTAATTCCCTAGAATTTAATGTAGACTTTGATAATGGGTTTGATCATATTTTAATTTATTTAAAACTCATTTTCTTCTTCGAAATATCTCTTCCTACCTGCTTACTTTTATGCAAATCTGACACGAAAATATCTCCTCTCAGAAAAAGATACAGGTAAATATATATATGTATACCAAAAACTACAAAATTTTTCGGTATTTAACATTTTATTTATCATATACGTTCTACTTAATTTTACGCATATCTGAAACATAAAAATATCTCTTCTCAGGTAAGATACCGGTAAACATATATGCCGAAAACTGCAAAAGTTTTCGGTATCTAATATTTTATTTTTAATAAACGTAAAGAAAATAATACTTACCTTTTTTATAGACATGCAACACAATTTAATATTCACTATACATTCACTACGAAAAGTTAATATGGAAATTTATTTCAATTGCCAATGTAAATTGGACCAAAATATTTACATAAAAAATGTATTAACCAGCACTTGATTATCAATATACGAGAACAAACTAACATTCATATTCATGAAATCTCAAATTATTTGGTCTGCAATATCCATAACGACACTTGACAATCATCCCTATGGCTCCAGATTAATTGTTGCTCTTTTTTGTAATTCTCTGTATATAAATTAATTTAGATTTTTCTTGGCTGATTACTTCTTGTCATTTTGAAACAAAATAAACATAAATAGAGACGCCGTTGTGATCGGCGTCTTTTAAAGTTACAAATGATAATCATTATAAGGATACACAAATGTATACTCGTTGCATATATATTTCATGATGGCATATATCGCACGGCTAATAGCCGTACATTATTTGTTTAATTAATTCCCTAGAATTTAATGTAGACTTTGATAATGGGTTTGATCATATTTTAATTTATTTAAAACTCATTTTCTTCTTCGAAATATCTCTTCCTACCTGCTTACTTTTATGCAAATCTGACACGAAAATATCTCCTCTCAGAAAAAGATACGGGTAAATATATATATATGTATACCAAAAACTACAAAATTTTTCGGTATTTAACATTTTATTTATCATATACGTTCTACTTAATTTTACGCATATCTGAAACATAAAAATATCTCTTCTCAGGTAAAGATACCGGTAAACATATATGCCGAAAACTGCAAAAGTTTTCGGTATCTAATATTTTATTTTTAATAAACGTAAAGAAGATAATACTTACCTATTTTATAGACATGCAACACAATTTAATATTCACTATACATTCACTACGAAAAGTTAATATGGAAATTTATTTCAATTGCCAATGTAAATTGGACCAAAATATTTACATAAAAAATGTATTAACCAGCACTTGATTATCAATATACGAGAACAAACTAACATTCATATTCATGAAATCTCAAATTATTTGGTCTGCAATATCCATAACGACACTTGACAATCATCCCTATGGCACCAGATTAATTGTTGCTCTTTTTTGTAATTCTCTGTATATAAATTAATTTAGATTTTTCTTGGCTGATTACTTCTTGTCTTCCTGAAACAAAATAAACATAAATAGAGACGCCGTTGTCATCGGCGTCTTTTAAAGTTACAAATGATACTCATTATAAGGATACACAAATGTATACTCGTTGCATATATATTTCATGATGGCATATATCGCACGGCTAATAGCCGTACATTATTTGTTTAATTAATTCCCTAGAATTTAATGTTGACTTTGATAATGGGTTTGATCATATTTTAATTTATTTAAAACTCATTTTCTTCTTCGAAATATCTCTTCCTACCTGCTTACTTTTATGCAAATCTGACACGAAAATATCTCCTCTCAGAAAAAGATACAGGTAAATATATATATATGTATACCAAAAACTACAAAATTTTTCGGTATTTAACATTTTATTTATCATATACGTTCTACTTAATTTTACGCATATCTGAAACATAAAAATATCTCATCTCAGGTAAAGATACCGGTAAACATATGTGCCGAAAACTGCAAAAGTTTTCGGTATCTAATATTTTATTTTTAATAAACGTAAAGAAGATAATACTTACCTATTTTATAGACATCTAACACAATTTAATATTCACTATACATTCACTACGAAAAGTTAATATGGAAATTTATTTCAATTGCCAATGTAAATTGGACCAAAATATTTACATAAAAAATGTATTAACCAGCACTTGATTATCAATATACGAGAACAAACTAACATTCATATTCATGAAATCTCAAATTATCTGCAATATCCATAACGACACTTGACAATCATCCCTATGGCACCAGATTAATTGTTGCTCTTTTTTGTAATTCTCTGTATATAAATTAATTTAGATTTTTCTTGGCTGATTACTTCTTGTCTTCCTGAAACAAAATAAACATAAATAGAGACGCCGTTGTCATCGGCGTCTTTTAAAGTTACAAATGATACTCATTATAAGGATACACAAATGTATACTCGTTGCATATATATTTCATGATGGCATATATCGCACGGCTAATAGCCGTACATTATTTGTTTAATTAATTCCCTAGAATTTAATGTAGACTTTGATAATGGGTTTGATCATATTTTAATTTATTTAAAACTCATTTTCTTCTTCGAAATATCTCTTCCTACCTGCTTACTTTTATGCAAATCTGACACGAAAATATCTCCTCTCAGAAAAAGATACAGGTAAATATATATATGTATACCAAAAACTACAAAATTTTTCGGTATTTAACATTTTATTTATCATATACGTTCTACTTAATTTTACGCATATCTGAAACATAAAAATATCTCTTCTCAGGTAAAGATACCGGTAAACATATATGCCGAAAACTGCAAAAGTTTTCGGTATCTAATATTTTATTTTTAATAAACGTAAAGAAAATAATACTTACCTTTTTTATAGACATGCAACACAATTTAATATTCACTATACATTCACTACGAAAAGTTAATATGGAAATTTATTTCAATTGCCAATGTAAATTGGACCAAAATATTTACATAAAAAATGTATTAACCAGCACTTGATTATCAATATACGAGAACAAACTAACATTCATATTCATGAAATCTCAAATTATTTGGTCTGCAATATCCATAACGACACTTGACAATCATCCCTATGGCTCCAGATTAATTGTTGCTCTTTTTTGTAATTCTCTGTATATAAATTAATTTAGATTTTTCTTGGCTGATTACTTCTTGTCATTTTGAAACAAAATAAACATAAATAGAGACGCCGTTGTCATCGGCGTCTTTTAAAGTTACAAATGATAATCATTATAAGGATACACAAATGTATACTCGTTGCATATATATTTCATGATGGCATATATCGCACGGCTAATAGCCGTACATTATTTGTTTAATTAATTCCCTAGAATTTAATGTAGACTTTGATAATGTGTTTGATCATATTTTAATTTATTTAAAACTCATTTTCTTCTTCGAAATATCTCTTCCTACCTGCTTACTTTTATGCAAATCTGACACGAAAATATCTCCTCTCAGAAAAAGATACAGGTAAATATATATATATGTATACCAAAAACTACAAAATTTTTCGGTATTTAACATTTTATTTATCATATACGTTCTACTTAATTTTACGCATATCTGAAACATAAAAATATCTCTTCTCAGGTAAAGATACCGGTAAACATATATGCCGAAAACTGCAAAAGTTTTCGGTATCTAATATTTTATTTTTAATAAACGTAAAGAAGATAATACTTACCTATTTTATAGACATGCAACACAATTTAATATTCACTATACATTCACTACGAAAAGTTAATATGGAAATTTATTTCAATTGCCAATGTAAATTGGACCAAAATATTTACATAAAAAATGTATTAACCAGCACTTGATTATCAATATACGAGAACAAACTAACATTCATATTCATGAAATCTCAAATTATTTGGTCTGCAATATCCATAACGACACTTGACAATCATCCCTATGGCACCAGATTAATTGTTGCTCTTTTTTGTAATTCTCTGTATATAAATTAATTTAGATTTTTCTTGGCTGATTACTTCTTGTCTTCCTGAAACAAAATAAACATAAATAGAGACGCCGTTGTCATCGGCGTCTTTTAAAGTTACAAATGATACTCATTATAAGGATACACAAATGTATACTCGTTGCATATATATTTCATGATGGCATATATCGCACGGCTAATAGCCGTACATTATTTGTTTAATTAATTCCCTAGAATTTAATGTAGACTTTGATAATGGGTTTGATCATATTTTAATTTATTTAAAACTCATTTTCTTCTTCGAAATATCTCTTCCTACCTGCTTACTTTTATGCAAATCTGACACGAAAATATCTCCTCTCAGAAAAAGATACAGGTAAATATATATATGTATACCAAAAACTACAAAATTTTTCGGTATTTAACATTTTATTTATCATATACGTTCTACTTAATTTTACGCATATCTGAAACATAAAAATATCTCTTCTCAGGTAAAGATACCGGTAAACATATATGCCGAAAACTGCAAAAGTTTTCGGTATCTAATATTTTATTTTTAATAAACGTAAAGAAAATAATACTTACCTTTTTTATAGACATGCAACACAATTTAATATTCACTATACATTCACTACGAAAAGTTAATATGGAAATTTATTTCAATTGCCAATGTAAATTGGACCAAAATATTTACATAAAAAATGTATTAACCAGCACTTGATTATCAATATACGAGAACAAACTAACATTCATATTCATGAAATCTCAAATTATTTGGTCTGCAATATCCATAACGACACTTGACAATCATCCCTATGGCACCAGATTGTTGCTCTTTTTTGTAATTCTCTGTATATAAATTAATTTAGATTTTTCTTGGCTGATTACTTCTTGTCTTCCTGAAACAAAATAAACATAAATAGAGACGCCGTTGTCATCGGCGTCTTTTAAAGTTACAAATGATACTCATTATAAGGATACACAAATGTATACTCGTTGCATATATATTTCATGATGGCATATATCGCACGGCTAATAGCCGTACATTATTTGTTTAATTAATTCCCTAGAATTTAATGTAGACTTTGATAATGGGTTTGATCATATTTTAATTTATTTAAAACTCATTTTCTTCTTCGAAATATCTCTTCCTACCTGCTTACTTTTATGCAAATCTGACACGAAAATATCTCCTCTCAGAAAAAGATACAGGTAAATATATATATGTATACCAAAAACTACAAAATTTTTCGGTATTTAACATTTTATTTATCATATACGTTCTACTTAATTTTACGCATATCTGAAACATAAAAATATCTCTTCTCAGGTAAAGATACCGGTAAACATATATGCCGAAAACTGCAAAAGTTTTCGGTATCTAATATTTTATTTTTAATAAACGTAAAGAAAATAATACTTACCTTTTTTATAGACATGCAACACAATTTAATATTCACTATACATTCACTACGAAAAGTTAATATGGAAATTTATTTCAATTGCCAATGTAAATTGGACCAAAATATTTACATAAAAAATGTATTAACCAGCACTTGATTATCAATATACGAGAACAAACTAACATTCATATTCATGAAATCTCAAATTATTTGGTCTGCAATATCCATAACGACACTTGACAATCATCCCTATGGCTCCAGATTAATTGTTGCTCTTTTTTGTAATTCTCTGTATATAAATTAATTTAGATTTTTCTTGGCTGATTACTTCTTGTCATTTTGAAACAAAATAAACATAAATAGAGACGCCGTTGTCATCGGCGTCTTTTAAAGTTACAAATGATAATCATTATAAGGATACACAAATGTATACTCGTTGCATATATATTTCATGATGGCATATATCGCACGGCTAATAGCCGTACATTATTTGTTTAATTAATTCCCTAGAATTTAATGTAGACTTTGATAATGGGTTTGATCATATTTTAATTTATTTAAAACTCATTTTCTTCTTCGAAATATCTCTTCCTACCTGCTTACTTTTATGCAAATCTGACACGAAAATATCTCCTCTCAGAAAAAGATACAGGTAAATATATATATATGTATACCAAAAACTACAAAATTTTTCGGTATTTAACATTTTATTTATCATATACGTTCTACTTAATTTTACGCATATCTGAAACATAAAAATATCTCTTCTCAGGTAAAGATACCGGTAAACATATATGCCGAAAACTGCAAAAGTTTTCGGTATCTAATATTTTATTTTTAATAAACGTAAAGAAGATAATACTTACCTATTTTATAGACATGCAACACAATTTAATATTCACTATACATTCACTACGAAAAGTTAATATGGAAATTTATTTCAATTGCCAATGTAAATTGGACCAAAATATTTACATAAAAAATGTATTAACCAGCACTTGATTATCAATATACGAGAACAAACTAACATTCATATTCATGAAATCTCAAATTATTTGATCTGCAATATCCATAACGACACTTGACAATCATCCCTATGGCACCAGATTAATTGTTGCTCTTTTTTGTAATTCTCTGTATATAAATTAATTTAGATTTTTCTTGGCTGATTACTTCTTGTCTTCCTGAAACAAAATAAACATAAATAGAGACGCCGTTGTCATCGGCGTCTTTTAAAGTTACAAATGATACTCATTATAAGGATACACAAATGTATACTCGTTGCATATATATTTCATGATGGCATATATCGCACGGCTAATAGCCGTACATTATTTGTTTAATTAATTCCCTAGAATTTAATGTAGACTTTGATAATGGGTTTGATCATATTTTAATTTATTTAAAACTCATTTTCTTCTTCGAAATATCTCTTCCTACCTGCTTACTTTTATGCAAATCTGACACGAAAATATCTCCTCTCAGAAAAAGATACAGGTAAATATATATATGTATACCAAAAACTACAAAATTTTTCGGTATTTAACATTTTATTTATCATATACGTTCTACTTAATTTTACGCATATCTGAAACATAAAAATATCTCTTCTCAGGTAAAGATACCGGTAAACATATATGCCGAAAACTGCAAAAGTTTTCGGTATCTAATATTTTATTTTTAATAAACGTAAAGAAAATAATACTTACCTTTTTTATAGACATGCAACACAATTTAATATTCACTATACATTCACTACGAAAAGTTAATATGGAAATTTATTTCAATTGCCAATGTAAATTGGACCAAAATATTTACATAAAAAATGTATTAACCAGCACTTGATTATCAATATACGAGAACAAACTAACATTCATATTCATGAAATCTCAAATTATTTGGTCTGCAATATCCATAACGACACTTGACAATCATCCCTATGGCTCCAGATTAATTGTTGCTCTTTTTTGTAATTCTCTGTATATAAATTAATTTAGATTTTTCTTGGCTGATTACTTCTTGTCATTTTGAAACAAAATAAACATAAATAGAGACGCCGTTGTCATCGGCGTCTTTTAAAGTTACAAATGATAATCATTATAAGGATACACAAATGTATACTCGTTGCATATATATTTCATGATGGCATATATCGCACGGCTAATAGCCGTACATTATTTGTTTAATTAATTCCCTAGAATTTAATGTAGACTTTGATAATGGGTTTGATCATATTTTAATTTATTTAAAACTCATTTTCTTCTTCGAAATATCTCTTCCTACCTGCTTACTTTTATGCAAATCTGACACGAAAATATCTCCTCTCAGAAAAAGATACAGGTAAATATATATATATGTATACCAAAAACTACAAAATTTTTCGGTATTTAACATTTTATTTATCATATACGTTCTACTTAATTTTACGCATATCTGAAACATAAAAATATCTCTTCTCAGGTAAAGATACCGGTAAACATATATGCCGAAAACTGCAAAAGTTTTCGGTATCTAATATTTTATTTTTAATAAACGTAAAGAAGATAATACTTACCTATTTTATAGACATGCAACACAATTTAATATTCACTATACATTCACTACGAAAAGTTAATATGGAAATTTATTTCAATTGCCAATGTAAATTGGACCAAAATATTTACATAAAAAATGTATTAACCAGCACTTGATTATCAATATACGAGAACAAACTAACATTCATATTCATGAAATCTCAAATTATTTGGTCTGCAATATCCATAACGACACTTGACAATCATCCCTATGGCACCAGATTAATTGTTGCTCTTTTTTGTAATTCTCTGTATATAAATTAATTTAGATTTTTCTTGGCTGATTACTTCTTGTCTTCCTGAAACAAAATAAACATAAATAGAGACGCCGTTGTCATCGGCGTCTTTTAAAGTTACAAATGATACTCATTATAAGGATACACAAATGTATACTCGTTGCATATATATTTCATGATGGCATATATCGCACGGCTAATAGCCGTACATTATTTGTTTAATTAATTCCCTAGAATTTAATGTAGACTTTGATAATGGGTTTGATCATATTTTAATTTATTTAAAACTCATTTTCTTCTTCGAAATATCTCTTCCTACCTGCTTACTTTTATGCAAATCTGACACGAAAATATCTCCTCTCAGAAAAAGATACAGGTAAATATATATATATATATATATGTATACCAAAAACTACAAAATTTTTCGGTATTTAACATTTTATTTATCATATACGTTCTACTTAATTTTACGCATATCTGAAACATAAAAATATCTCTTCTCAGGTAAAGATACCGGTAAACATATATGCCGAAAACTGCAAAAGTTTTCGGTATCTAATATTTTATTTTTAATAAACGTAAAGAAGATAATACTTACCTATTTTATAGACATGCAACACAATTTAATATTCACTATACATTCACTACGAAAAGTTAATATGGAAATTTATTTCAATTGCCAATGTAAATTGGACCAAAATATTTACATAAAAAATGTATTAACCAGCACTTGATTATCAATATACGAGAACAAACTAACATTCATATTCATGAAATCTCAAATTATTTGGTCTGCAATATCCATAACGACACTTAACAATCATCCCTATGGCACCAGATTAATTGTTGCTCTTTTTTGTAATTCTCTGTATATAAATTAATTTAGATTTTTCTTGGCTGATTACTTCTTGTCTTCCTGAAACAAAATAAACATAAATAGAGACGCCGTTGTCATCGGCGTCTTTTAAAGTTACAAATGATACTCATTATAAGGATACACAAATGTATACTCGTTGCATATATATTTCATGATGGCATATATCGCACGGCTAATAGCCGTACATTATTTGTTTAATTAATTCCCTAGAATTTAATGTAGACTTTGATAATGGGTTTGATCATATTTTAATTTATTTAAAACTCATTTTCTTCTTCGAAATATCTCTTCCTACCTGCTTACTTTTATGCAAATCTGACACGAAAATATCTCCTCTCAGAAAAAGATACAGGTAAATATATATATATGTATACCAAAAACTACAAAATTTTTCGGTATTTAACATTTTATTTATCATATACGTTCTACTTAATTTTACGCATATCTGAAACATAAAAATATCTCTTCTCAGGTAAAGATACCGGTAAACATATATGCCGAAAACTGCAAAAGTTTTCGGTATCTATTTTATTTTTAATAAACGTAAAGAAGATAATACTTACCTATTTTATAGACATGCAACACAATTTAATAATCACTATACATTCACTACGAAAAGTTAATATGGAAATTTATTTCAATTGCCAATGTAAATTGGACCAAAATATTTACATAAAAAATGTATTAACCAGCACTTGATTATCAATATACGAGAACAAACTAACATTCATATTCATGAAATCTCAAATTATTTGGTCTGCAATATCCATAACGACACTTGACAATCATCCCTATGGCACCAGATTAATTGTTGCTCTTTTTTGTAATTCTCTGTATATAAATTAATTTAGATTTTTCTTGGCTGATTACTTCTTGTCTTCCTGAAACAAAATAAACATAAATAGAGACGCCGTTGTCATCGGCGTCTTTTAAAGTTACAAATGATACTCATTATAAGGATACACAAATGTATACTCGTTGCATATATATTTCATGATGGCATATATCGCACGGCTAATAGCCGTACATTATTTGTTTAATTAATTCCCTAGAATTTAATGTAGACTTTGATAATGGGTTTGATCATATTTTAATTTATTTAAAACTCATTTTCTTCTTCGAAATATCTCTTCCTACCTGCTTACTTTTATGCAAATCTGACACGAAAATATCTCCTCTCAGAAAAAGATACAGGTAAATATATATATGTATACCAAAAACTACAAAAATTTTCGGTATTTAACATTTTATTTATCATATACGTTCTACTTAATTTTACGCATATCTGAAACATAAAAATATCTCTTCTCAGGTAAAGATACCGGTAAACATATATGCCGAAAACTGCAAAAGTTTTCGGTATCTAATATTTTATTTTTAATAAACGTAAAGAAAATAATACTTACCTTTTTTATAGACATGCAACACAATTTAATATTCACTATACATTCACTACGAAAAGTTAATATGGAAATTTATTTCAATTGCCAATGTAAATTGGACCAAAATATTTACATAAAAAATGTATTAACCAGCACTTGATTATCAATATACGAGAACAAACTAACATTCATATTCATGAAATCTCAAATTATTTGGTCTGCAATATCCATAACGACACTTGACAATCATCCCTATGGCTCCAGATTAATTGTTGCTCTTTTTTGTAATTCTCTGTATATAAATTAATTTAGATTTTTCTTGGCTGATTACTTCTTGTCATTTTGAAACAAAATAAACATAAATAGAGACGCCGTTGTCATCGGCGTCTTTTAAAGTTACAAATGATAATCATTATAAGGATACACAAATGTATACTCGTTGCATATATATTTCATGATGGCATATATCGCACGGCTAATAGCCGTACATTATTTGTTTAATTAATTCCCTAGAATTTAATGTAGACTTTGATAATGGGTTTGATCATATTTTAATTTATTTAAAACTCATTTTCTTCTTCGAAATATCTCTTCCTACCTGCTTACTTTTATGCAAATCTGACACGAAAATATCTCCTCTCAGAAAAAGATACAGGTAAATATATATATGTATACCAAAAACTACAAAATTTTTCGGTATTTAACATTTTATTTATCATATACGTTCTACTTAATTTTACGCATATCTGAAACATAAAAATATCTCTTCTCAGGTAAAGATACCGGTAAACATATATGCCGAAAACTGCAAAAGTTTTCGGTATCTAATATTTTATTTTTAATAAACGTAAAGAAGATAATACTTACCTATTTTATAGACATGCAACACAATTTAATATTCACTATACATTCACTACGAAAAGTTAATATGGAAATTTATTTCAATTGCCAATGTAAATTGGACCAAAATATTTACATAAAAAATGTATTAACCATCACTTGATTATCAATATACGAGAACAAACTAACATTCATATTCATGAAATCTCAAATTATTTGGTCTGCAATATCCATAACGACACTTGACAATCATCCCTATGGCACCAGATTAATTGTTGCTCTTTTTTGTAATTCTCTGTATATAAATTAATTTAGATTTTTCTTGGCTGATTACTTCTTGTCTTCCTGAAACAAAATAAACATAAATAGAGACGCCGTTGTCATCGGCGTCTTTTAAAGTTACAAATGATACTCATTATAAGGATACACAAATGTATACTCGTTGCATATATATTTCATGATGGCATATATCGCACGGCTAATAGCCGTACATTATTTGTTTAATTAATTCCCTAGAATTTAATGTAGACTTTGATAATGGGTTTGATCATATTTTAATTTATTTAAAACTCATTTTCTTCTTCGAAATATCTCTTCCTACCTGCTTACTTTTATGCAAATCTGACACGAAAATATCTCCTCTCAGAAAAAGATACAGGTAAATATATATATATGTATACCAAAAACTACAAAATTTTTCGGTATTTAACATTTTATTTATCATATACGTTCTACTTAATTTTACGCATATCTGAAACATAAAAATATCTCTTCTCAGGTAAAGATACCGGTAAACATATATGCCGAAAACTGCAAAAGTTTTCGGTATCTAATATTTTATTTTTAATAAACGTAAAGAAAATAATACTTACCTTTTTTATAGACATGCAACACAATTTAATATTCACTATACATTCACTACGAAAAGTTAATATGGAAATTTATTTCAATTGCCAATGTAAATTGGACCAAAATATTTACATAAAAAATGTATTAACCAGCACTTGATTATCAATATACGAGAACAAACTAACATTCATATTCATGAAATCTCAAATTATTTGGTCTGCAATATCCATAACGACACTTGACAATCATCCCTATGGCACCAGATTAATTGTTGCTCTTTTTTGTAATTCTCTGTATATAAATTAATTTAGATTTTTCTTGGCTGATTACTTCTTGTCTTCCTGAAACAAAATAAACATAAATAGAGACGCCGTTGTCATCGGCGTCTTTTAAAGTTACAAATGATACTCATTATAAGGATACACAAATGTATACTCGTTGCATATATATTTCATGATGGCATATATCGCACGGCTAATAGCCGTACATTATTTGTTTAATTAATTCCCTAGAATTTAATGTAGACTTTGATAATGGGTTTGATCATATTTTAATTTATTTAAAACTCATTTTCTTCTTCGAAATATCTCTTCCTACTTGCTTACTTTTATGCAAATCTGACACGAAAATATCTCCTCTCAGAAAAAGATACAGGTAAATATATATATATGTATACCAAAAACTACAAAATTTTTCGGTATTTAACATTTTATTTATCATATACGTTCTACTTAATTTTACGCATATCTGAAACATAAAAATATCTCTTCTCAGGTAAAGATACCGGTAAACATATATGCCGAAAACTGCAAAAGTTTTCGGTATCTAATATTTTATTTTTAATAAACGTAAAGAAAATAATACTTACCTTTTTTATAGACATGCAACACAATTTAATATTCACTATACATTCACTACGAAAAGTTAATATGGAAATTTATTTCAATTGCCAATGTAAATTGGACCAAAATATTTACATAAAAAATGTATTAACCAGCACTTGATTATCAATATACGAGAACAAACTAACATTCATATTCATGAAATCTCAAATTATTTGGTCTGCAATATCCATAACGACACTTGACAATCATCCCTATGGCACCAGATTAATTGTTGCTCTTTTTTGTAATTCTCTGTATATAAATTAATTTAGATTTTTCTTGGCTGATTACTTCTTGTCTTCCTGAAACAAAATAAACATAAATAGAGACGCCGTTGTCATCGGCGTCTTTTAAAGTTACAAATGATACTCATTATAAGGATACACAAATGTATACTCGTTGCATATATATTTCATGATGGCATATATCGCACGGCTAATAGCCGTACATTATTTGTTTAATTAATTCCCTAGAATTTAATGTAGACTTTGATAATGGGTTTGATCATATTTTAATTTATTTAAAACTCATTTTCTTCTTCGAAATATCTCTTCCTACCTGCTTACTTTTATGCAAATCTGACACGAAAATATCTCCTCTCAGAAAAAGATACAGGTAAATATATATATATGTATACCAAAAACTACAAAATTTTTCGGTATTTAACATTTTATTTATCATATACGTTCTACTTAATTTTACGCATATCTGAAACATAAAAATATCTCTTCTCAGGTAAAGATACCGGTAAACATATATGCCGAAAACTGCAAAAGTTTTCGGTATCTAATATTTTATTTTTAATAAACGTAAAGAAAATAATACTTACCTTTTTTATAGACATGCAACACAATTTAATATTTACTATACATTCACTACGAAAAGTTAATATGGAAATTTATTTCAATTGCCAATGTAAATTGGACCAAAATATTTACATAAAAAATGTATTAACCAGCACTTGATTATCAATATACGAGAACAAACTAACATTCATATTCATGAAATCTCAAATTATTTGGTCTGCAATATCCATAACGACACTTGACAATCATCCCTATGGCTCCAGATTAATTGTTGCTCTTTTTTGTAATTCTCTGTATATAAATTAATTTAGATTTTTCTTGGCTGATTACTTCTTGTCATTTTGAAACAAAATAAACATAAATAGAGACGCCGTTGTCATCGGCGTCTTTTAAAGTTACAAATGATACTCATTATAAGGATACACAAATGTATACTCGTTGCATATATATTTCATGATGGCATATATCGCACGGCTAATAGCCGTACATTATTTGTTTAATTAATTCCCTAGAATTTAATGTAGACTTTGATAATGGGTTTGATCATATTTTAATTTATTTAAAACTCATTTTCTTCTTCGAAATATCTCTTCCTACCTGCTTACTTTTATGCAAATCTGACACGAAAATATCTCCTCTCAGAAAAAGATACAGGTAAATATATATATGTATACCAAAAACTACAAAATTTTTCGGTATTTAACATTTTATTTATCATATACGTTCTACTTAATTTTACGCAAATCTGAAACATAAAAATATCTCCTCTCAGTTAAAGATACCGGTAAACATATATGCCGAAAACTGCAAAAGTTTTCGGTATCTAATATTTTATTTTTAATAAACGTAAAGAAAATAATACTTACCTATTTTATAGACATGCAACACAATTTAATATTCACTATACATTCACTACGAAAAGTTAATATGGAAATTTATTTCAATTGCCAATGTAAATTGGACCAAAATATTTACATAAAAAATGTATTAACCAGCACTTGATTATCAATATACGAGAACAAACTAACATTCATATTCATGAAATCTCAAATTATTTGGTCTGCAATATCCATAACGACACTTGACAATCATCCCTATGGCACCAGATTAATTGTTGCTCTTTTTTGTAATTCTCTGTATATAAATTAATTTAGATTTTTCTTGGCTGATTACTTCTTGTCTTCCTGAAACAAAATAAACATAAATAGAGACGCCGTTGTCATCGGCGTCTTTTAAAGTTACAAATGATACTCATTATAAGGATACACAAATGTATACTCGTTGCATATATATTTCATGATGGCATATATCGCACGGCTAATAGCCGTACATTATTTGTTTAATTAATTCCCTAGAATTTAATGTAGACTTTGATAATGGGTTTGATCATATTTTAATTTATTTAAAACTCATTTTCTTCTTCGAAATATCTCTTCCTACCTGCTTACTTTTATGCAAATCTGACACGAAAATATCTCCTCTCAGAAAAAGATACAGGTAAATATATATATATGTATACCAAAAACTACAAAATTTTTCGGTATTTAACATTTTATTTATCATATACGTTCTACTTAATTTTACGCATATCTGAAACATAAAAATATCTCTTCTCAGGTAAAGATACCGGTAAACATATATGCCGAAAACTGCAAAAGTTTTCGGTATCTAATATTTTATTTTTAATAAACGTAAAGAAAATAATACTTACCTTTTTTATAGACATGCAACACAATTTAATATTTACTATACATTCACTACGAAAAGTTAATATGGAAATTTATTTCAATTGCCAATGTAAATTGGACCAAAATATTTACATAAAAAATGTATTAACCAGCACTTGATTATCAATATACGAGAACAAACTAACATTCATATTCATGAAATCTCAAATTATTTGGTCTGCAATATCCATAACGACACTTGACAATCATCCCTATGGCTCCAGATTAATTGTTGCTCTTTTTTGTAATTCTCTGTATATAAATTAATTTAGATTTTTCTTGGCTGATTACTTCTTGTCATTTTGAAACAAAATAAACATAAATAGAGACGCCGTTGTCATCGGCGTCTTTTAAAGTTACAAATGATACTCATTATAAGGATACACAAATGTATACTCGTTGCATATATATTTCATGATGGCATATATCGCACGGCTAATAGCCGTACATTATTTGTTTAATTAATTCCCTAGAATTTAATGTAGACTTTGATAATGGGTTTGATCATATTTTAATTTATTTAAAACTCATTTTCTTCTTCGAAATATCTCTTCCTACCTGCTTACTTTTATGCAAATCTGACACGAAAATATCTCCTCTCAGAAAAAGATACAGGTAAATATATATATGTATACCAAAAACTACAAAATTTTTCGGTATTTAACATTTTATTTATCATATACGTTCTACTTAATTTTACGCATATCTGAAACATAAAAATATCTCTTCTCAGGTAAAGATACCGGTAAACATATATGCCGAAAACTGCAAAAGTTTTCGGTATCTAATATTTTATTTTTAATAAACGTAAAGAAAATAATACTTACCTTTTTTATAGACATGCAACACAATTTAATATTCACTATACATTCACTACGAAAAGTTAATATGGAAATTTATTTCAATTGCCAATGTAAATTGGACCAAAATATTTACATAAAAAATGTATTAACCAGCACTTGATTATCAATATACGAGAACAAACTAACATTCATATTCATGAAATCTCAAATTATTTGGTCTGCAATATCCATAACGACACTTGACAATCATCCCTATGGCTCCAGATTAATTGTTGCTCTTTTTTGTAATTCTCTGTATATAAATTAATTTAGATTTTTCTTGGCTGATTACTTCTTGTCATTTTGAAACAAAATAAACATAAATAGAGACGCCGTTGTCATCGGCGTCTTTTAAAGTTACAAATGATAATCATTATAAGGATACACAAATGTATACTCGTTGCATATATATTTCATGATGGCATATATCGCACGGCTAATAGCCGTACATTATTTGTTTAATTAATTCCCTAGAATTTAATGTAGACTTTGATAATGGGTTTGATCATATTTTAATTTATTTAAAACTCATTTTCTTCTTCGAAATATCTCTTCCTACCTGCTTACTTTTATGCAAATCTGACACGAAAATATCTCCTCTCAGAAAAAGATACAGGTAAATATATATATATATATATATGTATACCAAAAACTACAAAATTTTTCGGTATTTAACATTTTATTTATCATATACGTTCTACTTAATTTTACGCATATCTGAAACATAAAAATATCTCTTCTCAGGTAAAGATACCGGTAAACATATATGCCGAAAACTGCAAAAGTTTTCGGTATCTAATATTTTATTTTTAATAAACGTAAAGAAGATAATACTTACCTATTTTATAGACATGCAACACAATTTAATATTCACTATACATTCACTACGAAAAGTTAATATGGAAATTTATTTCAATTGCCAATGTAAATTGGACCAAAATATTTACATAAAAAATGTATTAACCAGCACTTGATTATCAATATACGAGAACAAACTAACATTCATATTCATGAAATCTCAAATTATTTGGTCTGCAATATCCATAACGACACTTGACAATCATCCCTATGGCACCAGATTAATTGTTGCTCTTTTTTGTAATTCTCTGTATATAAATTAATTTAGATTTTTCTTGGCTGATTACTTCTTGTCTTCCTGAAACAAAATAAACATAAATAGAGACGCCGTTGTCATCGGCGTCTTTTAAAGTTACAAATGATACTCATTATAAGGATACACAAATGTATACTCGTTGCATATATATTTCATGATGGCATATATCGCACGGCTAATAGCCGTACATTATTTGTTTAATTAATTCCCTAGAATTTAATGTAGACTTTGATAATGGGTTTGATCATATTTTAATTTATTTAAAACTCATTTTCTTCTTCGAAATATCTCTTCCTACCTGCTTACTTTTATGCAAATCTGACACGAAAATATCTCCTCTCAGAAAAAGATACAGGTAAATATATATATATATATATATGTATACCAAAAACTACAAAATTTTTCGGTATTTAACATTTTATTTATCATATACGTTCTACTTAATTTTACGCATATCTGAAACATAAAAATATCTCTTCTCAGGTAAAGATACCGGTAAACATATATGCCGAAAACTGCAAAAGTTTTCGGTATCTAATATTTTATTTTTAATAAACGTCAAGAAAATAATACTTACCTTTTTTATAGACATGCAACACAATTTAATATTCACTATACATTCACTACGAAAAGTTAATATGGAAATTTATTTCAATTGCCAATGTAAATTGGACCAAAATATTTACATAAAAAATGTATTAACCAGCACTTGATTATCAATATACGAGAACAAACTAACATTCATATTCATGAAATCTCAAATTATTTGGTCTGCAATATCCATAACGACACTTGACAATCATCCCTATGGCTCCAGATTAATTGTTGCTCTTTTTTGTAATTCTCTGTATATAAATTAATTTAGATTTTTCTTGGCTGATTACTTCTTGTCATTTTGAAACAAAATAAACATAAATAGAGACGCCGTTGTCATCGGCGTCTTTTAAAGTTACAAATGATAATCATTATAAGGATACACAAATGTATACTCGTTGCATATATATTTCATGATGGCATATATCGCACGGTGTATAATTATGTAAAATGCTCGAAGGACCAATAGACTTTAAATAGTAAACAACAAAAACTCGCAAGCTGAGATTGTGGTGATTGTCAAAAAACTAAAGAAGCACTGACCTTGACTAGAAAAAACGGGAAGTGACTAGGAGGCAGGATCTTGATGGGACTTGGAAGACTGGATGAATTCTGCAGACGGTAACTGGTCTGGAAGCGGTGACGGCCAGATTCAGTAAGGTAGGAGGTTCAGAAGGAGGAGGCCTCACACGTGGTTGTGAGGCTGGCAGAGTGACGCCACCAAGGGCGCAGGGCTGGATACGGGCAGAAGCTCCTGCAGGAGGAACTCGAGAGGAGGGCAGTGTAGAAGCAGGGGCGTAATTCGCCGGATTAAAACCGCCAAGTGGCGACAGCACGGTTGGTCCAATTCGTAGATTAAGGGGTGTCCGCTGTTCAGTACAACAGCGGTCTCGGAGCACAACACAAATGCACAACACTTTACACTTTCCTGAAAATATAATTTTGCCCCACTACTAAGTAAAGAAAGAAACGATTTTATGAAAATTATATTATTTGTATTAAGATAAATTGAGGCCAAAAAAGGAATGAAAGAAAGAGGAGCTAAATTACTTCTGAACCATTACTTAGCTCATTACTGACTTATTATTTTTTTTATTTATGTTGCTATGAAGCTTTTTTTTTGTTGCATTCCTTTTTTTCAGATGCCTGTGATTTTTCAAAATAAACAATACATGGCTAACTTTTAGCTTTAAATTAAATGTAATAACAAAACATGTTAGTCGCTTGCCAGCTACTCCGATAGTTGTCTTGACAGTCACCACAATACCTGACTTTACAACTTTACATATTCCCGGGCGCCAGAAATTCGCGTCTAACAATGAATTATTTGATCTCGCAACAATGCACTGCAATTGAACGGTTGCTAGGAAGCGAGAAGGAACGAATGATCAACTCGACAGAAAAATCGAGTGACAATGAACAAATGATGTTACGTCTACTTGACAATGTCAAAGTGACGTTGTGTCAGAGTGACAGTAAATAAATTAATAACAATAATGCAAATTGATGACAATTGAGCTGTCTATTGCGCTGGCAGTGGGCACAGTTTATTAACTGGGCGTTTGATGACGCTATTTTCCAACTTAACCAACGCGACGCGAGCTATTTTGTCATTTCCAAAATATAATTTGGTAATAATACCTAGTGGCCAGTCTAAAGGGGGCAGTCTATGTTCTTTAACTATGACTATTTGCCCCAACTTTATTGGACTACTTGACGTTAGCCATTTTTGGCGTGTTTGTAATGTTGTCAAATATTCTAACTGCCATTTTTCCCAGTATGATTTTATTAATGAATCTAATAAGTATTTACGATGGATTAAATTGGGATTAACTTCGGCAATAGGTAAATGCTTTAATGGGGTTTGAAGTAAAAAATGGGCTGGGGTCAACAATTCTGGATTGTGCTCTGAGCCTTGGGCACACAGAGGACGGGAATTTAAGACTGCTTCTATTTGTGTTAATAGTGTTATCAACTCTTCGTAGCTTAACAATTGTTTACCTATGACCCTAAATAGATGTTTCTTACAACTTTTTATTGCGGCCTCCCAAATTCCTCCGAAATTAGCACTGAAGGGAGGGATTGTTTTCCATTCTATTCCCTTCATTGCTAATTCGCTGGATAGTGTTTTGTGGAATATAGTCGACTGCACAAATTTATATAGCTCGTTGAATTTATTTCGAGCTCCTATAAAGGTGGTGCTATTATCTGAGTATAAATGAGAAATGGGCCCCCTTCTTGATGAAAATCTTTTAAATGCGTTAATAAAGGAGATTACTGTTAAATCCGAGACTACTTCAATATGAATGGCCTTTATTGTTAAACAAATAAAAAGACAAATGTATGCCTTTTTTGCGTGTTGACCTTTATGCCTAGATTTTATGAATTTAATTGGGCCTGCATAGTCTACGCCTGTATGAGCGAATGGCTTTACTTCAGTTACGCGATAGTTAGGTAAATCCCCCATTTTTGGTTGTGTATTAACCGGTTTTGTCCTGAAGCATTTGTTGCATCTGTACAATTTTTGCTTGATGGCGCCTCTACCAGCAATGATCCAGTATTTTTGCCGAATTATTGCTAGCAGCAAATCTGTTCCAGCATGACAGTTTGAATTATGATAATAATCTATGATTAGTTCTACTATGTGGTCTGACTTGGGCAGTAAAACTGGATGTTTGACTTCAAACGGTAATATTGCGTTGGATAGTCTTCCTCCTACTCGCAATATTCCGTTTTCGTCTAGGAATGGCGCTAGTTTTAGTATTTGTTTATCCTTTATAAGTTTTCCTCTTTGCAGAGTTCTTATTATTTCGTGGAAATATATACTTTGTAAAGCCCTTAGTACATGTGATTCTGCCATGGCTAAATCCGATGCGGAAATATAAGTTTTAAAAAACAGTTTTTTACCGAATTTTAAAATATAACTTGTTATTCTTAGTAACTTGTGCCAAGAAGATATATAACATAGTAATCTGCTTGTAATATTGTTAACTTCCGTTATTTGTAGGTAGATGGCGCAACCGTATGCAACTTCGCTGGCATCGCAAAAAGCCACAAGATTTACTTTACAGTTTTCTGAAATACCGATATGGCGAGGAATTGACATTTCCTCCAAATAAATAAATTCTGACATGAGATTGACAAATTTTGCAGAAATATTGTTGGGAGGGATGTCATCCCATGATATCCCAGCTTGCCATAATTCCTTTATTAGCAGCTTGGCATATAGTATAACGGGTGAGACTAATCCAAGTACATCAAACAATCTTGCAACAGTTGATAATATAATTCGTTTCGTACAGTGTGATGTGTCAAAGTTTGACGTTTGGAAAGTAAATGTGTCAGTTTTCAGAGCCCAGGACATGCCTAGAATTTTTAGCTGTTCTCCATGAGAGAAGTCTAGATTTGTTTTGTGTGAATTTGGTAAGCTTTCAATGAGTGATTCATTATTACTGGCCCATTTTACTAATTCGAATCCGCCAGCTGACATTAAGTTAATTGAATCGCGTATAATATTGCTGGCTAAGTTTGTATTTAATGCCGATAAAACTAAGTCGTCCATGTACATTTCAGAGGTTACTAATTGCGCGACATTTGGATAATTTTGACCTTCATCGTCAGCTAATTGGTGGATAGTTCTCATTGCTAAATAAGGGCTAGATTTTATGCCAAAACAAATACGATTGAATTGAAATACTCTGATTGCTTCAGAGGGATTAAATCTATAAAGAATTTTCTGATATTTTCTGTGATGTTCTGACACCATAACTTGTAAGTACATTTGCTTTATGTCAGCTGTCAAAGCTATCGGAAATAGCCTGAAATTTAATAATAAATTGAACAAGTCTGCTTGTAAATTTGGGCCCGGGTATAATAAATCATTCAGCGATAGCCCCGTATGAGTTTTAGCGCTAGCGTCTAGCACTATTCTAACTTTCGTTGTAGCCTTGTCTTCACGAATGACAGCGTGATGTGGAATGAAGTATCCGTCTTCGTTTGACGTTACTTCTGACAGATAACCCTTTTCTAAATACTCATTTATTATGGCGTTATACTGGCTTTGTAAATTTAATGACTGGGAAAAGCGTTTTTCCAAATGAGATAGCCGGCGTTCGGCCATTAAACGAGAATTCCCCAGCAAATCTGGATCCTTCTGAAATGGTAAGTGTACCATATATCTGCCATTCTCCAAACGTTTGGTCGTTTGTACAAATATTTTCTCACATTCAGCATTTTCAGGACTCATTATTGCATTGTTTGGCATTTCTTCTAGCTCCCAAAACTTATGTAAACAGGATGCTAAGTTATTTTGAGTGAATGCAGAAAAGGACGAAAAAGACTCTTGTTGTAATAATTTATTGTCAAGTTCTCCTAAAAGAACATAACCTAACGTTGTTTCATAAGCTGTAGGAGCTCTTCCTACTCGTTTTGAGAGAAGCAGCGACGGATATATTTGAGCCCCCAATATTACGTCGATTTTTCCCGGGATATTCCAAGTATTATCGGCTAAGAGAATGGATTTGAAAGACGGATATTTGGAAACGGTTAGCTTGCAAGAAGGTAAGTTATCCGTTATATGTTCGACTACCAGAGCCTTTAAATTGTATCTATGGGGCGAAACTCGGGATTCTATTTTAAGATTTACATACCCGAAAGCCGGGCGACTTGTCATCCCGATCCCCGTGACTTTTGAATTTTTAAGGGGGGTAATTTTTAATTTTAATCGTTTGCAACAATCTTTAGTTATAAGGTTATTTTGTGACCCATTATCCAGCAAGCATCTGATAACTTGTTTACCCTTGTTTATATCTGTAGCGTAAACTTGTGCAGTTGACAATAGAATATAACCTTGGTTGTTTATGGATACATGACATGAAGTGTCATTCTCCGATTCCGCTATTTTTTTGGCGGGAGATTTTGGAGGAGTTGAAAAATGCAAAAGTGTATGGTGTTTCCCGTGACATACCCGACATGTGGTGAGCAAGGCACAGGCTTTACCTGCATGAACATTGGATAAGCAATTATAACATGCATTTTTAGATTTGATAAACCCAAATCTGTCTTGGACTGACATTTTAATGAATTTATCACAATAATACAGTTTGGAATGTTCCGCACTGTTACACAAAATACAAGATTTTGGTTTGAATGGTTTGATTGGGGTTTCATCTGCCGCCAAAAATGTGCGCTGATGCTTCGCCATTTTTGGTGTGCCTTTTACAGATGAAGACCGCTCCAGGATTTTTGCTTGATCCCGGACAAATTCTAAAAAGGTTTGGCAAGAGGGAAATTCCGTTTTACGGAATATCGTATCAAATAGTTGTACGATCTCTGAATCGACCTTTTTAGACGCGCAGTTTAATAAAACAAAATCCAGAACGTCTGGAATTTTGAGTTGTTTAAGAGCTTCGACTGAAGCTGAGAATTTATTAACAAATGTTATTAAATCATTTGGGTTTCTTGAACTAGACTTTATATTTAGAATGTTATCTAAGTATTGCTTAGCCATTGTTCGATTATCCTGGTATTGCTTTACCAAGCCATCCCAAATAATATTGTAATTTTCGGGTGTGGGCAATATCCCTCCCGTTACTTCCAAAGCATTACCAGTGAGTTTACCTATAAGATAACTAATCCGTTGCTCGTTTGTGAGCGCCACGTTCTCGTGAACGTTTGATTTAAACGACTGGTAAAATAATGGCCACATTTCTACTTTTCCATTAAATGATGGCAGTTCAATAGGGGGAAGTTTTTTAATTTTATTAATTTCCGTACCTGACTTTGACTGTTGTGCCTTGGGAGACGACAAAGCTAGCTCGCTACGCGTTCGTTTGATTTTCGAAAAATACATTTCAATAGTCATTAGAGTTTCGAAGCTAGGTTCAAAACCAGTGTCATTAGCCAGCTCAAGGTCATTTATACGGATACAGGCGTTTTTAAATTCATCTCTCAACAAATCGACTTCTTGGGATTCGTCCAAGAAGCGTTCATTATTACGCGTGTCAGTTGGAGTGCATTTTTTCGCGAGTTCGTGCAATTTTACTATACGAGATTCATAGCCCTTTGCTAGGGCTTTCAATGACTTTAATTGGATTTCCATAGTATCAAATTTTTACCGTGGAAGATCCGGCTCGAAGGACCAAAAATTATGTATAATTATGTAAAATGCTCGAAGGACCAATAGACTTTAAATAGTAAACAACAAAAACTCGCAAGCTGAGATTGTGGTGATTGTCAAAAAACTAAAGAAGCACTGACCTTGACTAGAAAAAACGGGAAGTGACTAGGAGGCAGGATCTTGATGGGACTTGGAAGACTGGATGAATTCTGCAGACGGTAACTGGTCTGGAAGCGGTGACGGCCAGATTCAGTAAGGTAGGAGGTTCAGAAGGAGGAGGCCTCACACGTGGTTGTGAGGCTGGCAGAGTGACGCCACCAAGGGCGCAGGGCTGGATACGGGCAGAAGCTCCTGCAGGAGGAACTCGAGAGGAGGGCAGTGTAGAAGCAGGGGCGTAATTCGCCGGATTAAAACCGCCAAGTGGCGACAGCACGGTTGGTCCAATTCGTAGATTAAGGGGTGTCCGCTGTTTAGTACAACAGCGGTCTCGGAGCACAACACAAATGCACAACACTTTACACTTTCCTGAAAATATAATTTTGCCCCACTACTAAGTAAAGAAAGAAACGATTTTATGAAAATTATATTATTTGTATTAAGATAAATTGAGGCCAAAAAAGGAATGAAAGAAAGAGGAGCTAAATTACTTCTGAACCATTACTTAGCTCATTACTGACTTATTATTTTTTTTATTTATGTTGCTATGAAGCTTTTTTTGTTGCATTCCTTTTTTTCAGATGCCTGTGATTTTTCAAAATAAACAATACATGGCTAACTTTTAGCTTTAAATTAAATGTAATAACAAAACATGTTAGTCGCTTGCCAGCTACTCCGATAGTTGTCTTGACAGTCACCACAATACCTGACTTTACAACTTTACACACGGCTAATAGCCGTACATTATTTGTTTAATTAATTCCCTAGAATTTAATGTAGACTTTGATAATGGGTTTGATCATATTTTAATTTATTTAAAACTCATTTTCTTCTTCGAAATATCTCTTCCTACCTGCTTACTTTTATGCAAATCTGACACGAAAATATCTCCTCTCAGAAAAAGATACAGGTAAATATATATATATATACATATGTATACCAAAAACTACAAAATTTTTCGGTATTTAACATTTTATTTATCATATACGTTCTACTTAATTTTACGCATATCTGAAACATAAAAATATCTCTTCTCAGGTAAAGATACCGGTAAACATATATGCCGAAAACTGCAAAAGTTTTCGGTATCTAATATTTTATTTTTAATAAACGTAAAGAAGATAATACTTACCTATTTTATAGACATGCAACACAATTTAATATTCACTATACATTCACTACGAAAAGTTAATATGGAAATTTATTTCAATTGCCAATGTAAATTGGACCAAAATATTTACATAAAAAATGTATTAACCAGCACTTGATTATCAATATACGAGAACAAACTAACATTCATATTCATGAAATCTCAAATTATTTGGTCTGCAATATCCATAACGACACTTGACAATCATCCCTATGGCACCAGATTAATTGTTGCTCTTTTTTGTAATTCTCTGTATATAAATTAATTTAGATTTTTCTTGGCTGATTACTTCTTGTCTTCCTGAAACAAAATAAACATAAATAGAGACGCCGTTGTCATCGGCGTCTTTTAAAGTTACAAATGATACTCATTATAAGGATACACAAATGTATACTCGTTGCATATATATTTCATGATGGCATATATCGCACGGCTAATAGCCGTACATTATTTGTTTAATTAATTCCCTAGAATTTAATGTAGACTTTGATAATGGGTTTGATCATATTTTAATTTATTTAAAACTCATTTTCTTCTTCGAAATATCTCTTCCTACCTGCTTACTTTTATGCAAATCTGACACGAAAATATCTCCTCTCAGAAAAAGATACAGGTAAATATATATATATGTATACCAAAAACTACAAAATTTTTCGGTATTTAACATTTTATTTATCATATACGTTCTACTTAATTTTACGCATATCTGAAACATAAAAATATCTCTTCTCAGGTAAAGATACCGGTAAACATATATGCCGAAAACTGCAAAAGTTTTCGGTATCTAATATTTTATTTTTAATAAACGTAAAGAAAATAATACTTACCTTTTTTATAGACATGCAACACAATTTAATATTCACTATACATTCACTACGAAAAGTTAATATGGAAATTTATTTCAATTGCCAATGTAAATTGGACCAAAATATTTACATAAAAAATGTATTAACCAGCACTTGATTATCAATATACGAGAACAAACTAACATTCATATTCATGAAATCTCAAATTATTTGGTCTGCAATATCCATAACGACACTTGACAATCATCCCTATGGCTCCAGATTAATTGTTGCTCTTTTTTGTAATTCTCTGTATATAAATTAATTTAGATTTTTCTTGGCTGATTACTTCTTGTCATTTTGAAACAAAATAAACATAAATAGAGACGCCGTTGTCATCGGCGTCTTTTAAAGTTACAAATGATAATCATTATAAGGATACACAAATGTATACTCGTTGCATATATATTTCATGATGGCATATATCGCACGGCTAATAGCCGTACATTATTTGTTTAATTAATTCCCTAGAATTTAATGTAGACTTTGATAATGGGTTTGATCATATTTTAATTTATTTAAAACTCATTTTCTTCTTCGAAATATCTCTTCCTACCTGCTTACTTTTATGCAAATCTGACACGAAAATATCTCCTCTCAGAAAAAGATACAGGTAAATATATATATATGTATACCAAAAACTACAAAAATTTTCGGTATTTAACATTTTATTTATCATATACGTTCTACTTAATTTTACGCATATCTGAAACATAAAAATATCTCTTCTCAGGTAAAGATACCGGTAAACATATATGCCGAAAACTGCAAAAGTTTTCGGTATCTAATATTTTATTTTTAATAAACGTAAAGAAGATAATACTTACCTATTTTATAGACATGCAACACAATTTAATATTCACTATACATTCACTACGAAAAGTTAATATGGAAATTTATTTCAATTGCCAATGTAAATTGGACCAAAATATTTACATAAAAAATGTATTAACCAGCACTTGATTATCAATATACGAGAACAAACTAACATTCATATTCATGAAATCTCAAATTATTTGGTCTGCAATATCCATAACGACACTTGACAATCATCCCTATGGCACCAGATTAATTGTTGCTCTTTTTTGTAATTCTCTGTATATAAATTAATTTAGATTTTTCTTGGCTGATTACTTCTTGTCTTCCTGAAACAAAATAAACATAAATAGAGACGCCGTTGTCATCGGCGTCTTTTAAAGTTACAAATGATACTCATTATAAGGATACACAAATGTATACTCGTTGCATATATATTTCATGATGGCATATATCGCACGGCTAATAGCCGTACATTATTTGTTTAATTAATTCCCTAGAATTTAATGTAGACTTTGATAATGGGTTTGATCATATTTTAATTTATTTAAAACTCATTTTCTTCTTCGAAATATCTCTTCCTACCTGCTTACTTTTATGCAAATCTGACACGAAAATATCTCCTCTCAGAAAAAGATACAGGTAAATATATATATGTATACCAAAAACTACAAAATTTTTCGGTATTTAACATTTTATTTATCATATACGTTCTACTTAATTTTACGCATATCTGAAACATAAAAATATCTCTTCTCAGGTAAAGATACCGGTAAACATATATGCCGAAAACTGCAAAAGTTTTCGGTATCTAATATTTTATTTTTAATAAACGTAAAGAAAATAATACTTACCTTTTTTATAGACATGCAACACAATTTAATATTCACTATACATTCACTACGAAAAGTTAATATGGAAATTTATTTCAATTGCCAATGTAAATTGGACCAAAATATTTACATAAAAAATGTATTAACCAGCACTTGATTATCAATATACGAGAACAAACTAACATTCATATTCATGAAATCTCAAATTATTTGGTCTGCAATATCCATAACGACACTTGACAATCATCCCTATGGCTCCAGATTAATTGTTGCTCTTTTTTGTAATTCTCTGTATATAAATTAATTTAGATTTTTCTTGGCTGATTACTTCTTGTCATTTTGAAACAAAATAAACATAAATAGAGACGCCGTTGTCATCGGCGTCTTTTAAAGTTACAAATGATAATCATTATAAGGATACACAAATGTATACTCGTTGCATATATATTTCATGATGGCATATATCGCACGGCTAATAGCCGTACATTATTTGTTTAATTAATTCCCTAGAATTTAATGTAGACTTTGATAATGGGTTTGATCATATTTTAATTTATTTAAAACTCATTTTCTTCTTCGAAATATCTCTTCCTACCTGCTTACTTTTATGCAAATCTGACACGAAAATATCTCCTCTCAGAAAAAGATACAGGTAAATATATATATATATGTATACCAAAAACTACAAAATTTTTCGGTATTTAACATTTTATTTATCATATACGTTCTACTTAATTTTACGCATATCTGAAACATAAAAATATCTCTTCTCAGGTAAAGATACCGGTAAACATATATGCCGAAAACTGCAAAAGTTTTCGGTATCTAATATTTTATTTTTAATAAACGTAAAGAAGATAATACTTACCTATTTTATAGACATGCAACACAATTTAATATTCACTATACATTCACTACGAAAAGTTAATATGGAAATTTATTTCAATTGCCAATGTAAATTGGACCAAAATATTTACATAAAAAATGTATTAACCAGCACTTGATTATCAATATACGAGAACAAACTAACATTCATATTCATGAAATCTCAAATTATTTGGTCTGCAATATCCATAACGACACTTGACAATCATTCCTATGGCTCCAGATTAATTGTTGCTCTTTTTTGTAATTCTCTGTATATAAATTAATTTAGATTTTTCTTGGCTGATTACTTCTTGTCATTTTGAAACAAAATAAACATAAATAGAGACGCCGTTGTCATCGGCATCTTTTAAAGTTACAAATGATAATCATTATAAGGATACACAAATGTATACTCGTTGCATATATATTTCATGATGGCATATATCGCACGGCTAATAGCCGTACATTATTTGTTTAATTAATTCCCTAGAATTTAATGTAGACTTTGATAATGGGTTTGATCATATTTTAATTTATTTAAAACTCATTTTCTTCTTCGAAATATCTCTTCCTACCTGCTTACTTTTATGCAAATCTGACACGAAAATATCTCCTCTCAGAAAAAGATACAGGTAAATATATATATATATGTATACCAAAAACTACAAAATTTTTCGGTATTTAACATTTTATTTATCATATACGTTCTACTTAATTTTACGCATATCTGAAACATAAAAATATCTCTTCTCAGGTAAAGATACCGGTAAACATATATGCCGAAAACTGCAAAAGTTTTCGGTATCTAATATTTTATTTTTAATAAACGTAAAGAAGATAATACTTACCTATTTTATAGACATGCAACACAATTTAATATTCACTATACATTCACTACGAAAAGTTAATATGGAAATTTATTTCAATTGCCAATGTAAATTGGACCAAAATATTTACATAAAAAATGTATTAACCAGCACTTGATTATCAATATACGAGAACAAACTAACATTCATATTCATGAAATCTCAAATTATTTGGTCTGCAATATCCATAACGACACTTGACAATCATCCCTATGGCACCAGATTAATTGTTGCTCTTTTTTGTAATTCTCTGTATATAAATTAATTTAGATTTTTCTTGGCTGATTACTTCTTGTCTTCCTGAAACAAAATAAACATAAATAGAGACGCCGTTGTCATCGGCGTCTTTTAAAGTTACAAATGATACTCATTATAAGGATACACAAATGTATACTCGTTGCATATATATTTCATGATGGCATATATCGCACGGCTAATAGCCGTACATTATTTGTTTAATTAATTCCCTAGAATTTAATGTAGACTTTGATAATGGGTTTGATCATATTTTAATTTATTTAAAACTCATTTTCTTCTTCGAAATATCTCTTCCTACCTGCTTACTTTTATGCAAATCTGACACGAAAATATCTCCTCTCAGAAAAAGATACAGGTAAATATATATATATGTATACCAAAAACTACAAAATTTTTCGGTATTTAACATTTTATTTATCATATACGTTCTACTTAATTTTACGCATATCTGAAACATAAAAATATCTCTTCTCAGGTAAAGATACCGGTAAACATATATGCCGAAAACTGCAAAAGTTTTCGGTATCTAATATTTTATTTTTAATAAACGTAAAGAAAATAATACTTACCTTTTTTATAGACATGCAACACAATTTAATATTCACTATACATTCACTACGAAAAGTTAATATGGAAATTTATTTCAATTGCCAATGTAAATTGGACCAAAATATTTACATAAAAAATGTATTAACCAGCACTTGATTATCAATATACGAGAACAAACTAACATTCATATTCATGAAATCTCAAATTATTTGGTCTGCAATATCCATAACGACACTTGACAATCATCCCTATGGCTCCAGATTAATTGTTGCTCTTTTTTGTAATTCTCTGTATATAAATTAATTTAGATTTTTCTTGGCTGATTACTTCTTGTCATTTTGAAACAAAATAAACATAAATAGAGACGCCGTTGTCATCGGCGTCTTTTAAAGTTACAAATGATAATCATTATAAGGATACACAAATGTATACTCGTTGCATATATATTTCATGATGGCATATATCGCACGGCTAATAGCCGTACATTATTTGTTTAATTAATTCCCTAGAATTTAATGTAGACTTTGATAATGGGTTTGATCATATTTTAATTTATTTAAAACTCATTTTCTTCTTCGAAATATCTCTTCCTACCTGCTTACTTTTATGCAAATCTGACACGAAAATATCTCCTCTCAGAAAAAGATACAGGTAAATATATATATATGTATACCAAAAACTACAAAATTTTTCGGTATTTAACATTTTATTTATCATATACGTTCTACTTAATTTTACGCATATCTGAAACATAAAAATATCTCTTCTCAGGTAAAGATACCGGTAAACATATATGCCGAAAACTGCAAAAGTTTTCGGTATCTAATATTTTATTTTTAATAAACGTAAAGAAGATAATACTTACCTATTTTATAGACATGCAACACAATTTAATATTCACTATACATTCACTACGAAAAGTTAATATGGAAATTTATTTCAATTGCCAATGTAAATTGGACCAAAATATTTACATAAAAAATGTATTAACCAGCACTTGATTATCAATATACGAGAACAAACTAACATTCATATTCATGAAATCTCAAATTATTTGGTCTGCAATATCCATAACGACACTTAACAATCATCCCTATGGCACCAGATTGTTGCTCTTTTTTGTAATTCTCTGTATATAAATTAATTTAGATTTTTCTTGGCTGATTACTTCTTGTCTTCCTGAAACAAAATAAACATAAATAGAGACGCCGTTGTCATCGGCGTCTTTTAAAGTTACAAATGATACTCATTATAAGGATACACAAATGTATACTCGTTGCATATATATTTCATGATGGCATATATGGCACGGCTAATAGCCGTACATTATTTGTTTAATTAATTCCCTAGAATTTAATGTAGACTTTGATAATGGGTTTGATCATATTTTAATTTATTTAAAACTCATTTTCTTCTTCGAAATATCTCTTCCTACCTGCTTACTTTTATGCAAATCTGACACGAAAATATCTCCTCTCAGAAAAAGATACAGGTAAATATATATATATATGTATACCAAAAACTACAAAATTTTTCGGTATTTAACATTTTATTTATCATATACGTTCTACTTAATTTTACGCATATCTGAAACATAAAAATATCTCTTCTCAGGTAAAGATACCGGTAAACATATATGCCGAAAACTGCAAAAGTTTTCGGTATCTAATATTTTATTTTTAATAAACGTAAAGAAGATAATACTTACCTATTTTATAGACATGCAACACAATTTAATATTCACTATACATTCACTACGAAAAGTTAATATGGAAATTTATTTCAATTGCCAATGTAAATTGGACCAAAATATTTACATAAAAAATGTATTAACCAGCACTTGATTATCAATATACGAGAACAAACTAACATTCATATTCATGAAATCTCAAATTATTTGGTCTGCAATATCCATAACGACACTTGACAATCATCCCTATGGCACCAGATTAATTGTTGCTCTTTTTTGTAATTCTCTGTATATAAATTAATTTAGATTTTTCTTGGCTGATTACTTCTTGTCTTCCTGAAACAAAATAAACATAAATAGAGACGCCGTTGTCATCGGCGTCTTTTAAAGTTACAAATGATACTCATTATAAGGATACACAAATGTATACTCGTTGCATATATATTTCATGATGGCATATATCGCACGGCTAATAGCCGTACATTATTTGTTTAATTAATTCCCTAGAATTTAATGTAGACTTTGATAATGGGTTTGATCATATTTTAATTTATTTAAAACTCATTTTCTTCTTCGAAATATCTCTTCCTACCTGCTTACTTTTATGCAAATCTGACACGAAAATATCTCCTCTCAGAAAAAGATACAGGTAAATATATATATATGTATACCAAAAACTACAAAATTTTTCGGTATTTAACATTTTATTTATCATATACGTTCTACTTAATTTTACGCATATCTGAAACATAAAAATATCTCTTCTCAGGTAAAGATACCGGTAAACATATATGCCGAAAACTGCAAAAGTTTTCGGTATCTAATATTTTATTTTTAATAAACGTAAAGAAAATAATACTTACCTTTTTTATAGACATGCAACACAATTTAATATTCACTATACATTCACTACGAAAAGTTAATATGGAAATTTATTTCAATTGCCAATGTAAATTGGACCAAAATATTTACATAAAAAATGTATTAACCAGCACTTGATTATCAATATACGAGAACAAACTAACATTCATATTCATGAAATCTCAAATTATTTGGTCTGCAATATCCATAACGACACTTGACAATCATCCCTATGGCTCCAGATTAATTGTTGCTCTTTTTTGTAATTCTCTGTATATAAATTAATTTAGATTTTTCTTGGCTGATTACTTCTTGTCATTTTGAAACAAAATAAACATAAATAGAGACGCCGTTGTCATCGGCGTCTTTTAAAGTTACAAATGATAATCATTATAAGGATACACAAATGTATACTCGTTGCATATATATTTCATGATGGCATATATCGCACGGCTAATAGCCGTACATTATTTGTTTAATTAATTCCCTAGAATTTAATGTAGACTTTGATAATGGGTTTGATCATATTTTAATTTATTTAAAACTCATTTTCTTCTTCGAAATATCTCTTCCTACCTGCTTACTTTTATGCAAATCTGACACGAAAATATCTCCTCTCAGAAAAAGATACAGGTAAATATATATATATGTATACCAAAAACTACAAAATTTTTCGGTATTTAACATTTTATTTATCATATACGTTCTACTTAATTTTACGCATATCTGAAACATAAAAATATCTCTTCTCAGGTAAAGATACCGGTAAACATATATGCCGAAAACTGCAAAAGTTTTCGGTATCTAATATTTTATTTTTAATAAACGTAAAGAAGATAATACTTACCTATTTTATAGACATGCAACACAATTTAATATTCACTATACATTCACTACGAAAAGTTAATATGGAAATTTATTTCAATTGCCAATGTAAATTGGACCAAAATATTTACATAAAAAATGTATTAACCAGCACTTGATTATCAATATACGAGAACAAACTAACATTCATATTCATGAAATCTCAAATTATTTGGTCTGCAATATCCATAACGACACTTGACAATCATCCCTATGGCACCAGATTGTTGCTCTTTTTTGTAATTCTCTGTATATAAATTAATTTAGATTTTTCTTGGCTGATTACTTCTTGTCTTCCTGAAACAAAATAAACATAAATAGAGACGCCGTTGTCATCGGCGTCTTTTAAAGTTACAAATGATACTCATTATAAGGATACACAAATGTATACTCGTTGCATATATATTTCATGATGGCATATATGGCACGGCTAATAGCCGTACATTATTTGTTTAATTAATTCCCTAGAATTTAATGTAGACTTTGATAATGGGTTTGATCATATTTTAATTTATTTAAAACTCATTTTCTTCTTCGAAATATCTCTTCCTACCTGCTTACTTTTATGCAAATCTGACACGAAAATATCTCCTCTCAGAAAAAGATACAGGTAAATATATATATATATATGTATACCAAAAACTACAAAATTTTTCGGTATTTAACATTTTATTTATCATATACGTTCTACTTAATTTTACGCATATCTGAAACATAAAAATATCTCTTCTCAGGTAAAGATACCGGTAAACATATATGCCGAAAACTGCAAAAGTTTTCGGTATCTAATATTTTATTTTTAATAAACGTAAAGAAGATAATACTTACCTATTTTATAGACATGCAACACAATTTAATATTCACTATACATTCACTACGAAAAGTTAATATGGAAATTTATTTCAATTGCCAATGTAAATTGGACCAAAATATTTACATAAAAAATGTATTAACCAGCACTTGATTATCAATATACGAGAACAAACTAACATTCATATTCATGAAATCTCAAATTATTTGGTCTGCAATATCCATAACGACACTTGACAATCATCCCTATGGCACCAGATTAATTGTTGCTCTTTTTTGTAATTCTCTGTATATAAATTAATTTAGATTTTTCTTGGCTGATTACTTCTTGTCTTCCTGAAACAAAATAAACATAAATAGAGACGCCGTTGTCATCGGCGTCTTTTAAAGTTACAAATGATACTCATTATAAGGATACACAAATGTATACTCGTTGCATATATATTTCATGATGGCATATATCGCACGGCTAATAGCCGTACATTATTTGTTTAATTAATTCCCTAGAATTTAATGTAGACTTTGATAATGGGTTTGATCATATTTTAATTTATTTAAAACTCATTTTCTTCTTCGAAATATCTCTTCCTACCTGCTTACTTTTATGCAAATCTGACACGAAAATATCTCCTCTCAGAAAAAGATACAGGTAAATATATATATATGTATACCAAAAACTACAAAATTTTTCGGTATTTAACATTTTATTTATCATATACGTTCTACTTAATTTTACGCATATCTGAAACATAAAAATATCTCTTCTCAGGTAAAGATACCGGTAAACATATATGCCGAAAACTGCAAAAGTTTTCGGTATCTAATATTTTATTTTTAATAAACGTAAAGAAAATAATACTTACCTTTTTTATAGACATGCAACACAATTTAATATTCACTATACATTCACTACGAAAAGTTAATATGGAAATTTATTTCAATTGCCAATGTAAATTGGACCAAAATATTTACATAAAAAATGTATTAACCAGCACTTGATTATCAATATACGAGAACAAACTAACATTCATATTCATGAAATCTCAAATTATTTGGTCTGCAATATCCATAACGACACTTGACAATCATCCCTATGGCTCCAGATTAATTGTTGCTCTTTTTTGTAATTCTCTGTATATAAATTAATTTAGATTTTTCTTGGCTGATTACTTCTTGTCATTTTGAAACAAAATAAACATAAATAGAGACGCCGTTGTCATCGGCGTCTTTTAAAGTTACAAATGATAATCATTATAAGGATACACAAATGTATACTCGTTGCATATATATTTCATGATGGCATATATCGCACGGCTAATAGCCGTACATTATTTGTTTAATTAATTCCCTAGAATTTAATGTAGACTTTGATAATGGGTTTGATCATATTTTAATTTATTTAAAACTCATTTTCTTCTTCGAAATATCTCTTCCTACCTGCTTACTTTTATGCAAATCTGACACGAAAATATCTCCTCTCAGAAAAAGATACAGGTAAATATATATATATATATATATATATATATATATATATATATATATATATATATATATATATGTATACCAAAAACTACAAAATTTTTCGGTATTTAACATTTTATTTATCATATACGTTCTACTTAATTTTACGCATATCTGAAACATAAAAATATCTCTTCTCAGGTAAAGATACCGGTAAACATATATGCCGAAAACTGCAAAAGTTTTCGGTATCTAATATTTTATTTTTAATAAACGTAAAGAAGATAATACTTACCTATTTTATAGACATGCAACACAATTTAATATTCACTATACATTCACTACGAAAAGTTAATATGGAAATTTATTTCAATTGCCAATGTAAATTGGACCAAAATATTTACATAAAAAATGTATTAACCAGCACTTGATTATCAATATACGAGAACAAACTAACATTCATATTCATGAAATCTCAAATTATTTGGTCTGCAATATCCATAACGACACTTGACAATCATCCCTATGGCACCAGATTGTTGCTCTTTTTTGTAATTCTCTGTATATAAATTAATTTAGATTTTTCTTGGCTGATTACTTCTTGTCTTCCTGAAACAAAATAAACATAAATAGAGACGCCGTTGTCATCGGCGTCTTTTAAAGTTACAAATGATACTCATTATAAGGATACACAAATGTATACTCGTTGCATATATATTTCATGATGGCATATATCGCACGGCTAATAGCCGTACATTATTTGTTTAATTAATTCCCTAGAATTTAATGTAGACTTTGATAATGGGTTTGATCATATTTTAATTTATTTAAAACTCATTTTCTTCTTCGAAATATCTCTTCCTACCTGCTTACTTTTATGCAAATCTGACACGAAAATATCTCCTCTCAGAAAAAGATACAGGTAAATATATATATATATGTATACCAAAAACTACAAAATTTTTCGGTATTTAACATTTTATTTATCATATACGTTCTACTTAATTTTACGCATATCTGAAACATAAAAATATCTCTTCTCAGGTAAAGATACCGGTAAACATATATGCCGAAAACTGCAAAAGTTTTCGGTATCTAATATTTTATTTTTAATAAACGTAAAGAAGATAATACTTACCTATTTTATAGACATGCAACACAATTTAATATTCACTATACATTCACTACGAAAAGTTAATATGGAAATTTATTTCAATTGCCAATGTAAATTGGACCAAAATATTTACATAAAAAATGTATTAACCAGCACTTGATTATCAATATACGAGAACAAACTAACATTCATATTCATGAAATCTCAAATTATTTGGTCTGCAATATCCATAACGACACTTGACAATCATCCCTATGGCACCAGATTAATTGTTGCTCTTTTTTGTAATTCTCTGTATATAAATTAATTTAGATTTTTCTTGGCTGATTACTTCTTGTCTTCCTGAAACAAAATAAACATAAATAGAGACGCCGTTGTCATCGGCGTCTTTTAAAGTTACAAATGATACTCATTATAAGGATACACAAATGTATACTCGTTGCATATATATTTCATGATGGCATATATCGCACGGCTAATAGCCGTACATTATTTGTTTAATTAATTCCCTAGAATTTAATGTAGACTTTGATAATGGGTTTGATCATATTTTAATTTATTTAAAACTCATTTTCTTCTTCGAAATATCTCTTCCTACCTGCTTACTTTTATGCAAATCTGACACGAAAATATCTCCTCTCAGAAAAAGATACAGGTAAATATATATATATGTATACCAAAAACTACAAAATTTTTCGGTATTTAACATTTTATTTATCATATACGTTCTACTTAATTTTACGCATATCTGAAACATAAAAATATCTCTTCTCAGGTAAAGATACCGGTAAACATATATGCCGAAAACTGCAAAAGTTTTCGGTATCTAATATTTTATTTTTAATAAACGTAAAGAAAATAATACTTACCTTTTTTATAGACATGCAACACAATTTAATATTCACTATACATTCACTACGAAAAGTTAATATGGAAATTTATTTCAATTGCCAATGTAAATTGGACCAAAATATTTACATAAAAAATGTATTAACCAGCACTTGATTATCAATATACGAGAACAAACTAACATTCATATTCATGAAATCTCAAATTATTTGGTCTGCAATATCCATAACGACACTTGACAATCATCCCTATGGCTCCAGATTAATTGTTGCTCTTTTTTGTAATTCTCTGTATATAAATTAATTTAGATTTTTCTTGGCTGATTACTTCTTGTCATTTTGAAACAAAATAAACATAAATAGAGACGCCGTTGTCATCGGCGTCTTTTAAAGTTACAAATGATAATCATTATAAGGATACACAAATGTATACTCGTTGCATATATATTTCATGATGGCATATATCGCACGGCTAATAGCCGTACATTATTTGTTTAATTAATTCCCTAGAATTTAATGTAGACTTTGATAATGGGTTTGATCATATTTTAATTTATTTAAAACTCATTTTCTTCTTCGAAATATCTCTTCCTACCTGCTTACTTTTATGCAAATCTGACACGAAAATATCTCCTCTCAGAAAAAGATACAGGTAAATATATATATATATATATATATATATATATATATATATATATATATATATATATATATATATATATATATATGTATACCAAAAACTACAAAATTTTTCGGTATTTAACATTTTATTTATCATATACGTTCTACTTAATTTTACGCATATCTGAAACATAAAAATATCTCTTCTCAGGTAAAGATACCGGTAAACATATATGCCGAAAACTGCAAAAGTTTTCGGTATCTAATATTTTATTTTTAATAAACGTAAAGAAGATAATACTTACCTATTTTATAGACATGCAACACAATTTAATATTCACTATACATTCACTACGAAAAGTTAATATGGAAATTTATTTCAATTGCCAATGTAAATTGGACCAAAATATTTACATAAAAAATGTATTAACCAGCACTTGATTATCAATATACGAGAACAAACTAACATTCATATTCATGAAATCTCAAATTATTTGGTCTGCAATATCCATAACGACACTTGACAATCATCCCTATGGCACCAGATTGTTGCTCTTTTTTGTAATTCTCTGTATATAAATTAATTTAGATTTTTCTTGGCTGATTACTTCTTGTCTTCCTGAAACAAAATAAACGTAAATAGAGACGCCGTTGTCATCGGCGTCTTTTAAAGTTACAAATGATACTCATTATAAGGATACACAAATGTATACTCGTTGCATATATATTTCATGATGGCATATATCGCACGGCTAATAGCCGTACATTATTTGTTTAATTAATTCCCTAGAATTTAATGTAGACTTTGATAATGGGTTTGATCATATTTTAATTTATTTAAAACTCATTTTCTTCTTCGAAATATCTCTTCCTACCTGCTTACTTTTATGCAAATCTGACACGAAAATATCTCCTCTCAGAAAAAGATACAGGTAAATATATATATATATGTATACCAAAAACTACAAAATTTTTCGGTATTTAACATTTTATTTATCATATACGTTCTACTTAATTTTACGCATATCTGAAACATAAAAATATCTCTTCTCAGGTAAAGATACCGGTAAACATATATGCCGAAAACTGCAAAAGTTTTCGGTATCTAATATTTTATTTTTAATAAACGTAAAGAAGATAATACTTACCTATTTTATAGACATGCAACACAATTTAATATTCACTATACATTCACTACGAAAAGTTAATATGGAAATTTATTTCAATTGCCAATGTAAATTGGACCAAAATATTTACATAAAAAATGTATTAACCAGCACTTGATTATCAATATACGAGAACAAACTAACATTCATATTCATGAAATCTCAAATTATTTGGTCTGCAATATCCATAACGACACTTGACAATCATCCCTATGGCACCAGATTAATTGTTGCTCTTTTTTGTAATTCTCTGTATATAAATTAATTTAGATTTTTCTTGGCTGATTACTTCTTGTCTTCCTGAAACAAAATAAACATAAATAGAGACGCCGTTGTCATCGGCGTCTTTTAAAGTTACAAATGATACTCATTATAAGGATACACAAATGTATACTCGTTGCATATATATTTCATGATGGCATATATCGCACGGCTAATAGCCGTACATTATTTGTTTAATTAATTCCCTAGAATTTAATGTAGACTTTGATAATGGGTTTGATCATATTTTAATTTATTTAAAACTCATTTTCTTCTTCGAAATATCTCTTCCTACCTGCTTACTTTTATGCAAATCTGACACGAAAATATCTCCTCTCAGAAAAAGATACAGGTAAATATATATATATATGTATACCAAAAACTACAAAATTTTTCGGTATTTAACATTTTATTTATCATATACGTTCTACTTAATTTTACGCATATCTGAAACATAAAAATATCTCTTCTCAGGTAAAGATACCGGTAAACATATATGCCGAAAACTGCAAAAGTTTTCGGTATCTAATATTTTATTTTTAATAAACGTAAAGAAGATAATACTTACCTATTTTATAGACATGCAACACAATTTAATATTCACTATACATTCACTACGAAAAGTTAATATGGAAATTTATTTCAATTGCCAATGTAAATTGGACCAAAATATTTACATAAAAAATGTATTAACCAGCACTTGATTATCAATATACGAGAACAAACTAACATTCATATTCATGAAATCTCAAATTATTTGGTCTGCAATATCCATAACGACACTTGACAATCATCCCTATGGCACCAGATTGTTGCTCTTTTTTGTAATTCTCTGTATATAAATTAATTTAGATTTTTCTTGGCTGATTACTTCTTGTCTTCCTGAAACAAAATAAACATAAATAGAGACGCCGTTGTCATCGGCGTCTTTTAAAGTTACAAATGATACTCATTATAAGGATACACAAATGTATACTCGTTGCATATATATTTCATGATGGCATATATCGCACGGCTAATAGCCGTACATTATTTGTTTAATTAATTCCCTAGAATTTAATGTAGACTTTGATAATGGGTTTGATCATATTTTAATTTATTTAAAACTCATTTTCTTCTTCGAAATATCTCTTCCTACCTGCTTACTTTTATGCAAATCTGACACGAAAATATCTCCTCTCAGAAAAAGATACAGGTAAATATATATATATATGTATACCAAAAACTACAAAATTTTTCGGTATTTAACATTTTATTTATCATATACGTTCTACTTAATTTTACGCATATCTGAAACATAAAAATATCTCTTCTCAGGTAAAGATACCGGTAAACATATATGCCGAAAACTGCAAAAGTTTTCGGTATCTAATATTTTATTTTTAATAAACGTAAAGAAGATAATACTTACCTATTTTATAGACATGCAACACAATTTAATATTCACTATACATTCACTACGAAAAGTTAATATGGAAATTTATTTCAATTGCCAATGTAAATTGGACCAAAATATTTACATAAAAAATGTATTAACCAGCACTTGATTATCAATATACGAGAACAAACTAACATTCATATTCATGAAATCTCAAATTATTTGGTCTGCAATATCCATAACGACACTTGACAATCATCCCTATGGCACCAGATTAATTGTTGCTCTTTTTTGTAATTCTCTGTATATAAATTAATTTAGATTTTTCTTGGCTGATTACTTCTTGTCTTCCTGAAACAAAATAAACATAAATAGAGACGCCGTTGTCATCGGCGTCTTTTAAAGTTACAAATGATACTCATTATAAGGATACACAAATGTATACTCGTTGCATATATATTTCATGATGGCATATATCGCACGGCTAATAGCCGTACATTATTTGTTTAATTAATTCCCTAGAATTTAATGTAGACTTTGATAATGGGTTTGATCATATTTTAATTTATTTAAAACTCATTTTCTTCTTCGAAATATCTCTTCCTACCTGCTTACTTTTATGCAAATCTGACACGAAAATATCTCCTCTCAGAAAAAGATACAGGTAAATATATATATATATGTATACCAAAAACTACAAAATTTTTCGGTATTTAACATTTTATTTATCATATACGTTCTACTTAATTTTACGCATATCTGAAACATAAAAATATCTCTTCTCAGGTAAAGATACCGGTAAACATATATGCCGAAAACTGCAAAAGTTTTCGGTATCTAATATTTTATTTTTAATAAACGTAAAGAAGATAATACTTACCTATTTTATAGACATGCAACACAATTTAATATTCACTATACATTCACTACGAAAAGTTAATATGGAAATTTATTTCAATTGCCAATGTAAATTGGACCAAAATATTTACATAAAAAATGTATTAACCAGCACTTGATTATCAATATACGAGAACAAACTAACATTCATATTCATGAAATCTCAAATTATTTGGTCTGCAATATCCATAACGACACTTGACAATCATCCCTATGGCACCAGATTAATTGTTGCTCTTTTTTGTAATTCTCTGTATATAAATTAATTTAGATTTTTCTTGGCTGATTACTTCTTGTCTTCCTGAAACAAAATAAACATAAATAGAGACGCCGTTGTCATCGGCGTCTTTTAAAGTTACAAATGATACTCATTATAAGGATACACAAATGTATACTCGTTGCATATATATTTCATGATGGCATATATCGCACGGCTAATAGCCGTACATTATTTGTTTAATTAATTCCCTAGAATTTAATGTAGACTTTGATAATGGGTTTGATCATATTTTAATTTATTTAAAACTCATTTTCTTCTTCGAAATATCTCTTCCTACCTGCTTACTTTTATGCAAATCTGACACGAAAATATCTCCTCTCAGAAAAAGATACAGGTAAATATATATATATATATATGTATACCAAAAACTACAAAATTTTTCGGTATTTAACATTTTATTTATCATATACGTTCTACTTAATTTTACGCATATCTGAAACATAAAAATATCTCTTCTCAGGTAAAGATACCGGTAAACATATATGCCGAAAACTGCAAAAGTTTTCGGTATCTAATATTTTATTTTTAATAAACGTAAAGAAGATAATACTTACCTATTTTATAGACATGCAACACAATTTAATATTCACTATACATTCACTACGAAAAGTTAATATGGAAATTTATTTCAATTGCCAATGTAAATTGGACCAAAATATTTACATAAAAAATGTATTAACCAGCACTTGATTATCAATATACGAGAACAAACTAACATTCATATTCATGAAATCTCAAATTATTTGGTCTGCAATATCCATAACGACACTTGACAATCATCCCTATGGCACCAGATTAATTGTTGCTCTTTTTTGTAATTCTCTGTATATAAATTAATTTAGATTTTTCTTGGCTGATTACTTCTTGTCTTCCTGAAACAAAATAAACATAAATAGAGACGCCGTTGTCATCGGCGTCTTTTAAAGTTACAAATGATACTCATTATAAGGATACACAAATGTATACTCGTTGCATATATATTTCATGATGGCATATATCGCACGGCTAATAGCCGTACATTATTTGTTTAATTAATTCCCTAGAATTTAATGTAGACTTTGATAATGGGTTTGATCATATTTTAATTTATTTAAAACTCATTTTCTTCTTCGAAATATCTCTTCCTACCTGCTTACTTTTATGCAAATCTGACACGAAAATATCTCCTCTCAGAAAAAGATACAGGTAAATATATATATATATGTATACCAAAAACTACAAAATTTTTCGGTATTTAACATTTTATTTATCATATACGTTCTACTTAATTTTACGCATATCTGAAACATAAAAATATCTCTTCTCAGGTAAAGATACCGGTAAACATATATGCCGAAAACTGCAAAAGTTTTCGGTATCTAATATTTTATTTTTAATAAACGTAAAGAAGATAATACTTACCTATTTTATAGACATGCAACACAATTTAATATTCACTATACATTCACTACGAAAAGTTAATATGGAAATTTATTTCAATTGCCAATGTAAATTGGACCAAAATATTTACATAAAAAATGTATTAACCAGCACTTGATTATCAATATACGAGAACAAACTAACATTCATATTCATGAAATCTCAAATTATTTGGTCTGCAATATCCATAACGACACTTGACAATCATCCCTATGGCACCAGATTAATTGTTGCTCTTTTTTGTAATTCTCTGTATATAAATTAATTTAGATTTTTCTTGGCTGATTACTTCTTGTCTTCCTGAAACAAAATAAACATAAATAGAGACGCCGTTGTCATCGGCGTCTTTTAAAGTTACAAATGATACTCATTATAAGGATACACAAATGTATACTCGTTGCATATATATTTCATGATGGCATATATCGCACGGCTAATAGCCGTACATTATTTGTTTAATTAATTCCCTAGAATTTAATGTAGACTTTGATAATGGGTTTGATCATATTTTAATTTATTTAAAACTCATTTTCTTCTTCGAAATATCTCTTCCTACCTGCTTACTTTTATGCAAATCTGACACGAAAATATCTCCTCTCAGAAAAAGATACAGGTAAATATATATATATGTATACCAAAAACTACAAAATTTTTCGGTATTTAACATTTTATTTATCATATACGTTCTACTTAATTTTACGCATATCTGAAACATAAAAATATCTCTTCTCAGGTAAAGATACCGGTAAACATATATGCCGAAAACTGCAAAAGTTTTCGGTATCTAATATTTTATTTTTAATAAACGTAAAGAAAATAATACTTACCTTTTTTATAGACATGCAACACAATTTAATATTCACTATACATTCACTACGAAAAGTTAATATGGAAATTTATTTCAATTGCCAATGTAAATTGGACCAAAATATTTACATAAAAAATGTATTAACCAGCACTTGATTATCAATATACGAGAACAAACTAACATTCATATTCATGAAATCTCAAATTATTTGGTCTGCAATATCCATAACGACACTTGACAATCATCCCTATGGCTCCAGATTAATTGTTGCTCTTTTTTGTAATTCTCTGTATATAAATTAATTTAGATTTTTCTTGGCTGATTACTTCTTGTCTTCCTGAAACAAAATAAACATAAATAGCGACGCCGTTGTCATCGGCGTCTTTTAAAGTTACAAATGATACTCATTATAAGGATACACAAATGTATGCTCGTTGCATTTTTTTCATCATTTCATGATGGCATATATCGCACTACTACTACTACTACTACTACTACTACTACTACTACTACTACTACTACTACTACTACTACTACTACTACTACTACTACTACTACTACTACTACTACTACTACTACTACTACTACTACTACTACTACTACTACTACTACTACTACTACTACTACTACTACTACTACTACTACTACTACTACTACTACTACTTTTTTCTTATATCACTCTTAATACTACTATTTCTTTCTTATATCACTCTTAATAGTATTAAGCAAAAAACAAAAAATAAATAAAGAAAGGAGGTGGTGCATTATCTTTAACAGAAAAATCAAAATTGTTGTTCTCTCAGTATTTTGATAATTGTGTTCACTATCAGCATCGCTATCTTCCTCTAGTTACTAATCCGCATTTAGCTCTTCGGTGATGGATTCTATCTCTGTTTCTATAAACAAAAATATGTAAGGAAGGTAACATAAATTTGATAAAATATTGTTCCTTACCTCTATTTGACTCTTGTGCAGCGTGGAACAACGCCAATTCTACTAGGTTACACATTTTACGCTGTGATGTTAAATCAATAGAAAAAAATGCTTTTTATAACCTGACAAATCTTGAAATTTTTTTTTTTTTTTTTTTTTTGTTTGCAGAAAATAGATACATCAACATCACAGGTTATTAGTATCTCTATATAGAGTTGTAATTTTATATTCTGTGGTACATATTAATTTGTCTTAAATATTTTATTACATTTTGAGTACTGGTTACATTATTGTTTAGGTTTTCTGATAATTGGTTGGATATATTATGTTGGCCTCTTTCAGTTTGGTATTTGGGGCATTCACTGATTAGGTGTTCGACTGTCAGTTTAGTGTTGCATACATTACATAATTCCGGGTCTGTTCTTTTAAATATGTGTTCGTGGGTTAGTTTCGTGTGTCCTATTCTTAATCTTGTAATTGTTATTTGTTCTTTTCTTGTGCCTATGGGTTTCCATGGTTCAGTGTTGCTTTTAATTCTTCTGAGTTTGTTGTTTGACTCTTGTGTCCATTTTTCTTGCCATTTATCTTTCAGTTTTTTCTTGACGAGGGCTTTAAAGTCGTAAGATTGAATGCAATGTTTGAGTTCTTCAAAGTTTTCATTGTCTTTGGCTGCTGTGTCTGCAATTTCGTTTCCATGGATTCCTACATGGGCAGGGGTCCATATGAACATTATACTTGTATTTAGTCTGTCAATCCTGGTTATTTCTTCTTTGATGCCTTTTATTATTGCGTTCCTCGGGAAAATGGTGTTTACGTTTTGTAGTACGCTAAGTGAATCAGTACATATAGCTATTTTGGAGTCTGGGGTTTGGGTGTTCTGTAGACAGTGAAGTATTGCAATTGCTTCTGCAGTAAAGATGCTGTCTTCGTTTGGTAGCTTAAGTGTTTTTATGTTCTGGTTCTGTACAATTGCTGCTCCTGTTGCTGACTCTGTTTTGGATCCGTCTGTGTATATGAAGGTATGGTCTTCATACTGGCTACGAATATTGTTGAACGATGATTTGTAGATGGTAGCGTTTGTCTCGTTTTTGTTATATTGTGTCAATTCTAGGTTAATATCTATTTTGGGATGTGTCCAAGGAGCATGGTTATAAAAGTGATTATTTTCTAGTTTGGGAAGGGATAGTTCTAATTCATTTAAGATTTGGGTTACGTAGTTGTGGAATGGGGTTATTTGTTTTAGTCTTAATTCGGAATTGTTGTTCTGGAATAGTGTTGGATAGTTTGGATGTGTAGGGTTGCTTGCGACATTGATAATGTATGACATGATAAGTTGTTTTCGTCTGTTTTCTAGTGGCATTTCTCCTGACTCTATTAGCAGACTTCTGACTGGACTAGTTCTGTATGCTCCTGTTATAATCCGTATTGCTGTGTTTTGTATTGTGTTTAGTATGTTTAGGATTGTGTTTTTTGCTTGTGAGTAAACAATACAGCCATAGTCCAATTTAGATCTAATAAGAGCCTTATATGTGTGTATTAGTACGTCTCTATCTGCTCCCCATTCATGATTGGAAAGGATTTTTAATATGTTTAGCCTCTGGTAGGTTTCTTTCTTCAGGTTGTTAAGGTGTTCCTTCCAATTTAGTTTATTGTCCAATCTCATTCCCAAGAATTTTATGGCTCTGCTGTACTTAATGTTTTCTCCTTTAAGTTTTAGTCTAGGTGATGGTGTACTACGGTGTGTTTTGGAGAAGTGTATTGCTTGGGTTTTTCCTGTTGAAAATTTGAATCCGGTTTCTTTTCCCCATGTTTCTAATTTGTCTATAGTTTGTTGAAGATGTCTTTTAATTGAATCCGTGTTTTTTCCCTTACAAAATACGGCTAAGTCATCTGCATATAGTAGCGCGTGTACTGGGCTTGTTATATGGGATGTTATTTTGTTAATGGCAATAAGAAATAAGGTTACACTTATCACCGAGCCTTGAGGGATGCCGTTTTCCAGTATTTTTTGTTCAGAGAGTTGATTTTTAAATTTTACTCTTATTTTGCGATCTGTTAGATAATTTTTTAGAAAGTGGAGCATATTTCCTTCAATTTGGTATTCTTTTACAGTTTTTAAGATGTTGTGTTTCCAGGTTGTGTCATATGCCTTCTCTAAATCAAAAAATAGAGCTATCATATGTTGTTTATTTCGGAAGGATTTTTGAGCTTCAACGCTGATTTTTAGTAGATGGTCTAGAGTTGATCGTCCCTGTCTGAAACCGCTTTGTTCTTTTGTAATGATATTATTTGATTCCAGGAACCACTGGAGCCTTTTGTTAACTATTTTTTCTAGGACTTTGCATAATGTGTTTGATAATGCGATTGGTCGGTATGATTTGGGGTCTAGTTTATCTTTGTTTGGTTTTAATACAGGTATAATGGTGCTTTCTTGCCACTGTTCTGGAAAGCAATGTTCTGCCCATATTTTGTTGTAGATTTTCAGCAAGTGTTTGAGAGCTTCTTCTGGAAGGTGTTTTATAATTTCGAAAGGTATATTATCAGGACCTGGCGAGCTGTTATTTTTCGTTTCTTCTATGGCGTTTATAAGTTCTTCTTGTGTCAATTCATTGTTTATTTTGTTGTCTGGATCATCATTTATTTGTATCTCATTTTGTTCTTTGATAGTTTTATATGCCAGAAAATGGGAATCAAGATTTTGATTGCTTGAGATCTCTTCAAAGCTTTTTGCCATCGCGTTTGCAATTTCAGTTGGTGAAGTTATTAGTATATTGTTACTTTTTATTGCTTTGGTGGGATTGTGGTAAGTATTGTTTTTAATTTTTCGGATCTTGTTCCAAACTTCTGTTGTCGGGGTATCTGATGTTAGGGTAGAAACATAGTTTTTCCATGTTTTCTTTTTGCTGTCTTTTATTATTCTTTTTGCTATTGCTCTTGTTTTTTTGACCGTTATTAAATTTTCTAGTGTTCTGTTCTTTTTGTATTTATATAGTGCGGCTTTGTTTTCCTTTATGGCTTGTTTGCAACTTTGATTCCACCAGGGGACTTTCCTTTTGTTGCTGATTCTTTTCTTCCCTATGTATTTTTCTGCAGATTGGTTTATGTGTTTTAGAAAATTTTCTACTATTTCATTTATATTTGATGTTGGTATTTCTTTAATTGTTCTCATTTCTTTTGTGAATGAATCCCAGTCAGCATTTTTTATATTCCATTGCGGTTCTATTGATTCTGGTTCTGTGGAGAGTGATAAGATATTAGTGATTTTAAGCGGAAAATGGCCGTCTCTATATGTTTGGGACAAAATGTCAATAGTGTAGTTTGGTGCAATAGTGGGATGCAGAAAAACTAAATCAATTGTAGAAAAGGTTCCGGTAGATGGGCATAGGTGAGTAGGAGATCCATAATTTAAGAGGACTAAGTGGCTGAAGGAGTCTTCTATGACCCTTCCTCGTGCATTGGTATTGTTTGAGCCCCAGGCTACATTGTGGCCATTAAAATCTCCTAAAATGATGTAAGGGCTAGGCAGTTGATTTAGTAGTGTTTGTAGGTCGTTAGAAGTTGGTAAGTAATTTGATGGTATGTATATATTACAAATTGTGTGTGTTTGTGGGTAGTTTATGAGACATGCTACTGCCTCAATATTAGTTTGGAGATTTATTTCTTCAGATTTTATTGAATTTTTAATTATTATGGCCACTCCTCCACTAGCATGTTCATTGTTTTCTCTGTCTTTGCGGTATATGTCGTAACCCTTCATATTAAACTGTTTGTTTTGTTTCAATTTTGTTTCTTGAATACATAGGATGTCAGGTTGGTGTTCGTGTGTAATTATTTGTATATCTTCCCTGTGGGCTGTAATGCTGTTACAGTTCCATGAAATTATGTCCATTTTATGTTTTAGATTAAGTTTTAGTTTTGTTTTGGTTTTGGTTTTGTTTTAGTTTAAGTTTTAGTTTTGTTTTAGTTTTGTTTTAATTTAAGTTTTAGTTTTGTTTTAGTTTTGGCTTGTTGTTAGGACTTGTTGGGAGTTGCTTGTGATGGTGGTATCCTCTAGGTAATCTTCTATTTTCTTTTGAAGTCTGGTGAATCTGCTTTTAATAGATCGGTGTGTTAACAAAGGGTACAAGTCACGTAACATAATTTTGAGATTTTCTAGGTCGTCTGTATACTCCTTTATTATTTCAATTTGGTCATTAGTACCTCGAAGGTTCTCCATTAGGTCTATTATTAATTCGTAGTTTAGTGTGTATTTTTCTTTATTTTTTTCTAGGTGTTCTTTTATTGGTTTGAGTAGTATTTCTACTGGTATTCCCTGGTTTGGGCTCTCTGAACGTACTTGGCTTACATTTCTCTTTTTTGTCGGGTTTTCTAGTTTACTTGTATCTTTTCTATTACTGGTTGTTTCTATTGGTGTGGTTGGTAAAGTGTCTATTCTAGCTGGTCGTTTTTTCGTAATTTGTTGTATATGTTTATCAGTATCATGTTGTTGTGTTAGATTGATGCTTTCTGTTTCTTGTGTATTTGTATTTGTTGTATTTTGTTTGTGTATTGTATCTGTAATTGTTTGATTGTTTTTTGGAGAAGGCTGTGTGTTCATTATTGTGAGGAGGTTTAGGGGACATTTTTTTGCAATGTGTCCTTCTTTTTTGCAAATATAGCACGGTGGGATGTCTGTTGTTAGAAAGATTTTATATTTAGTTTCTTGGTGCTCTATAAAAAGAAATTCTGGGATATTTTCTTTTTCTGTGGGCGTTATGAACACTTGTCTTCTAAAACTGAGTACATGTGCAAATTCACTGTCTTGGATACTAGCTTTTAGGAAATTTATAGGCGATACTGGTATCAAGTTTACTTGTGTAAGGGCATCGACAAGTATATTGTGTGGCACTGATGGGCATACGTTTGAGATAACCAATCTTAGTGCTGGGGTTATTAGTCTTCTTATTTCAATGTCGTGGTTTAGTATTCTTGTCTTGGGGTTGGTCATTATTTTATCAACCATATCTTTTGAACTTAGATATATGCAAACTCGGTTATTTGATATTCGGGATATAAATTTTATATTGTTGGGTCCTATGATTTTACCTATGCATCTTAAGTATTCAATATTTTGTATTTCATCAATTGCCGGCATTATAATTGCCTGATTTTTATTTGGAAACATATCATTTTGTTTAAGTTTTGTTGAATAGGTTTCTGTAGATTGAGGTTGAGACATGTTCATCTTTGTTTTGATTACTTCTGTACTCAGTAAGTAATCTTTTTTATCGATATTGTTGTTTTCTGCTACTTTCCTAGAGATGTCGCGCTGATGAGAGACATTGCTTAACGAGCAGATTCCTGTTTTGGCAAATAGCGCTACCGCGCTATTTGGTTAAGGTTTCACTAGTAGTGAATAGATGTCGTTGATGAATGATAAGTTTTATGATTTTGTGATAGGTTATGAGTTTCGCACGTGTGTTGTGAAGTGAAAATTGTGGAATGGGAGTATGGGTTTTATGACCAAGGATAGAAGGTTGAATGGTGATTCGGATGTGATTATGTTGTGATTTATAAAGCTATACGATCGATATAAGGTAGGAAATAGATATTAGTAATTGACACTTACATATATGCAGTACTGCCAACACTTTCAAACTCTTGAAATTTTAAACGTACGGTTTAATCAAATAACAAGTCTTGAGTTTGGTACCTTTAATCACTGTCCCAAAATAAGACAATTATATTTAAATTACAACAAAATTAAAGTGATACTAAGTGGATTATTTGATAAAACAGACTTGCAAATTCTTGATTCAGGAAACAATATGTTCTTGCATTTGGACGAAAATATATTTCAATATAATTTATTTTTGAAAATATTGAGGTTGTCTTACAATAAATTCACATATTTAAATTCTAATGTGTTTAAAACGACGGATAAACATACAGAACTTTATACTCATGATAACCCATGTAACTGGAATTGTTACTTATGGAATTTTTTATGAATTTGTTAAAGAAAAAGGAGAATCCGATAATTTACAGCAAACAATATGTCCAAATGGCAAAAGATGGAATAATTTGACACAAAATGATTTTTTATGTGAACCTGAAATATCTATTAAATTATCATGGGATGAGGGATATATTATTATGTCTTGTGCAGTTATAGCTAAAACAGTACAAGATATACAATTGTTTGAAATAAAAAATGGAATTGAATATAATAAACTAAATAGTACAATTAATGTACAATATGACAAATTTGTGCATATTTTGCAATCACGAATAAACAGAAATATTAATAATCATTCAAGTGTAGTTAAACAAAATGATAACTTATTCTATTTGAATGTTTTTAATAAAATTACAAATAAAGAAGAAAATGTTCATCTATTTTGTAATGATACAAATACTACATGGTTCTTCAATAATTTGTAAATAAATAAAAATAGAACAGAAGTAAAGGCAAATATACTATACAACAAAATGAACTACATATTCTGAAAACAACTTCATCAAAAGAAGGACTTTACAAATGCATTTCTGACTTCAACGAACAATATTTTTACGTATTTTTAAACCCAAATCAAGACCATGATATATTGTTTATAGTAATACCAATAGTACTAACAATTGTTACACTAGTTGTAGTAGTAACTGTTTGGCTTTACAAACGTTATAAGAAGAAAGAAGGCCCGTATTTAGCTCCAAATGAAATAGCTAGTAGAAACGCAGGTCATATGAATATTTATTTTTATGCCACGTCACCAACTGAAGATCAGCCGTATCTTGTCATATTCAATGATCCAATTTATGAAGAACCAATTCATGAAGAATCAAGACATGAAGCACCAATTCATGAAAAACTAATTTATGAAGAACTAATTAACGCAGAACTATCTTAAATGTATGTATTAATATGAACTCCTTTCAATTTTAAAGCACACACACTATTATTTATTTTTATTTTCCCGCAGGGTTAACGTTACTAGTAGTAACTTACTACCATGTGTGTTACTAGAAAACCGCTAGCCCTTGTTACAGCCCCTAGCCGGCGTCCGATAGCTAGGGATTGCCAAGTTAATTCTATCCCAACCTGATCACGTCCTTTTTTGTCTAGAGCTAGAGAATACCACTCTACTACTGTGCTATTCTACAGCTTTATGAAGAAATATCTCATATATGTTTTGCTATTTCTAAGTAACCTTATGTGAAGGAATGAAATAAAATTTATATTGTGACGATGGTCACTAGATTTGAATTTATTCTTCGTGTTTAACGTTGTAGCCATGTGGTTAGCATATCAGTTTTTTACGAAAGTTTGATTATTTAAATCAAAGTTCAAATCCCACAAGTAAAAATATTGTTTTTCATTTTTTTATTGGTTTGTATTGTTTTGATTTACGCATACAATATAATTGTGTGGTTATATTGTATGTCGTTTGTTGTAAAATGTATTGTTGTATTTTGGTTATAGCTGCTAATGTTTATAAAATTGTTGTTTGTCTGTCAGCTATTGTGTGGTCGAGTGGCTAGTGCGCTTGACCAGCACGCTAGAGATCGTCGGTTCGATCCTACATGAAACTGTTTTTTTTTATATATATTTTTTTATTCAAACTTAGCGAGAATTTGCAGGATGACTAAAAACGTGTTTGAACCTTTTTTGATATTTTTAACGGTTTTTCGGGGTATAAATAGAAGCTCGAGCATTAGCTACAGGCAGAAAGTGTGTGCTTTCTCAAGAGAGAGTGTGTGCTCTCTCAAGGGAGCGTTAGCTCTCCAACGAGCCTAAGATGGTGTGTGCCGTCTTCTGCGAACCTGGTGAGGGCCAGGTGAGCGGGTTGTGGATGACCTTGGCTGCCTCTGACTCAGTGCTGTTGGTGTGTGCCGGCAGCTCGTGAGAGAGTGCAGCAGGTGGACCGTACCGGTGTAGCCGGTTGTTTTGTGCAGTGGTGTTGGCCGCTGTACGCCGTAATCGCGATTGTCAATGAGTGTTGGTGTGTGCCAACATTGTTAGATTGAAATCGCGATTGTTGATGAGTGTTGTCAAAGTGACAACACTGTAACCGTACCGTGTTCCCGTAACTTTGGTGTGTGCCATTGTTACTCGTTCATAGCGTGTTCCCGCAACCTTGGTGTGTGCCATTGTTGCCCGTTCTTTGTTGATCGCGCGTAGTAGAGAGAATATCCTGCAAGTATCGCTGATTCATTGTTACTTTGCTTTGTTATATTTATTACTTTCTTATTTTAATTTATTTTAATAAATTATTAAAAATGATTACAATTGATTTCATTGTCAAAAGCCGAACTCTGTCTCCACTAAGCTACCCGAGCACTTTTTGGCGTTCCAGCCATCCTTTTCAGCGACGCTATGAGAGCGTCCTTTACAGGATCAACCATCTCTCCTTATGCTGTGTTTCCGAATTATTGGCACCCGAGCAAACCCTTTTGACAGCATGGAGAACGAGCAGGGACGTCATTACAAAATGGCGACCGAATAGGGACAACAGTGTCCTTCTTTCTTTTCGCCGTTACAATATATATTTTTGAAGTTTGTTATTTATTAAAGTATTGTCTATTTTTTTACACTTTTGTGATGCCAGCAACATGGTGCAAAGTAGTGCATTTGTACCATATTTGAATTTCAAATTAAAAAAATCAGTATTTTCACAAATTTATTAAATTAAATTTTTGAGGAATACATAAGAATCAGAGTATCATCCGGAATGGATAGACAATTCTATTGTATATTAATAGTTATTTTATTGTCAAGTACGCGATATCTTTCTTTAGCGCTCCGAGAGGAAAAATTGTCGCCAAAGTCGTTTACAGCCGATGCAGATAAATCTCGGGGTGCTAAAGGGTTTCGTGTTAACACTATTTTTTCTGCAACCGTTAAAAATAAGTAATTATAATATTTAATTTATACGGAAATGTAACAATTATACACTTATTCAGAGACAAGAAATAAACATTGTTTAATTTCAACAGTTTCATTTTAAAATTGTGTTATTATTAAATTATTAATAAATCTAATTAATGTAATAATTTGTAAATAGGCTTAAAATGAATGAAAAAATTAATAAAATTTCATAATTAAATAATGATTATTTTTCGTCTCTGAATAGGCGTGTAGATACAGTTGTAATAAAATGTGGTAGTCATTTTCAGTTTTCTACAAACTAAAAATTTTCCTTGGTTGATTGTATATTTTATAAACAAAATGTTACTTTTTTATCTCTCGCTAAGAGAGATATTGGATTCATGCTAAAAATCGCGTATCCAGATTTTAACGAATAAGCACGATTTAAAGTCCCTACAAACCGATTTTAACATTTTTACGATGATATGTGTGTGTGTGTGTTTGTGTGTGTGTGTGTGTGTGTGTGTGTTTGTGTGTGTGTGTGTGTGTGTACGTTGGAGGGATGATTCCTCAAAAACTGTAAGACTAAAGACCAAATGAACTACGTATTCCTTAATCTGACATGAATGGGAAGAACTGAAAAGGTTTTTTTTTTACCGGAAGTAGTAGTTTCTTTAAAAAAATGTTTTAAATATTATTTTTTGGAAATTTTTGTTAATACAATTATTAAATAATATAAAATTATCTATCCAATACTATGAATATTTTTATTATATCTTCTATAGATTTAGAGATAGACTGAATTATAAATATATAAAATAATCCATTGTAAAATGAATTAAAAAGCCCATGGAAACCAGATGACAAATTAAATGTTTGTATTTGACATAAATGTCAGTGTCAAAAATCCGGAGATATTACTGAAGGATTTTTCTGGGAAGTACATTTATTTAATATCTCTTATTTTATCATTAATTAAACATTTAGAATTATAGATATAGTTGCCGCACGTTAAATTGACATGTTCTTGAATGCGGAAAACCCAAAAATCGTACATGGACAAGTCGAGATGTAATAGTAATTATAATATCCCAAGTAACACAAATGATCTAAAATCGACGTCACAGTAACGTCTGAAATTCCGTCACATAGACGTCTTGACGTCTCAGCGTGGAGCTGTGCGACGTCATTTTTAGACGTTGTTTCGACGTCATTTTTAGACGTTGTTTCGACGTCATATTAAGACGATGTTTAGACGTCGTTTTAAGACGTTGTGTCGACGTCATTTTAAGACGTTGTTTAGACGTCATTTTAAGTAGTTGTTTAGACGTCATTTTAAGACGTTGTTTAGACGTCATTTTAAGTCGTTGTTTAGACGTCATTTTAAGACGTTGTTTAGACATCATTTTTATTGCATAAACGTAAATAATGGTAGGGAAAAATTACTAGGAAAAATAAATAAATTAATTCTAAAGTTTTATTTATAATATTAAATAAAGTAAAACAATATACCTAGAATAAAATATTAAACATAAAAAGTATTTTTAAAAAAGATAAATATTCACGAAAAATACAAATTAATTAAATAATGCATCTTGTTATATCTAAAAAAAAAAAATGTTGTAATTATTAGCCCATTGTGCATAGTTTACAGTTCACCATTGCTTCATATCTTACCATAGCTATAAAAAAAATATAAAATGCAATATAACCACAATTTGATCTACTTACAATACCTATGCTAAATTTTCAATGTTCATATTATGAAATTTTATTTCCCGTGGTTAATTAGTAGACTTCGCAGCCATCAGCCACCATTGCAACATTTTATAAGTGACATGTCAAAAATTTCGGAGGGTACGTCTATACATACGCATATTTCCCTTAACCCTCAAAAATTTTCATGGCTATCTTGAATTTTGAAAGTTCATATTTGCAGTATTATATGTCATGTAAAATTTTACTGTAATGGAAAATTTCATCATAGAGACATAATCTGACTTTATTTATTGTTTTTATTCCGGGCAAATATTATAATTCATTTATAATTAGCGTAAAGCTAAATAATATTTCATAAATAGAAGAAAATTAATATTATATAATGTAGTGATGTCTGAAGGGTGTGGAACGAAAAACATTAGATATTAAGGCGGAAAATTCAAAAGTCATGTATTACATCTTTTTGTGGTAAATGGACGGTAGTAATAGTTTGTAGTACATTAAACAATTGGGTTTTCTCAATATTTATATTTACTGTAAGCCGATAAATTAAATGACAAAAAAAATCCTTCATTCCAAGTGAATTGAAACAAGCACAGCTGGGTCCTTAATACTATACTAATGTTAGTTGTATTCTTAATTAATATATTTTTTTCCTCATAGAAATTTTATCCTTAAAATCGGTTGTGCACAAAAAGAGTGATGAGAACAATAATATATTATACGATATAAGAAAATGGGCAGTTGAAGAAAATATTACTCAATCTTCAGTAAATAAATTATTATTTAGGGCGAAATCGATTGTCAATAAAAGTATTTTTAACCAAAAAGACAGTGTGCTTTATTTGAACCATTTACACATTATTATTTATTCTTAGAAAATATCACAATAACATTCCAAAGGATGCTAGATCACTTCTGAAGACCCCAATATCTACCAAGTTACAATAGTATATTATGTGGCAAGTGTGTGAAGCTGAAATTTTTACATGAGGGTGGAGATTACGACACGAGCCGAAGGCGAGTGTTGCAAACCACCCGAATGTAAAATAGGCTTCACACACGTGTTATATACTATACTTTTTCTACGAAATTGCAATAAAATATATTTTTTCTTCACATTGTCATTCTTTTAACGTAAAGCCTCTGTATTATCGAATTGTGTAACCATAGTTACCAACGTTACGGGTGTTTAACAGCTTTGTTTTATTAAAATACAATTCAGTTTGTAATACTTAAAATAATGAACGGTGCGTGAAGTGCTACTTCACGCACAGTGTGCAAAAAATCAAACTTCACACATAAAAATTGATACGTGAAGTAGAAAAAATTTATATTACCCTTTGTTTATACATTTGCTTTTGTATTATAAACATTTGTTGAAAGGTTGTCTTGTCATTACTAGGTTTTGTTTAAAATGATGAGAATTAAAATGTCAATTTATACGAAAAAATATAACAAAATATAAATATTACCACACGGCTTATTATTGCCCATTTCTGGATGTGCCAAATTTGCGTCTATTCGTAGTTTTTGGTTATGACGATAGACAAACAAAAATATATATGATACCTATATGTATAAAATAAGTTTTATATTATATTTATTCGAATTTTAAAAATAAATATATTGTTTTGTATTTTTAATAATATTATAAAGTAAAAATGAATGAAATATATGTCTTTATAAAGAAGTCAAATTAGACGTCTGAAAAAGGTTTAAATAGATTTAATTACGGCCAAATAAAGTCGTCACATGGTCCACAAATGTGACGTCTAAAAAGTCCTATCTCAGACCAAAAACAGACGAGACAGTGACGTCGTATAGGCGTCTGATTAGACGTCTAAATAGACCTATTTTTGACCAAAAAACAACGTCACAGTGACGTCGCATAGACGTCTAATTAGACGACCGTATATGACGTAAATTCAACCTAAAATCGAAGTCACTTTTGGTCGACCGTTGGTCAGTGTTACGTGGGAAACCTTACATATTAACATAAATCGAAATACGTCTGTAAACAACCAAACCGATTACAACAATGATAAAAACCTACTAAAAATTATTTAAATTTAAGCGCGTTGTCCCATAGTGTAGGTACTTGTTGATCAGCTGACATTTGCTTGCTTTTCTTCTTATTATTATGCTATCCGTATGTCGTAGGTCGTAGCCATTCATATTAAAGTTTTTCTTACTTTCAACTTCGACGTATTTCCGTTTTGACACTTTCCATATGCTTTCCATTGATATGTGCCTGTCATCTGCGCATAATGTTTATCTTCGAACATCTTTGGATTAAAATATAAAATAATCAAAATTTAAAGTGTTTTTTGTCATTTGTGACTTTTCCTACGTGCTACTGTGACTAAATGTTTTTTAGCTTCATCGATAGCCAATATATGTTCGCAACATGTTTCGTTGCAAAATTTATATTAAATATTGAAAATTTATACATTGTAAACCAATTATGGTAAGTGACCTTGTAGTTTATTATAATTACTAGTTTATAAAAATAATATTGTAGCTGAAGATGGCCACATATCAATGGCCGAAAGGTACGTGTATTTTTAGGTAAAACGGGTTGCCAATGTATATGTATACTTCCGCCACCATAAGGAACTTAAGCCCAATAAAATCCATACTAATATAATAAATGCGAAAGTAACTCTGTCTGTCTGTCTGTCTGTCTGTTACGTTTTCACGCTTAAACCGCTGAACCAATTTTGATAAATTTTGGTATAGAGATAGATTGGACCTTGGAGAAGGACTTTTTATCGCGAAAATAAAAATAGGTGAAATAGGGATGAAAGTTTGTACCGCTCTATTAGTACAGTTGCACAAGTGAATAATGAATTGAACGTCACTGACGCATGTTGAGTAATTCTTTAGTTAATTGGACAATAAAATTTTTGTCATTGGCGTGTAGCGCAAGATAAAATTTTCGTGAAAAAAATTGAATTATCAAAATTTAATAATCAAAATGAATCGAAAGCATAAGCAAGGTTCTACAATAAATATTTCACAAAGTACAGTAAAAAGGATTCTAGCTGAAAACAAAAAGAAATTTAAATAATCCAGAATCAAAATTAAATTCTTCGAGAAAGAACAAAATTGAAAATTTTGATTTCCAGGTATTTCTCATATCTTTCTCATATCTATTACTTTTACAGTTTATTTCAGTGTAGTTTTATTTGATTAGAACAAATAAACTTTCAAATACAAAAGATTAAATTTGATTACAACAATGAAAAGTTTTACAGTTAATAACAATGTAGTTTTATTTGATTACAACAATTTTCACCTACAGTAGACTAAATCTGATTGCAATAATAAAAATAACTACCACACAAATTATTGTCATCATTGTTAACTATATTGATTATTGTAATAAAAAAAAATTAATTGTGATTTTGATTTTTTCTTTATTTAATTGTTAATATTAAATCCATAAAATAAAACTTAAAGGGGTGAAATAGGGGATGAAAGTTTGTATGGAGAACCCATCATTTCTTCCGTTGAACCAATTTTGATGAATTTTGGTATAGAGATAGATTGGACGTTGGAGGACATAGGCTACCTTTTGACGCGACAATAAAACTTGAAGGGGGTGAAATAGGGGATGAAAATTTGTATGGAGAATCCATCATTTCTCCCGCCGAACCAATTTTGATGAATTTTGGTATAGAGATAGTTTAGAGCTTGGAGTAGCACATAGGCTACTTTTTGTCGCAAAAAATTAAACTTGAAGGGGGTGAGTAGCGGTTTAAAGTTTATATGGAGAACTCATCATTTCTCAAGTTAGGGATATACAAATTCTTATTTATGCTTTTGGTAAGAAATAAATAATGTTTTAGCGCTTTTAAAAAATAATCCTTCAAGGCGGTACAATAGGGGATGATTTCAATTATTTTTTACCTCTCGCTAAGAGAGGTATTGGAATCATGCTAAAAATCACATATCCAGACTTTAACGAATAAGCACGTTTCAAGGTCACTATAATCCGATTCTAACATTTTTACAATGAAGTCTGTGTGTGTGTGTGTGTGTATGTGTGTATGTGTGTGTGTGTGTGTGTGTGTGTGTGTATGGCTGGATGTTGGACGGACGATTCCACAAAAACTATAAACAATAAGACCTGTTTAACTATGAATTCCTCAATCTGACATTCCTGGGAAGAGCTGAAAAGGTTTTGGTAACAATTGAACAACCGGAAGTAGTAGTTTTTAAAAGAAATTCTTCCAAATATTAATTTTTGAAAATTTTTGATATTACTAATTTTGAAGAACAAAATTCTACACCTGATACATTTAATTTTTTTATTATATCTTCTATAAATTTAGAGATAAATAAGACGCTATAATATATAGAATATCGGGATATAACAAGTCGAGTAGGCGAAACTACACTAAGGAAATCAGTTGACAAATTCAAATGTTTATAACATAATTTGTAAATGATAGATTTCAGTGTCAAAAATCAAGGGTTTTAGTGGCATTTTGATAGCTTTTTCAGGGAAGTACATTTAATCTTTCTTATTGTTTTATTAATTAAATATTTGAAATTATAGGTAATATGCATATATCCAACAGAAATACCGCCAATCTGGTTAATAAATTGGAAGAATCTGTGACATTTAGAAACTTCCTCATACAACGAAAAATAGATATAATTAGAATTATATGTGTGCAGAAGACATGTTAAATACAATAAAAAACAATATTCGGGTAAAGTTCTGTAATATTTTGTTATAAAACGACGGTTCGATAGCAAATGCAATACAATACTTATATAGCCTAATTTGGAAATGGCCACAACAGATTTTTTTTATCTTCGTATCTATAGTTAAGTTATAACCGTTAGCAGATATTTCGATATTTGTCGGAGAGATATCTTGCATCATATGTACATAAGCAAAAGTACCCAAGACATGTATAGAAAAGGGTCCTGTTAGGAGGATCGGGAGGGCAGTGGGCGGAGCCTGTTACATGTACGATGCGAGGGAGGTTGCCGGCTCCCTACGCAGCGCATGTTTCCGGAGGAAAATGTGAAAAATTACTGGTACACATGTAAATAATCGTTATTCTAGCTTTACCCGTGCGAAGCCGGGACGGGTCAGCTAGTTATAAATAAAATTTAAATCTAGGTCCCACATTGTTAATAATTGTTAAATTATTAATAATTAGTAATTATTATTAATTATTAATAATTTTTATGAGTTATTATTATCAATCATCATTATTATTGTTGTTATTATTATTGCTATTATTATTAATATTAATATTATTATTAATTATTATTATTAATTATTATTATTAATTATATTATTATTATTTATTATTATTGTTATTATTACTCACGTGTCTTAAAACACAAGCACAATGAGTGTTTTTATTGACTCATTAGTAACTAAAGACTAGCTTTACGCACTTGTATTGTAATAACTTTTAATATTATTATATGGACGTCATAGTAGTTAATGAAAACATGGAAAACAAAATTTGAATAGGTACCTAAATTATTATTTCATTTGCTTCATTGCCATAATCATTGTTTTTAAACTATAAAATTAATAATTCTTACATTTTTGTTGTTTGAAACAAAATAACATCAATAAGTTGTTCATCGCTAGAGTTAAGTTAAGAAATCTCTTTTGAATGATATATGACGTCCATAAAAAACATAACTTTGACCTCTAACTTAAAATCTAACGGTGATACAAAAAATTGAGCATCGTCGTTCGAAAAAAAAATAAATAAATAAAAAGTACTCTAAAGAAGTGCAAACCAAAATTCCATATTAATTCATATTTAGATCTTATTTATAAAAATAAAAATCAGCAAAATTTGAATTTATGCATTTATCTAGCTACAATACATCCTTAAAATGGTGTACTAATTAGGCGACTTCGTATCTCATAGTTTCCGAAATCCCAATGGTGAGCCTCTCTGTATTGTCATTTAGTTGATATTATGTATTTTCTTTTTGTATATTTCCTTTGTTTCCCATTAATATTTTATGTGTATTGTTTATATATCCTCCGTAATTGTAATTACATATCCTGTAGAGTTACATACATATATTATGACAATTGACACTATCGTTGTCATTATTCACAACAAATTATATGTTCTTCGAAAATGGTTTGTATGTATCCTTCATTTCTTTATTTGGTAAATTTCATTATAATTCTCTTCAACTTCTACAAAGTTACATTTACAAATCAATGTATACACATTAGAAAAATCGTACTTAAATTATGATTTTATTTACTCTATTATTAATAATTCATTCTTGACCATTACTAATAATTGATGTCATTATTCACAAAAATTTATATGTTCTTTAATAACGACAGGTATATATTTTTCATTACTTTTGTGAATTCACTTCACCTTAGGTGGTCTACAAAAGTTACATTTACAGACCAATTTAAACAAAATTGCAAAATAAAGTTTAAATAATGATTTTATCTAATTTACTATTAATATTTCATTCTTCATCATTAATGATATCTACAGAAACTACAAATGATGAAAATTTAATTCAATGCATGGAAAGTATTATAAAAGATGTTGATTCGAAAGTTGTTTTAATCACAACCAATTCCTACTATAAACCAATTTTAAGGAATAGGCTAGTTTTACTAACAACTGAAACCTATACCAAACTATTTAAAAAGCAATATAAAATAGATAACTACGTCTTTATATTCAGCACCGTGGAAATATTTTCCAACTGGTTACAAAAAGTTTATGCATACTTGTTTTGGAATCCAGAAGGAAGAGTGGTGATCACAATTAGAAAATACAATGCTATAGAAGAAATATTTAATGTCCTTTGGGATTATTATATAGTAAATGTCTATGTTATACTCCCTTTGGATAATGAATTGAATGTGTATTCTTACATTCCTTATACAAATCCAGAAAATTGTTGGATACCGGGAGAACCAACTTACATGTTCTCTTGTTCCAATATTCCAGCAAACCTGTTTCCGAATAAATTACCACAACATTTAAATAATTGCAAGATGAGATTGTTACCTACTATATACCCTCCATATATTATAAATACAAAATCTAATAGAAATATTACCAAATTAGCTGGACTTGAAGTCCGTATTATGAATTTCTTATCTGAACATTTATATTTCACCGAAATGTACCTAGAAAACAATTATAATACATCTGGCATTAAATTGAAAAATGGGACATACACCGATAAGTTCGGAGCTTTACAGGCTAGAAAAATTGACATTATTTTTGGTTCGACACTTGGTCCAGAAGAGTTTGAATTCAGTGGCTTTTCTCCAGTTATCTTTGATATTCTTACTTGGTGGGTTCCAAGAGCACAAAAAGAACCACGATGGTTAAGTTTAGTGAAAATATTTCAACCATATGTGTGGTCGTATATATTTTTATCAGTTGCAGTTAATACTTTTGTTTGGTGGATTTTCGCAAAATATCACGAGACGACAGTTACTTACAAGTCTTTGGTTAGATGTTTCATGTCATCTTTGTACTCTTTACTTCAAGGAGGAATCAATAGTCCTACGAAACAGTCAATGAGAATTTTGTTTATATTTTGGGTTTTCTATTCTCTTTTAATGACTACAGTGTTCACTAGTCAACTTGTAAGTGTTTTGACTACTCCACGACATGAAAAGCAAATCACAACAGTAGAAGAAATAGTACATTCGAAGCTGAAATATGGCTTTTATATAACTATGTTAAGAAATTTTAAAGATCCGACTGACCCAATTCAAGTTAAAATTTCGAACAACTTTATTGAATGTCGTGGGATAGAAGTATGCTTGAACAGAACAGCTTTTCAAAGAGACATGGCAGTAATGCAAACTAGGAAACCAGTTTCATACCTAATCAAGAAATTTTACACTAATGAGGATACTACTTGTATGTTATACGGCTTCGATAATGGAAAAACTGCTATTTTTAGCTATATCACAAGGAAAGGTTTTCCATTTCATAAGAAGTTCAGCAATCTGCTTCTGTTGCTACAATCAAATGGATTAATTAGCAAATGGGATAAGGAGATCACTGATCAACCTCGAATAGTGCTTCAATCAGATGTAGTGCGATTATCTCTTGTTCATGTTGCTTTCGGGTTCATTGTTTTTATTTCGGGGATAGCGTTATCTATTATGGTATTTATAGGTGAAACTGTTGTTCATAAAATTTGTACAAGACGGAAAATGGAATAGGACCGTATTTTCATTGTTATTTTTATATATATTTTCCAATAGTTGCTTTAAGCGAAACATGGCTTAATAACTCGGTATATAATTCAGAATTATTCACAGACTCCTACAATGTGTATAGGAAGGACAGAGATTCATCCGCTGGTGGTAAAAAACGGGGCGGTGGTGTTTTATGTGCTATTCACAATTCATTTAAATCTAATCTTGTTCAAATTAACCTTCATCCTAACTCTACTTCGGATATCATATGTGTTAAAGTTTTTCTCAATTCCATTACTCCTTTCTATATATTTGTTTTATACTCTCCATCTCCTATTTCTTTGGAACAACAAAACTATATTTTTGAATTCTTTGAATCTTTTCCTCCAATACTAAATCATAATTTCATCATTATTGGTGATCTCAATATTACTAAACTTATTGATCATATTAATAATGGGTACAGTAATTGTATTATTGATGGCTTTAACAATATGCTTTCTTTTCTGACTGCTTCGCAATTTAATTCTATTCTTAATTCAACTGGTAGATTACTGGATGTTGTAATTTCTAATAGAGAGTGCACAGTTTCTCATTGCTTGGACGCTATCGTTAACGAAGATCTTCATCACCCTGCATTACGTATATCGCTAAACTTCGTAAATTTAGGTAAAGCTAGGAACTCAAGTTGTAATCAATCCACTTCTTATAACTTCCGCTTGGCTAATTTTGAACTGTTTTATGAGTTATTATCTAAAGTTGATTGGGAGTGCCTGTCAATGTATAATACAGTGGATGCTGCCTTCGATAAATTTTATAAAACACTACACGACATTACTGTTAAATGTGTCCCACAGACTATGCGAAAATCATCTAAATACCCTCCCTGGTTTAATAAAAATATTATTGAGAACATAAAATTAAAAGAAATGTACCGTAACTTATACAAAATACATAAGAGTGATTATTACAATGAGGAATTCAAACGCTTAAGAAAGTTAGTAAAAAGTGAAATTAAAACTGAATACTCCAAATATATAGCTAACACTGAGGCCTCCATTTCTAATGATCCCTCCAAATTTTGGTCTTTCATTAACAATAAAAAACGCGTTTCCCGTATTCCGGGAACTATGCATTTTCAGGATCAAACATTTAATAACACTGAGGAAATTGTTGAGGGATTTGCAGATTATTTTTCAAAAGTTTATTCTCCAAATACTACCGTCTTTACCAATAACCATGAGTCTACAAGCTGCCATCATAATTTAGTACCTATTCCCACTGTCTCTGAAGACGACATCCTTCTAGCGATTAATAGTTTGAAGCCTACTCGAAATCCAGGTCCTGACAACCTACCTGCATATATATTAAAAGGATGTAGTCATTTGTTCCTTAAACCTCTTCATTTTCTCTTTAACCTCGCATTGTCAAAAAAATTCTTTCCCTCATCTCTAAAAACCTCATTCATTACTCCTATTTTCAAATCAGGTGATAATACTGATATCTCAAATTACCGACCAATTGCTATTCTGTCTAATATTTCTAAAATCTTTGAATCCATCCTTTATAAATATATATACAGTTCTATAAAAAATTTGATATCTACAAATCAACACGGTTTCATGAAAGGAAGATCAACCGCAACAAATCTCATGAACTTCACTGAGTTTACGTTAAATGTTTTATATGATAACAATCAAGTTGATGTTTTATACACAGATTTTTCAAAAGCATTTGATACTATTAACCACGATATCCTTCTTCGAAAACTTGATTTGAATTTTAACTTTTCTTATGATCTCATTCAACTCCTGTCCTCTTATCTACGTGAACGCAAAATGTCTATTTTCTTCAATAACTTTCTATCTACTCCCTATTTAGCCAGTTCCGGTGTTCCCCAAGGATCAAATCTCGGACCTTTATTATTTAATATGTTTATAAATGACGTTGTTGAATCTGTTAAATATTCTGAAATTTTACTATATGCCGATGACATGAAAATATTTAAAACCATTAACTCTGTTCAAGATGCTCTCAATTTCCAGAATGATATTGATAACTTATTAGGTTGGTCTTTGTCCTCTAAACTATTTTTTAATTATAGCAAATGCAAAATAATGAGTTATTTTGTAAAAAAGACTGTATACACTCATACTTATAAACTAGACCAAACCATTCTTGATAGAGTATATCTGTTCAAAGACCTTGGAGTATTTTTTGACCCTAAATTGACTTTTAACGCTCACATCAATAATACTGTTAAAGCTTCATACAAAAATCTTGGATTTGTAATGAGAAATACTCAGACTTTTCATAAAATGTCTACCTTAAAATGTCTCTACTATGCTTTTGTTAGGTCAAAACTTGAGTATTGTTTACAAATTTGGAATCCTATCTATACTAAATACGTGAGGACCATAGAATCTGTCCAAAAAAGATTTATTAAATATTGTTATTTCAAAGTCCATAGACAGTACCCTAGTTATGATTATGACTATATCAATCTTCTTCTCGAGTTTAATGTCACATCTCTTGAACAAAGAAGAAAAATGATGTCATGCTTGTTTCTCTATAAACTCATGAATTGTATCTTTGATGATCCAAATATTTTGTAGCGTATTTCAATTAATGTTCCTCGACTATCTTCTCGTTATAAATTAATATTTAGCTGTAAAACTGCCAGAACTAATTATGAGTTAAAATCACCTTTACGGCAACTATGTTCAATTTTTAACAGTTTCAGATCAGATATTGACATATTTGCAGACTCATTACTTAAATTTAAAACTTTCATATCGTTTCGAAATATCACTCATTAAGTAATTCATCTTTGTAATATAGGTAATTATGTATATTGTTTCTTATTGTTATCTACCTAATTCTTACGCATATATATTTTTGTATTTTCTGCATATAATCTTCCTGTAATTGGGATATTACTATCCTGTAGGAATGATTTATTATAAATAAATAAATAAATAAATAAATATATATATATATAAATTTTGATTTTGGAATCGAAGTTTTTCAAAAAAATTAATTTTTATTTTCTAACTTCAAGTCTTTATGTAAACAGATTCGTTGTTGAACATAATAACAGCTTGTAGAAAGTGATACAAATAACACTTATGCCTAACTATACACTAGTTTATATACTAAGTTTATCATAAACAAATTTGATAAGAAATGATGGCATTTGTGATGGTAGTGAATCATAACTCTGTGATGGTAGTGAATCATAACTCCTCCCCTTCAAGAAATGACATTATTTCAGAGGATTCAATTCTAAGTCTATCTTTTCTTGGTTCACAATTTTCTTCTGCTTATATTCTAAAATACGAGTATATATTCTCTTTTTACATAATATGAGTATAATAATGATACTTATAATACTTAAAATAATATATAATATAGGTACATGGTGATTGTCAATCCCTTTTATAGATTTGATTTGGTCTAGGTGTGTAATATTTAACTTGACTCTATTCAATTTATTTATTTCTGGTATTTGTTTAATTTCTATTTCTTTTATAGTGTCGAAAATGTATTCTTGATATAATGGTTCGTACTTTTGGAATTGCCAATTTTTTATAGTGCAGATATCTTGCTCATTGATGAAGATACCCTGTACTTGTTTATATTTGTAGTTGTCTCCGCAATTAAACTCTAAATTTTGGGGATTTGGGGAAAATATAATTACTTTATTTGTAAATGGTATTTGTGAAATGTAATTTTTTGTTGCAATCTCTTGGCTTAGACAATCATCATATATTTGTTTGTTTAGTATGTTATTAATACAATTGCTAATAGGGTTATAATTTGTTATACAATATTTATTATTTATAAATTTACGTATGGATATATATATATGTTATTATAGCTAGTAATCATATTGTTTTCCTCTGCTAATTGTTTGTATGATAAATCGTAATATGGTACTGGAGTAAATTGTTGAATTGGGTATAAGTTTTTTGTGTAATTTGGGACCGCTAATAAGATGTGTATCTTATTATTTTGTAGTGTACAAGTAACATATACCGTTTCGAGTGTTTGTAGTATATTTGGGTTCTGTGTAATGTTTTGGAGACTACTGGGATCTATTATGGTTATGTCTAATTGATTTAAAGAGCAGAATTCTAAGGATTTTATGACATTGTCTACTATGCTTTTGAGTCTTTGAATATATTGTAACGGCGAAAAATTGAAGGAGGACGCTGTTGTTCCTATTCGGTCGCCATTTTGTAATGACGTCCCTGCTCGTTCTCCATGCTGTCAAAGGGTTTGCTCGGGCGCCAATAATTCGGAAACACAGCATAAGGAGAGATGGTCGATCCTGTAAAGGACGCTCTCATAGCGTCGCTGAAAAGGATGGCTGGAACGCCAAAAAGTGCTCGGGTAGCTTAGTGGAGACAGAGTTCGGCTTTTGACAATGAAATCAATTGTAATCATTTTTTAAATATTTTATTAAAATATATTAAAACGAGAAAGTAATAAATATAACCAAGCAAAGTAACAATGAATCAGCGATACTTGCAGGATATTCTCTCTACTACGCACGATCAACAATGAACGGGCAACAATGGCACACACCAAGGTTGCGGGAACACGCTATGAACGAGTAACAATGGCACACACCAAAGTTACGGGAACACGGTACGGTTACAGTGTTGTCACTTTGACAACACCCATCAACAATCGCGATTTCAATCTAACAATGTTGGCACACACCAACACTCATTGACAATCGCGATTACGGCGTACAGCGGCCAACACCACTGCACAAAACAACCGGCTACACCGGTACGGTCCACCTGCTGCACTCTCTCACGAGCTGCCGGCACACACCAACAGCACTGAGTCCGAGGCAGCCAAGGTCATCCACAACCCGCTCACCTGGCCCTCACCAGGTTCGCAGAAGACGGCACACACCATCTTAGGCTCGTTGGAGAGCTAACGCTCCCTTGAGAGAGCACACACTCTCTCTTGAGAAAGCACACACTTTCTGCCTGTAGCTAATGCTCGAGCTTCTATTTATACCCCGAAAAACCGTTAAAAATATCAAAAAAGGTTCAAACACGTTTTTAGTCATCCTGCAAATTTTCGCTAAGTTTGAATAAAAAAATATATAAAAAAAAACAGTTTCATGTAGGATCGAACCGACGATCTCTAGCGTGCTGGTCAAGCGCACTAGCCACTCGACCACACAATAGCTGGCAGATAAACAACAATTTTATAAACAGTAGCAGCTAAAACCAAAATACAACAATACATTTTACAACAAATGACATACAATATAACCAAACAATTATATTGTATGCGTAATTCAAAACAGTACAAACCAATAAAAATTCAAAAATAATATTTTTACTTGTGGGATTTGAACTTTCATTTATATAAACAAACTTTAGCAAAAAACTGACATGCTAACCACAAGGCTATTACGTTAAACATGAAGAATAAATTCAAATCTAGTGACCATCGTCACAATATATTAAAATTTTATTAATTTGGATTTCAGTGTGCATAAGCGCTTTCCAACTTTTGTCCTGTTTCATTATTACAATTATTTCGTTAATTGTCGTTCGTAGTTTATTTTCGTCTAGTCTTACAGTTTGTAATTCTTTGTTAAATTTATCGGTCAAAGTTTGTTGTTGGCGGATAATTTCGTTTGTTTGTGCCTGTAATACTTTTTGGTTACTACTGAGTTGTTCTAAAATTGTATTGTAACGTTCTTCGTCAGCAGCGTCTAAATTACCTGTTATTGATTTTATTATAGATCCGAATCCATTTATCAAACCTCTCTTCTTCCTTCTTCCGAATAATTTGATTATGTTAGTTTCGAGTTCTTTGAACATGAAATTTATAATTTTGCCATTTTCAATAAGAAATGTTTCATTAGTTAATTGTTTGACTTCATTATTGATGAGTTGCTCTAATTTTGTGTATTCAGTGTATATTGGATTTATGTCGTTATAATAATAGTGTAATTGTTCGCTTTCTTTTAGGTAGCACTTACCAATTGTATGCAATAGAAATCCGGGGTTACTTGTGATGTTTTTTATTTCGGCGAACCCATGTGAGGTTCTGAAACAGTTAAATTTTGATCTTATCAATTTTTACCTTTCGTTCTCTGCTTTTCGTTTTTGTATTTATTGTTTTGAACTTATCGTTATAATTCTTTATTTTGGATTTCAGGTATAAGGGTTTTTTGAATTTGGTTATTAGTCGGGGGTTTTGTTTTAGATATGCTTCATTTAATGTCTTTAATTTATTAATTTTATTGTTTTCTAGCGGTTCTCTAAATCGTTTGAGTTTTTCTTGTTTTATTTTGTTCTTTACTTGTACTAACTCTTTTTGTTTTCTTTCTTTGTAAACCTGCAATTGATTATTTATTCTTTACTTTGGTCTTAGATTTGTGTAGTCTTTTCCGTACAGTACTTCGTTCGGGGTCATATTTGTAATTGTTTGTATTGAATTATTGTACGCGAATATACAATCATCAACTGTTTCTTTCAGAGATTTCAGCTTATGTGTTCTTGTTTTTATTCGTAGGTGTTCGATCAGCGTGGAGTGAAATCTTTCTACCGCGTTAGATTTCGGGTTTTGAGCAGACGTTAAGTGTAGTTCAATTTGGTTATTATGACAAAATGTTTTTAGGGATATATTATTAAACTCGCAACCTTGATCGCATATTATTTTCCGTGGAGGTATCTTGATTTTAATAAATGTTTCTAGCGTTTTTACTATTGTCTTACTTTCTTTAGTTTTGACTGGATATGCTTGTGCGTACTTAGAGAATTGGTCGTAGATTGTCAGGTAGTATTGTCCATCAAGGGTCAGGAGGTCTATGTTTATAATTTCGAAAGGTCTTTCAGGTGTTTCCGTGAGATTATCTATGAGCTTAATAGGTTTACGATCATATTTGCATTCTTTACAAGTCTGACAATTGTTTATAAGGGCAGTAATAGTGTTAATCATCTTTGGCCAATAGTATTTTTCTTTTAATTTGTTATAAGTTTCCATGATTCCTCTATGGTTTGTTTTACCTGTGTGGTATAGGTAAACGATTTCATTCTGTTCAACTATTTGCTCTATATCTTTTACCTCTTTATTAACTTTTATTAAGTTTAAAGTATTTACTTCGAAATCTTTTTGGATGATTTTATTTAGGGCGTTAAAGATTTTGTCGTCACATATACAATAGTATCTAACTTTGGGGGTGATGTAATCCTTTATGAACTCCTGTAATTGTGTATCTAATTTATCTCTTTCAATAGTGACTATTAGTCTTTGTTTTTTGTTATTGAATAATTTCTTGATGTCTACGTCATATGTTTTGTCTAAAGAAAATATAATTTGATTATCTGCTACATTTATGCGATTTTCTAATATTTTTAAACCGTTAATTGGGTATTCTTGAGCTGAATGTATAGTTTCTATATCGTCTTGTGTGTCTATTATTCCTTTTATTGAGTCATCGTCTTGCTGTATAATCTTTTCTAGTTCTATTCTAGATTCTAACTCATCGCTTAGCACGAAGTTTTGTGGTAGTGCATAGACGTTTATTTGTATGCATGTGTTTTCAAATACGGAGTTTAGTATTTTAATTAATTCATCCTTCGGTAATTTATCCAATCCGCATGATAAATATGGGATGTTATTTTCGTATAGGTCATTTTTTATTAAATAATCTCGAAGCTGTATTAGTGAGTTTTTTAATAATTTTTTATTGCATTCATCCCTAAATGATTATTTTGAAAACAAGTGGAAAATGTGTTTATCATACTCATTTTGGATTATTATCTTATTTGGTAGTTTATTTACACAAAAGTTCCTACTATTGAATTGGTTATCTATTTGTTTTGCCAAACCTTTTCCGAACTTGTAATCCTTAGATATACAGTGCGCGAAGATGGGTGTCGTTGTTACGTCACCTACTTTAAAATTTATTTTGAATGTATTTCTGATTCTACTTAAAAAATCCGCGATTTTATTCGTTTTTCCTGCTATGTATTCTATCTCGAAATTATATTCGTTAAGTTCAATTTTCCATCTCATTAATTTTTGGTTGGCATTTTTCATGTTAAACAGCCAGGTCAATGGCCTATGATCAGTACGAATAATGAATTTTCGTCCGTATAGGTACGTCTTGAAATTCTGTATGGCCCAAACTATTGCTTTTAATTCTTTTTCAATGGTAGAATAATTTTGTTCATGTGTATTAAATGTCTTCGAGGCGTATGCTAATGGTTTTTCTTGTAGGTCTTGTACCTGCGAAAGTACAGAGCCCATTGCGTAATCGGATGCGTCGGTAGTTAATATAAATTTTTTATTGAAATCCGGGAATGAAAGTATTGGGGGATTTATTATTAGTTCCTTCATTTTCGTGAAACATTCTCTATATTCATTATTATAAATATCTATTGTAGACCCCTTGCGTAAACAGTTAGTGAAAGGCTTAGTTAGTTTTGAAAAGTTTGGTATAAACCTGCGATACCAAGATAGCTTGCCTAATAATGATTTTATTTCTTTCACTGTTTTCGGGATTTGAATATTTTGTATTACTTCTATTTTTTTCTCGTTTGGTTTAAGACCTTCGCTCGAGATTACAAATCCTAGATATTCTACTTCTGTTTTAAAAAATTCTGATTTGTCTATTTGTATTTTTAGATTTGCGTTTTTCAAGTACTCAAAGACTGTTTCAATATTTTGCAAATGTTCTTGTTCTGTATTCCCGAAAATGATTATGTCATCCAGATATACGAGACATATTTTACCTATTAAGTTTTGTAGGACTTCGTTCATGCACCTTTGGAAGGTGGCTGGTGCATTAATTAGACCGAAAGGCATTCTCAAAAATTCATAGTGTCCCGTGGTAGTGCTGAAGGCTGTTTTTTCTCTATCACTTTTGTCTATTAATATCTGATGGAAACCTGAGTGTAAATCGAGGGTAGTAAAGAATTTTGGGCTATTTATTTTGTCAAAAAGTGTATCGATATTGGGTATGGGAAATTTGTCTTCTTTCGTTTTTTGATTGAGTTTCCTGAAGTCAATTACTAGTCTGGTTTTCCTTTTGCCAGATGCATCTGCTTTCTTTGGTACAATCCAGATGGGTGAATTGTACGGACTTTTAGATTTTTGTATGACTCCTGTTTTTAATAATGTTTGCACGTGTTCCTCAATATCTTTTTCATAAATTTGGGGTAACCGATAGTTTTTTGTGTATACGGGTACGTCATCAGTGGTATATATTTTGTGTTGTATTTTGTTAGTGGATGTTAACGTTTCATTTTCTTTAGGAAATAGTGAATCATATTTTCCTAATAATTTATACAATTTATTCTTTGTTCCTGGTTCTAAATGTTCATCGCGTATTTGCACATATGTTTCTTTATCTTTTTTGTCCAAATTTTGAATATTAAACTTCATCTGTTTCATTTTAATCGTGTTATTTGTAAAGTCTATTATTGTGTTCGTATCGCGGAGTATATCTGTTCCGAACAATAAGTTACATTCTGCGTGAAAATTTAAAATGAAAAATTTGTGGGTTTTTCCGAATATTCTAATCTCTACATACTTATCACATTTGACTTTGCTCGTCGCTGTTCTAAAAGTAAGGAATTCTTTAAGAATCTTCATTTTATTTTGTTTTATTGTCTGTTCCGTTATTAAGTTTATATTCGAACCTGAATCTATGAGAATTTTGAAATTTTGATATGTGATAATCGGGATCATTTTTGTATTTGATAACATCACATATTTTCTGTTATCTGGTCGGGATCGTAATCTAAAAAAGATTGATTATCGAATGTTTCATCTTGATCGTTAGTTACGTTTAAAATTGTTTAAAAAAGGGGTTTTGTATGTTGGATTGATTATTTATTTTGTGGCGTGGTGATTTGTGTACTTGTGTAAAGTTGAATTCGTTAGTGAGTATCTGTTCACATTCATCCAAAGTTTGTATGTTTTTGCTGATAAATAGTGTTCTTAAGTTCAAGGGTATTAGCGATATAAAATGTGTAGTGATTAGTGTATGTATTTCTGTTGTTATTGCTTTCTTTTCTTCCTGTTTATATGTTAATAGGGCTATTTTTGATGTGATTTTGTGGTATGCGGTTTTGAATTTTCCTAATGTATTATTAATATCGTTTGTGTGAGTAATCCGAAGTAATGTTAACAGGGTCGTGATATACGTACTCTTATCTTCGAAATTATTCTGAAGATAAGTTTTTATCTCTTCCCAAGAGTTGAACTCTTGTGTACTTAGAATATCTCTAGCTTTGTGAGTGAATTTCTTTTTTAGCATGGAAAAACAGTATGTTTTTTGTATGGCTGTGAGGTTTAACGTATTCATTACTGAGTAAAAATTGTCAGCTTCCTTGATGAATTCAGGGAGGGTTTTTACCTCTCCATCATATTCCGGAACTCCATCAATGAAGTTTCTGATATCACTGATCGTAGCAGTGGCCATGCTGAATTTAATTTGAGATTTTGTTAATTCTTCAACTGAATATGATAAAGGTGAATTTATGGCCTCTGTTACTATCTGTTTAATCTTGTTGGTACTTTGTTTATTTGATACAGGTAGAAGTCTAAATTTGTCTTCTAATTCTCTGATATTGTCAGTGTTCATTAATTATATATTAATTTTGTGTTATTATGTGTAACTTGTATATGCCTTGTGTCGGGGCTCGTTCTGATTCCTAACAGCGTTAGCCGTTCCTCAGAACCCTTAGTATAACAGTATTTGTTCGCGGACCGATTGTTATTACCGGCAAAAGTGTGCGTAATTACTACGAGTGTTTTGTAACTTACAACAGTATTATTATGATGTATGTTGTTCTCTGCATAGTAGTAGATGTCTTGATACGTTTCAAGTGGACGGGCGTTTGTATCTTTCCCTGCACCTTCGGTGTTGTCGATGGTGATGGAATGGGATGTTCTACTGGGGCTGATCTCCTTAATCTCGTTGGGTTAAAGATGGGTCGTGGTTAGACCCTGGTGCAACCACTGTTTAGGTTGATTGTTGATGGAGTGAATATTTATGTGTTTTCACTTGTTCGATCGCACAGAGCAACAATTGAAATTGTTGAATAAAGTATTGCGCAGACTTACGGCGAATTTCAGCACACTGCCTTCTTTATTTGCGATCCTACCGACTGCGCCAATTTTGATTTTGGAATCGAAGTTTTTCAAAAAAATTAATTTTTATTTTCTAACTTCAAGTCTTTATTTAAACAGATTCGTTGTTGAACATAATAACAGCTTGTAGAAAGTGATACAAATAACACTTATGCCTAACTATACACTAGTTTATATACTAAGTTTATCATAAACAAATTTGATAAGAAATGATGGCATTTGTGATGGTAGTGAGTCATAACTCTGTGATGGTAGTGAATCATAACTTATATATATATATATATATATATATATATATATATATATATATATATATATATATATAAGTATTTATACGGTTTAATTCACAAAGGCCCGGTATTTCAACCGCTGGTTAACCCATACAATTATGTTAACTAATAGTTAGATATTAGAATGTGTTTTACAGTTTTTGCTTATATTAGATTCATTTAGTTAACTACTGGTTTTCTTAACCGAGATAAATGTATGAGTTAACTGTCAGTTAACAGAATTATAACCTAAAATTACTAAAGTGAGATTTGCATTTCTCACTTTAGAAATTTTAGGTTATATATATATATATATATATATATATATATATATATATATATATATCGGGTGTCTACTTTTTTTTCTGAACATAGGAAATACAATGTTAATTTTTTAAATCCCTGATATCTCTTTACCTATTAACTTTAGAGCAAAAAGTGTGGAATACTAATTTGTTTAGAATTAAAAACTGCATCCAATGAGCCTAAAGAATTACCCAAATGAATTTATATTTTTTAAAAAAATAGTAATTATTTTTACAATATTCAAGCAATTTTCAGTATGCCATGTAAAATAAAACAATACGATTGCAGAATGTTTTAATTTGACGTTTGTGAATTTATGGTTATAAACTGTATCTGCTGTAAATTATTGTTGAAATAATTGTGAAAATTAGTCTTGATTACTATAGAAAATGGAAAAAATTACAACCGAACAAAAAATTCAGTGTTTAAAATGGCATTTTACAGGAAACTCCGTAAGACAAATTAGAGATTTGTTTAGTGCCTTATATCCCGATTCTCGAATTCCATCTGTAGGAACTATTCACGCTATAATTAAATTTTTTAATGAAAGTGGAAGCGTAATTAAACTTTGCAAAAAATGTAAGAACCAAGCAAATGTACCCAATGAAGAAATTAGATTGAATGAAAACAAACTTAATGTTCTTCTTTGTGTTATGGAGAAACCCAACGCAAGTGTTCGTCAAATTTCACACCAATTAATATTCACCCGGCTACAGTTCACAAAATTTTAAAATCAGAAAAATATGTTTCTTACAAATATGCAGTTCACCAAGAAATATTTAATATTGATGCAATATCAAGGATGGAGTTTTCTGAAACAGTTATGAATAAAGCAAATGAAGACCGTAACTTTTTAAAAAATATCTGTTTCACTGATGAATCCACATTTTCAATGCATGGAGAACCAAATCATCAAAACTTTAGATATTGGTCTAAGGAGAACCCACGGTTAGTTTTAAGTACACACTCCCAATACCCACAGAAAATTAATATTTGGGCCGGAATTTATGGTTCTCATATTATCGGACTATTTGTAATAGAAGGGACACTAACATCTGAGAAGTACCTGGATATGCTACAAAATTATATTGGACCACAAATAGAAGAAAAAAGTAACGCCGAAAACTTAATTTGGTTGCAACATGACGGTTGTCCCGCACACTGCAGTCGAGAAGTTAAAGAGTATTTAGATCAGAGTTTCCCTGACTCGTGGATAGGTCGAGGGGGTCCTATTAATTGGCGAGTTATGTCGCCGGACTTGAACCCTTGTGATTTTTTTTTATGGCCACATTTAAAAGAAAAAGTATACCAGCGTCAGTATAATGATATACAAGAATTAAAAATTGCGATTGACGAAGAATAACTTTTAATACTTAAATATCAAACATTGGGTAATTCTGCATTCTGCAATCGTATTGTTTTATTTTCCATGGCATACTAAAAATTGCTTGAATATTGTAAAACTTAATTACTATTTTTTTTAAAGATATAAATTCATTTGGGTAATTCTTTTAGGCTCATTGGATGCAGTTTTTAATTCTAAACAAATTAGTATTCCACACTTTTTGCTCTAAAGTTGATAGGTAAAGAGATATCGGGGATTTCAAAAATTAACATTGTATTTCCTATGTTCAGAAAAAAAAGTAGACACCCGGTATATATATAGGGTTGCTTCTACCGGAAAGTGTACCATTTAGCCAGAGTTCTGCTTCAAATTTCTTCGAAAAAAAATAATTTTGCTTATAATAGTAGAACGCTTTATTCGATTTGGATGAAATTTGGTATTACAGTTCGTGTGGTTAGAAGTCATCTTTTAAAATAATAATTGTTGTTATAAGTGAACCACTAGTGTATGAAACTTAGATGTCCCAACATTGATTAGACCGTAACTTTTTAATGGCCACGCCGATAACATAGAATTATTTTCTAGAAAGTTTCTAGTAAACTTTTCTCTCTCTGTTTAATTTGTGATATCTGTTACGGTTCAGACAGAAAAAAATAAAATCTGAGTGACTGCATCGTTAATTTTTTTAAAATAAATTTAATCTAGCAGTCTATCCAAATGTCAAACATCTAATTTTTAATGACAGTAACGAGTTGTCAATCTTTGTTACTGTCATTAGAAATTAGGTGTTTGACATATGGATAAACTGCTAGATTAAATTTATTTTTAAAAATTTCACGGTGCAGTCATTCAGATATTATTTTTTTCTGTCTGAACCGTAACAGATGTCACAAATTAAATACAGAGAGAAAAGTTTACTATTGAATGTATCTTTATGAAAAAAAAAATAATAATTTTATGTAATCGGCGTGGCCATTAAAAAGTTACGGTTTAATTAATGTTGGGACACCTAAGTTTCATACACTAGTGGTTCACTATTAACAAGTATCACCCTAAAAGATGGCTTATAACCATATGAACTGTCATATCAAATTTCATCCAAATCGTATACAGCGTTCTGTTATTATAAACAAAATTAATTTTTTACCGAAGAACTTCGAAGCAGAATTCTAGCTAAATGGTAAACTTTCATATAGAAGCAAGTTTAGTTAAATCGTCTTATTTTAGCCTCAGGAATCTGTGGTTAAGCCATGTCCCCCTATTTAAGAGACACCCTGTATATAATTTATGTAGGGTCCCAACCCTTATTGCACAACTATTGCATCAGCCGCTAGTAACTTTCCGTAGCTGAATAAGCAGGTCTCTGATGTCAACCTAGTACATGAGATTCACTAGGAATCTCAGTTTGTGGAAAGTCATCTTAGAGATAAGTCTTGCTTCAATAAATAAATGTACTCTGTTTAAATAAATAAAAATTCATAAATTTTAAAATAAATAAAATTTCTTTTTTAAAATAAAATCCTACGGATCCCTGATTTAATTGGCGCAGTCGGCAGGATGTCCAAAAGGCTTTAAACTCCGAAGATTTTCTAAACTAGAATTTCTTATTCGTTGAAGAGTTTAAGTCGTCACTTCCAAGTGTTAAACGCGGCATCTACTAACCATCAAGTTACCAGAGTGCTAAAGAAGTCCGAAATCTCACTAGAATAATGATTAGTGAGATCAATTCGTCGAAGATTACAAATTCCGAAGAAGTGGAACCAAAATTACAAGTACATCAGGCTACAAGACCCTCTACACAACCTCCGACGAAGAAAGACTAATCATATCGTCGTTAATTCCGAGAATGTCATCAGACGCGGATCGCACAATCCCAAATTTACTCCACCAAGACCATGAAATTGGCCATCGTGAATTTACTATTAATATTAATGTAAGTTTATTACACTTTACTATTCTTTGTTGCTAAACAATTTAGAAATTATTTTAATAATTATTATTCATTTTACTCTATTCAAGTATTACGAAGTAATAACAATTTACATTATTTTATTTTGGTAATAAACTCATTACTGTATAACTGTTATAAAACACATTACACAAACACACACAATGAATCCACCACAAATCCAACCAGCCACATTGAGCACAATTCCAAAAATCTTTAACAAGATTAAAGAATTATAGATATCATACTTGAATATGACGGGAGCACTGGCACTCTGTCACACTTTATTAATATTTGCGATGAAATAATTATAATTATTAATAAACAAAATTTATCTACAATTGTTAAACGAATTATTTTACATACAATTCGAAAGAAAATAATTAAAGAGGCTTGCAACCAAACCTTATACAGATTGGAAATCTTTAAAAACAATGAAGTTCACTTTTTAACCTTTAAATACTCTCGTGGCTCCATATGGAGCCAACGGAAGTTTAAAGTAGGTGTTGTAATTTTCATATACCTTTTTCTCCGGAGTTCTACCCCCAAATTATTCTTTTGTCATAGTTTTGAGATATATAAATGCCCATTATTATAATTGTTCTATGATGAAGTTTGAAGCTATAATCATTTTAGTAGTAAAGCGCGCCATTAAGTTCAAATGCAAACCCACTTTGACGAGGCATTGGTCGTCGACCCACCTGCAGTGTCTGGGCCAAGAACCCAAAAAAGGTGTCACATCTGCCCCGAAACCAAAAACAACTTGCATAACCTGCCAAAGACATGTCTGCCAGGAACATCAAAGAACCCATTATAAACCATAAATTATATTTACATACAAAAGCCAACTAGCGGCTAGAAACCCAAAATCTCTGACGGAGATACAAAATTTAATCAAAAACGATTTTCAATATCTTCACGCACATATAAATAAAAAAAATTTACAAAAACCCAAAATAAATGTACCAACTCCTCAATACAAACATTCTTTTTCCCAGAATCAAAACCAACACAGAGCCCCACTACTGAGACATCCTCAATCACAAAATTTTCCACGACAACTCATTCAGCTAACACCAAGACAAAACTACCCACAACCTATGTCTATTAATACAAAATCATTTAGACCACAATTAAAAAGACAACGACAAGATTTACAAATATTAGATAACCCTATAAAATCAAACAATGAAACTGAAATTGAATATTTGTAAAATGTGGACAATACAGAAATTATTGAAAATCAAGAAAAAACAGAAGAATGTGACGAAAATTTTTATTTAGAACTCCTAGAAAAATCGGATCCTTAGCAAATTATACTTCCAAACTACCTGTTATTCAATTTTAAAATTATAGAGTTTTAATCGACACAGGATCATCCGAAAATTTTATCAGCAAAAAATTTGTCATGCAAAATAATAATAAATTCAAAATTTTCCCCGAATATTTCGAAATTCAAACAGCTAATGCTACCTCTCATGGAAACCACTACACCTTTGTAGAATTATTTAATAAAAAACTGAAATGTTATATTTATGAATTTCATAAAGATTTTAATATTGTAATAGGTAACTCAGGCTTAAAATTATTAAACGCAAAAATAAACTATCCCGACGAAACAATAAGTTTACTAAGTAAACACAAATTTAATTTCAATTATTTTCATAAAAATAAATTAGAAATGAATGTTTAAGAAATATCCGAAAAATTAAATTTCCGGACTGACCATCTTAACGACATTGAAGAAACCGAGCTAAATAAATTAATAAAAGAATTCGAAGACTTGACTATACCCGATAGTCAAGACTTGACCTTTACTAATAAAATAAAACATAAAATTAAAACTACCGATGAGACGCCAGTATACCAAAGATCTTATAAGTACCCATACATTTATAAAGAAGAGGTAAATTCTCAAATAAACAAATTATTAAACCAAAAAATTATTAAACATTCATATTCACCGTGAAGCAGTCCAGTTTGGATTGTATCAAAAAAACAGGATGCTTCTGGCAAAGAAAAATTTCGATTAGTCATCGACTACCGAAAATTAAATTCTAAAACTATTGACGACAAATTTCCAATTCCCGATATTACGGAAATATTGGACAAATTAGGAAAATCGAACTACTTTACAGCCATTGACTTAAAAAGCGGATTCCACCAAATAGAAATGGATCCCGATTCAATCGAAAAAACTGTTTTCTCCACCGATCAGGGACATTTTGAATTTCTTAGAACACTCTTTGGCTTAAAAAATGCCCCTAGTACTTTTCAGAGACTGATGAATTTCGTTTTAAAAGATCTTGTAAACAAAATTTGCTTTTTCTATCTAGATGATATAATAATTTTAGGCACTTCATTGCAGGAACATATAAATAATATCAAAACTGTTTTCCATAGACTCAGAGAAGCAAACTTCAAATTACAACTTGATAAGAGCGAGTTTTTTAGAAAAGAAGTCGCTTATCTTGGCCATTTAATTACCACCGCAGGCGTACGTCCAAATCCTGATAAAATCGAAATTATTGAAAACTTTGCTATACTATCCCAAAAACTCAAAAAGAGATTAAACAATTTTTAGGCCTACTCGGTTACTAACGCAGATTTATTCAAAAGGCAAAAATTAATAATAATATTACAGTACCCAGATCTATCAAAACAATTTCGATTAATAACTGATTACGCATTAGGAGCGGTATTCTCACAAAACACTGACGGAAAGGACTTGTCAATAGCATATGCAAGAAGGACACTAAATGAACACGAAATTAACTATTCCACCACCGAAAAAGAATTACTAGCTATTATTTGGGCAATCAAACACTTTCACAGATATCTATACGGAACTAAATTTAAATTAATAACGGATCACAAACCCTTAATTTAGCTGAATACCTTAAAAGAACCTAATCAGAAACATATTAGATGGAAATTAAAATCATCAGAATACAACTATCATATAGAATACCAAAAAGGAAAACAAAATGTTGCAGATTACCTCTCAGAAATGATAACATTTTTAATCATACCGAACCTATAGTACACTGTATATCCAGAGTTTTTAAAATGGGTAAGGGTTTTGCAAAACAAATAAATGAAAAATTCCAAACGACCAATAATATAAATAAAATAACTATAAAAAATGATATTGCCATTCAGATTTCACCACGACTCATAATTCATTTAATGACAAAAAACAAATACGACGAAATCCCTTCTCATAAAAACATAGAAAGCTGTCTAAAACAATTAAGAGACTACTTAATTCAAAATAACATTAACAAAATTAACATTCCAAAAAATTGTTCAGGACAAGATCGACAAAATTGGACCGACAGAAAATTCGCTGAAAGAAATATTTGACAACACAAATATTCAAATAAACGTAGTCACTTCAATTTACGCTAACTCTGTTATCGCGGAAAAGGACGAGTCACTGGTAAACGGACTCTCTTATATAGACGGTCCCATAAATTTCGGAAAAAAACAAATAGTATTTAACGAAACTAATTCAAAAAGTACTTTCAAAGTAGAAAAAAATTTCAGATATGATAAACAAAGAATGTACATGTACATAAATAAAACAAATTATAAAGATACATTATTAAAATTTATTAAAGAATACCTAGCACCAGGAAATAAATATCATTGTATACAGGGGCGGCTCGTCCATAAGGGCTGCAGGGCTGCAGCCCCTCCAGTATAAAATAAAGGCTGCAATTTTATTATCTCTCTTAAATATTTATATAATATTTAAAAACAACTATTTTTGGTTCGCAATAAAATACTGCTCAATAGTAATTTATTTTTAAACAATAATTGTATTTTTCAATAAGTCGGTGTGCTATGCGGGCTAGTATATTAAACGTCCGGGCTGGATTCAATTCAGCCCGCAGCGAACAGCACAATTCATGTAGAGAGGGCTACCTAGTGAGGATAAAGTGGTGGGGGTTATGAATGATTCTCGTGCAGTTTGGGCTGCTACGATTTCAGCCCAAGCTACGTTACGTATAGAGTTTACTGTTCTGTATTGTAGGCAGTCTGCGCTTTAGTACGCTTTTACTACACATACATAAAGTGTAATGTTAAAGTTATTATTTTTGTCAATTTGTTTCTTTTTAATACTAGCTTTTAAGTATTAATCATCAAAAAAATGAACGATGAGAAGAACACTGTCGTCTTACACCAGATTTAAATATTTCTCAGTCCTCAATAAGTAGAGCACAGAATTATGTGCGAAAATTGAACTCTAATGTATATAACAAAAATATTTGGCTGACAGAGAAAAACGCTTTCTTTTGCTTTTCATTTTTGTTTAAATGATTTTTTTTAATTTAATTTAATTTTTTAATTTAAATGAAAGAATTAAAAAACATGAGAAATGTGCTGAACATTTAAAAAGTGTGTGCAATCTTGGCATGTTAGAAAGAGTTAATATTAAAACGCAACTAAGTGAAGCTTATAGGCGAGAAATAAATAAACATAATGAAAACGAGAAAAAAATCGTGATATTTTATCTAAAATAATATATTGTATCGTGTTTTGTGGTAAATTTGAACTTCCCATGTGAAGACATGACGGAACCGAACATTCAACGAATCCCGGAGTTTTTAGAGGATTATTAGAAATTGCTGGAAAATTAGATGACAATTTAAAAAATCTCGCAACAACCCGAGTAGTGATCTAACAATTTATTTCTGTACCTGAAAGGGGAAAATATCCATTTGCACATCCCTTGAAAGAAAATAACTTTCAATTATAGAGCATTTGACCTTGAATGAAAAAAAAAAAAATAGCCTGCGGCGCATTTTTTCCCTAAATACTTGGTTGCAGCCCTCCTACTATAAATTCTTACTAGCCGCCACTGATTGTATAGTACCAGAATCATTCAGAAACATGCTAAACAATATCTTACAAGTATACTTTCAATCAGGCACCTATCAATTAATTTGCTGTAAAAATCAACTGCAGGATATCGAATCCTCCGATGAACAACAAGAACTAATTCAAAATTATCATTTGGGCAAAACCAACCACCGTGGCATAGCTGAAACATACAAAAAACTAAAACAAAATTATTATTGGCCTAACATGCAGTGAACTACTACGAAATTTATAAATAATTGTCAAGTTTGTCAAGAAAACAAATACGAAAGAAATCCACCCAAAATTCCATTAATAAAAACCCCAACTGCTTCAAAACCCCTTGAAATAATTCATATCGATATACTATCCTTAAAAAAATATAAATTCTTAACAATTATCGAGAGTTTTTCAAAACACGCCCAGATATATCATTTGCCATAAACTAACAACCATAGTTTAAAAAATAATTAAATATTTTTCAATATTCGGAAATCCAAAATTAATTATCTCAGATAATGGCGTACAATTTAATAATGAACTAATTTTCAATTTTTATCCTCGGAAAATATTCGTATACACTTAATCAGCGTAAATAATCTCAAAAGAAACGGTAACATAGAAAGATTTCAATCCACTCTTATAGTGCATATGAGAATATTGGAACAAAACAAAGACTAGAGATTTAAGCACAAGCAACAAAACCCGATACGCCCTTCTGTCATATAATCAAACTATTCATTCAGCAACTAAACGAACTCCAAACGAAATCCTTTTCGGCCATTTTAACGAATCAGCAGAAGAAATATCTCCCAAAATAATAACAGATAATTACGTTGAAATACGTAAGGAAATAATGAAAAAAATTTACGAGGAAACCAAAATTTTGCTAGATAAAAATAAAACGAAATACGCCATATCAGAAGCGGGCACTTGCAAATTGCAAAAGAAATTGTACGAACAGCAGGCTAAACGCAATACCGGTAAAATAGAAAAACCGCGATATAAAAAAGAAATTAAAAAGTACATTTAAGACCGTGCTCAGATAATAACAAATAACAACAAAACGATAAAACTTGATAACCTATCGTAAATTTACAGAACCATGCGATCCGGCACAGCCGACAACATCAGAGACGAAAGAGACAACCCTAAAACTAGGCGAGACCCTAATCCAGTAATAATAAGTACATCTACGTGAACCTGAATCTTAATAAAATTAAAGAATCCTACAATAATCTCACGATTCATTATAATAAAATAAAATCCAAAATAAACAATAAATACAGTAGCGATGAACATGTAGAAGAAATAAATAATAATTTTGTAGTATTAGAGAACTTTTTAGATATAATTCATAATAAAATACAGATTTTATTTCATGATAGTAATAAAGATAAACGAGCAATGGCGAACGGTCTAGGTTTAATTATTAAAACCATAACTGGAAAATTAGATCAGGAAAAATATGACAATGCACTAAAATCTATAAACGAAAACACACTCAAAGATAATCTAAATCAAGTAATTATCTTTAACAAAAATATCTCAAATTATTTCAACAACCAAGTTGACAAAATTAATAAAAACAATAAATCAATTCAAGACAAAATAAACAACTTAGAGAAATCCATAGGTAAAATAATAGACGTAATGAATGATTAAAATATTATCGCCCAACTCATGTTCACGTCAACAAATCTGATGAGTATTATGAACGAAATTGAAACGACTTTCGCATTCTGTTAAACATATACTCTCTATATCGGAATACTATCCAGGGAAGATATCAAAATGGAAATTGCTAAATTATTGCCAAACGATTTCAAAAACCTCATAATCAAAAATTGGCAAAATCAACAATTAATTAAAGTTTACAGTAAATATGAAAAACTCGCGCTAGAACTGATAATAGACGTTCCTATCCCTCTCATAAAAACAGAACTCATACAAGTCACTCCTATACCCACCATACACAACAACACCTTTGTAACCTTAAGTGTAAAACCAGGATATTACTCTAAGTCTAACACACAGATCACACATTTGAATAAATGCACACTAGTAGAAAACAATTGTACATTTGAAGTCAGGGCCCAACAAGTGTTTAGAAAATTTGTATTTTCATAGTAGAAATAATAATAATTGTAATTATGTTAAGATACATAGCCATAACGAAATAATTTCAATTCCAAATTAAAATATTGTATATCTTTATTTACCACATAATGAAATCGATGAATATCGAATGTAATGCTGATAATGATATACAAGAAAGAGAAATCTTTAGTATTTACTCTCTAAGAAATTGCTTAATTAATAAACAAAAACTTTATAAAAACATTAACTACGATAAAGTAATAAATTTGAATATTGTGAATAACAACAAAAAGTTATTATTTAATAAAACCTTAAATATAAGGAAATTAGAAACAATCAAAATTCCAATCCAACAAATAACGCATTTAAATCAAGTCTATAAATAAGAATCCCATTCCGTATTCTACGACATATTATTAACGTAGTAATTGGAGCTATTGCAATAATGTTAATTAGAAAAACTTATTCGGCCATTATTGCAAGAAAATCGTCAATAAAACAAAATTCTCATAGTAAACAAAATATCAAAACAACACCTTTTGAGGTAGGGTCCCAACCCTTATTGCACAACTATTGCATCAGCCACTAGTAACTAGTAGCTGAATAAGCAAGTATCTGATGTCAACCTAGTACATGAAATTCACTAGGAATCTCAGTTTGTGGAATGTCATCTTAGAGATAAGTCTTGCTTCGATTAAAAAATGTACTTTGTTTAAATAATTAAACATTAATAAACTTTAAAATAAATATAAATTATTTTTAAAAATCAAATCCTACGGATCTCTGATTTAATTTTTATATATATATCAACGGTAGCACAAGATTTGTAAATGAAAAGTGCAAAGTTACAAAGTGTTTAGTGGAACAGGCCCCAGGTTATTTATGGAAAATTACAGAGTGATATTCAGGAAAAACTAAGCGCTCTAGAAAAATATTGTACTAACTTGAACGTAACAATAAATTCAAACAAAACGAAAATTAGTACACTTCCATTCCGGCCGTCGTGCAAGACAAAAATATATATATTTTTGTCAACAGACAGTAATAACGTTTAGCTCTTATTATACCTCTCTAGGAGTACTTTTATCATGATCGGGACTATATAATGCATACGCTAAAAAAAATTGTACTTAAAGCAAACTCTATTACAGGCTCTACAAAAGCAACAATGGCGAAGAGCACGGTATATAACTGGAACATATGTACTAAACTATTTGATTCAATATTAATACCTATACGCTTCTGAAGTATGAGGAGCGAATTACTCGTATATAATATAGAAACTGCGCAGTGACATATTTTAAAGCATTACATCATCTACAAAGAAAAGCGCTCATAGTACGAAGGATTGGTGGCCAGATCACAGATATGCAAAAATTTGTTGCAATAAATTAGTAGAACGAAAGTCTAAAACATTGGGAAAAATATACAACAATAAATCAAATGAAATATAATTGGGTGAGAACACAGCAAGATATTACAAAGAATTAATTTTGAGTGTATCTGGCAAGAACAAAACCCACTAAAAACTTAAAGCAAATAATACAAAATACAAAAACTTTGACATAACTTTCAACTATTTATTATAATAAAAGAATGACTTTTTTAAATGATCCCATTCTGCTCTCTGATTCGTAGATGCACATCTAGTTTACAATAACGAAAAATATGTAACGTATCAGATGTCAGTTGTTTAATAAAATCGATAGAATTGTGATATTTAACCATATTTTTATTTCGATATTGTAATTGTTAATATTTAGATGTTTTATACGTTTTTACAGATACAAATATTAAGTATTGAAAAAGTTTGATGTCAATTATTTATATAAGACATGTAAAAACGGAATTGAATCAGCAAAACTGCCTCGTAGCTCTTATGGTTTCCGAGATCTCAGTGGTAACCCACATAATTTGAGACACCCTGTTATACATCAAGTGGAATTACTTTCACAGCTATGTATACTGTTTATATGGTTTTTGAGTTTAGACTTTTCCATAAACGAATTTTCACACATAGAACAATGAAATTCCTTAGTCCCAGTATGAATTTTCATATGTCTAAATGTATGTTCACTTCGTGTGAATTGTTTATTATATGTACTTAGAGACTTTTCTTTCTCTATGAATTTTCATATGTTGGGATAGATGGTCACTTCGTTTAAATTGTTTATTACATGTGGCGCACTTATAGTCTCTTCCTTCACTATGAGTTTTCATATGTCTGGATAGATGATGAGGTAGTGTAAATTGTTTATTACATGTAGTGCACTTATAGTCTTTTTTTCCACTATGAATTTTCATGTGGTTGGATAGAGCAATTCTATTTAAAAATTGTTTCTTACATATTGTACATTTATTGTCTTTTGTTCCAGTATGATTTGCCATGTGGGTTTTTAAATCAGAATTTTCTATAAATGATTTATTGCATGTTGGACATTTATGGTCTCTTATTCCAGAATGGATTTTCATGTGTCTTCGCAATGCACTATTTTTGATAAACATTTTGTTACAAATACTGCACTTATAATCTTTTTGTCCACTATGAATTTTCATATGTTTATTTAAACTACTGTTAAACATAAATGATTTTGAACACACGCTACACACATGTCCCTTTTTCCCAGTATGAAGTTTCATATGAGCATTTAAATTATATTGTCGTGTAAATAATTTATGACAAGTAGGACATCGTAATCCCACTGAAAATTCTGAACAATCGAATTTTTCTTCGTGTGTTTTCAACCTTGCTTTTCGTGTAAAACTCTTATTACATTTTGTACAACAAAAACTCTTTGATTTAGTATGTTCAGTTTTCTGAATATCATTATTTATAGTAATTGAGTTGTCACGTTCTTTGTCAATCTGGTTATCATTATCAGTCATATAATCTTCCTTCTTTATATTTTGCAAAATATTTCTATTTTCCTCCAACGGTTCTGATTTAATAAAAATTTCTTCAAACTTCTGTTCATTTGTTGATTTCTTTGTATCATTATTCACAGTAACAGTGTTTTCATATTCTTTGTCAACCTGTTTATCATTTATACACACTTCTTTCTTTATACTTTGCAATATATTTTCATTAAATTCACAGTCTTGAAAAATTGTTTCTAGCGGTTCTTTTTTAATAAAAATATCTTCAACACTTTGATGATTTATTGTTATTGTTGTTGTTGTATCCTCGTCCTTCACATCATCGCTAACCATGTGTAGTAGAGTGTCCATGATTGCTTCTAGATTAATGAATTAATAATCCGTTTCACAAATGCAAGAGGAGCACACAAGAATTCATCCTAACTTGAAATGTAATAGTCTGAAACAAAAATTTTCTTATAAGTCATTTCTAAAAGTATTTAAAAATGCTTATTTTTTATACAATTATGATAAAATTATATTTTATTGATGAACGGAAAGCGCAAGAGAATTTTTTTCGCAAGTTGATTTTATCGTCGTATATAAATTAAATTTATCCATTCTAAATTAAATATTTATTTAAGTACAATTTTTAAATTTAATAAAAGTTGTGGTACTATTCCAAGAGTAGACCGTTCTAGTAACTTAAATTCCACAAGTGAAATTGTTATTAGTACAAACCGTTAAAGTTTATAATGTATTTCATTTAAATAAAAATTAAAGCAGGTACTTTACTACCCTTGCATTTAATGTATTATTTTATCTACCATTGCTGTTAAAATGCTACTTGATTCACTATTTTGAGTAGATAAAAACATATTTCAAAATCTGCTATAACAATATAATTCATAAAATTTATTTGACAATTACAATATATATACAGATGTCCCATTTAAGGTACGAATGCATTGGTATCTCGAGAACCGTAAGAGCTACGAGGTTGGTTAAGTTAGACAAAAGTTGCCCCATTAGGAGGCTATTTTAATGGTGTTTTGTTATTTGCGAAAAAATGCATAGGTCACTAGATACAGGTGAAAATGTTAATTTAGCGATTTTCTTTTTTGCTTATAACTTTGTTATATGAAATAATACGAGATTCTGGTTTGCACTTTCTTAAGGCACTTTTGTATGGTGAATTTGCAGAAGTTCTCAAATTTTTTTTATATCTAACCATTTACGAGTTACTGATAGCAACTTTTATTTTTCATATGGAGGTCATATTAAGCTATGGCATTTTTAAATAGAGATTTTTTTTAGCTTTACAATGATATAAAACAATAATAATTTATTTTTATAATTAACAGAAAAATTAACAAAAATTGTCATTTATACTAAAATTAAATTGAAAAAAGTAAATCGAAAGCTGCTATGGAAACAACGAACAACGAAAAAGTGCAAGAATTGAATTTCTGAATTTTACTTGACAATAGTAGATTATTACGAGTAATAAACAAACTTTGACAACGAATGTAACAACTCAACATATCATATTTTTCCCAACGAGAAAAATTCATTTTTATTACTCGTAATAATCTACTATTGTCAAGTAAAATTCAGAAATTCAATTGTTGCACTTTTTTGTTGTTTGTTGTTTCCATAGCAGCCTTCGATTTACTTTTTTCAATTTAATTTTGGTATAAATAACAATTTTTGTTAATTTTTCTGTTAGTTATAAAAATAAATTATTATTGTTTTATATCATTGTAAAGCTAAAAAAAATCTCTATTTAAAAATGCCATAGCTTAATATGACCTCCATATGAAAAATAAAAGTTGCTATCAGTAACTCGTAAATGGTTAGATATAAAAAAAATTGAGTACTTCTGCAAATTCACCATACAAAAGTGCCTTAAGAAAGTGCAAACCAGAATCTTGTATTATTTCATATAACAAAGTTATAAGCAAAAAAAGAAAATCGCGAAATTTACATTTTCACCTGTATCTAGAGACCTATGCATTTTTTCGCAAATAACAAAACACCATTAAAATAGCCTCCCAATGGGGCAACTTTTGTCTAATTTATCCAACCTCGTATCTCTTACGGTTCTCGAGATACCAATGCATTCGTACCTTAAATGGGACATCCTATATATATACAGGTGGCGCGCTTAAGACGATCCACCCCTAATAACTTTAAAACGAATTTTGATAGACATACCCGGTTTACGCTAAATGTTTTAACATCTAAGGGGGCCACATTTTATTAATATTTTTGTTTTTTTTTTTTTAATTCACTAATCTTCTCCCTCACCATTACCAACTTTTAAATCTTAAATGGCAATATACCCCTTGTGACATATAAAATGAAAGCTCTTGAAAAATGCTATATAGGCATGCCAATAAATTGATATTTGAATAAACCGTTTTAAAGTTAGAAACAATAATGTAATTTTAATTTAATTTAAAACCTTTTAACAAATGCTCAAATTGAGCGCCATTTACACTTAAACCATTTTCAAACCTATCACTAAATGCTATTTGCACCCGCCGAAATGTTTCTTTTGGAATTGCTTGACATTCTCTTTTATTTCTTTTTTCTAAATCTTGGAGATTAACAGGTGGAGTTTTATAAATAATTGATTTTAAATATTCCCAAAGAAAAAAATCGTTGGATGCCAGATCAGGGGACTTAGCGGGCCAATCAATTAACCCCCTTCAACCAATCCATTGTGTTTTATTTTCATTTTGTCATTTCCATAGCACTGCACGCATTAAAATATTATAAACTACTGAATATAGGCACTATTAAATTTTCATATCTAATTTATTGACATTTTTACATCACTTACTATAACCAAATGACGTTTGAAAAGCCTACTTTTTATCAAACATAGAAAATATTTATGTATCAAGGTAATGAAGTTCTATTATTTTTATCACGAATGTGGAATTTATTTGCCGAGGCCCCTAGGGGTCGAGAAAACTAAACCGTATGAGTGATAAAAAGGAACTTCAGTGCCGAGGTACATATTAAATTTTATTTGAAATCGGAAAATTGTGAAAATAAAAACATATTTTTATGTTATGTTTAACTGTCAGCCTGACATTCAATGACATCGAAATTAATGTACACATCACTCAAAAATTATGTGTTTTATCTCAAATTTATTCATTGGAATTATTTATTTCGTTCTTCTCGCACATATTTTTGTCATTTTACTATTCTACATCGCACACTTGCCCAATTTATCTTACATGTACAACAATTATCATGAGGTTGGCAACACTGCAATTGCAAGAAATCGTCGTACTAGTGCCGATTTTTGAGCTTTTAATGACGATTTCTGTTTATTTTACTGTCGATTTCAAATACATGAATTTTATGCTCTACACAACTTTTATTTGAAGCATTTTTAGCTAAGAAAAAAAAATGGAAACAAAAATATCTATGGCATGCATTTCGTGAAATACTAACTAATCTGTATATTTTTGTTGCGTACAAGAAAGTGGCGTACACTACATTCTTTGATAAATTTACCTGTTATGTATTCTGCACTTGTATGAACACTTTTGAGTAAGATATATTTATAAATATATAAGCATAGAATGATACAGAATTAAAAATACAAACAGTTCCTTATAATTTATAAGGTCTAAATTTGTAGGATAACCTGTTAGCATTCATCTGTCAATTTCAATGCGAAGTGAGTGACACATAGAGCACTGCTAAACATTCTGAAAATTTATGAAATTTAAAAAGAGAGTTCTCTGTTGCCGATATACAGTGTGAACACTGAAAACCGAGACATAGGCGTTTACCATGGGAAAACAGTTTTTTTCAAATATTATCTGTCCCCCAAGAGTATAGTGGGAGTTTTTGATATGGTTAGAAAGATTATTTAATTTGGCATCGAAGAGTATCTAAATACTCCTAATTTAATGCCTTATTATTGAAATATTTACGAAAGTATAATCCTACTTGACAGTTATTACTTATAATTTACTAAAAACAGTAATCATGGAAACGTATTCGGTAGCTGACTTGGTTAAATCAAGGCTCCATTTTATTTTTTCACTAGTTCAAATCCCTCCCGGTTCAAGTTAATATTTTTATTATTTTTATATTTATTTTGTACAATGTATTATTAAATAAATTACAAAATTAAAACAAATAATTTTTGGTACATCAAGTATTTTATTGACTGAATGTACAAGAAGTGAAACAAATATGTAAATTTAAGCCAAATAAATAATTAAGTTTAGTTTTATGTTCGTCATTAACGCAACCGGTTTTTTCAAATTTTAAAATGATTCATCTAGTTCGTTCATGGGATGCAATTTGTCTATCAGTATATCCTAGCAAAAAAGTCTCGAATTTCTCGTAAACTCATCCCTTGATTGTAAAATTTAATTATACTATTTTTTTCTTCTAATGAAAAATCCATTGGAAAAATGACAATAAAAGTCTAACACAGGACAAACCTGTGTGAGAGTTTATTTATTATTGATTACTTTTTGTTTTTTGCTTAATACTATTAAGAGTGATATAACAAAGAAATAGTATAGTAAATTCAAGAAAATACTTGACGTACCAAAAAGTTATTTGTTTTAATTTGGTAATTTATTTAATAATACATTGTACAAAATAAATATAAAAATAATAAAAATATTAACTTGAACCGGGAGGGATTTGAACTAGTGCAAAAATAAAATGGAGCCTTGATTTAACCAAGTCATCTACCGAATACGTTTCCATGATTACTGTTTTTAGTAAATTATAAGTAATAACTGTCAAGTAGGATTATACTTTCGTAAATATTTCAATAATAAGGCATTAAATTAGGAGTATTTAGATACTCTTCGATGCCAAATTAAATAATCTTTCTAACCATATCAAAAACTCCCACTATACTCTTGCGGGACAGATAATATTTGAAAAAAACTGTTTTCCCATGGTAAACGCCTATGTCTCGGTTTTCAGTGTTCACACTGTATATATTATGCGATATTTACATTCATTTCAATATATTAAAACATGAAAAAAATGTATAAAACAAATGAGTTATAAATTTGTAAACTCTAAAGGTAAATTTACACGCAACATTTTAAATTTGCATGTGTGGTGGTTATTGCTTTGTTATGTTATATTTAGTAATGAATGTAGCTATTAATTAAAATGTAGAATTTAAATTCTTTATTGTCAAAATTATTAGTACGGAGGCTTCCTCCGAACGCAAATTATTAATAAATAAAATATTTGACAAATCTAAAAATTGTGTAAATCAACCTTTATAATACAGTGCCATCTATGATACAAATTGTAATAGACCACGTTAGTGTAACAGTCAATTTGTGGCGGCAAATTCAAACTAAAAACCTAACTCGCCTTTGCCGATTTATACTCCCATGTTATTCATACGGAAACAAAAATATGCTATTTTCAAAATATTCAAAAGAACTTTAAAATGCAAATCTTATCTATTAATCTTTATAAATACAAATCTCTAATGTATTGTCTATCTACTTATGCCTAATAAATATCTAAAACACCCAAACTTATTGAATAACCTGTAATTAAAGCAACAAGTGCTATTCATTAAATCGTAGGTCGTAGCTGTTTTCGATTCTATTTAATCCTGGCAATTTAAATCGTCAGCAAAGAAATTATTTAGAAATAAAGACGCTAAATATATAGAATATCGGGATGCAATAAGTAGAGTAGGCTAAAATACACTAACGAAACCAGTTGACAAATTCAAATGTTTATGACATAATTTATAAATGACAGATGTCAATATCAAAAATCAAAAATTTTAGTTACATTCTGAAAGCTTTTTTCTGGGAAGTACATTTAATCTTTCTTATTGTTTTATCAATTAAATATTTAAAATTATAGAAAACATGCATATATCCATTAGAAATACCGCCAATCTTGTTAATGAATTGAAAGAATCTCTGACATTTAGGAACTGCCTCATACAATCAATGAAAAATAAATATAATTAGAATCACATGTGTGCAGAAGACATGTTAAATACAATAAAAAACAATATTTGGGTAAAGTTCTGTAATTATTTTGTTATAAAACGATGGTTTGATAGCGAAGTGCAATACAATACTTATATAACATAAAATGGAAATGGCGAGAGGTCTTGTGCTGGCCACAACAGATTTTTTTTTTAAGAAAAACTGTTAAAAACTTCAAATAAGGGTACTTCCGGTGGATCAATTATAACCAAAATCTAATCTGCTCTTCATATGGATGTAAAGAAAAATACGAAAGAATTATAATTTTTAGAATAGGGGATTCCAGCTTAATCGAATTAAAGGAAAATCGTAAAAAAATACGAATGTATATGCTGAATAAAGAATATTAATAAAAAAATGAAATGGTATAATAGGAGTTTCCAGCTCAATCGAATTAAAGGAAAATAGTAAAAAAATACGAATGTATATGCTGAATAACAAATATTAATAATAAAAAAAAAAAAATGAAATGGTATAATTGAGATATTTCGGAAATAAGGGGTTTTTTGTTATAGTGCTTCGACACTAATATGAAATCAATATATAATATTTTGATTGGCGACCGAAAGACTACCTATACATGGATAACAAATAGCGTGTTAGGAGGTGGGGGTTACTACCAATGGAAGTTAAGAAATTCAAATTCGAAAGGAGGGGCTAACATTCCTGTACTGCAGTTTTCAAACAGTTTTTATTTTAACATAAATTTCTTACATTAAACTTAATATTTTAAATACATCTGTAATTATAAATATAACTTAAAATAGCATATATTTCAAGAACATTTAGGTCCATGATGAAAACAGTTTGATATAAAAACACATAAGCGTGACGTCACGACAATCTTTTCAAAATTCGGGAGACCATAACTCGCTTATTAATAGGAAATTTTCACCGGATTTTCATCAATAGTCTTAGATTTCCTAATATTTTCAGATGAAATTATAAAAAATAAATGGTTGAATCCCCCATTGTAGTATTGGAGTTATCGTCTGAGACTGATTTGTTACACACGGCCCCACACACACACATCTTAAAAATAGTAAATTCGTATTCTAGGGACCCTAAAACGTGCTTATTCATTAAAAACTCACCAACGAATTTTTTGATCAAAGACAATACTTTACCTAAAGGTGACGGAAGGTAAAAAATAATATTTAGAAGTTTTTTATAAGAAACTACTACTTCTGGTTGTCCAATTGTTACCAAAACCTTTTCAGCTCTTCCCATTAATGTCAGATTAAGGAATACGTATTCTTTTGGAATTGAGAAACCGTTCCTCCAACACACATCAATCATCGTAAAAATTATAATCGAACCTTAAAATGTGCTTATTCACTACAATCTGGATAAGCGATTTTTAGCATGAATCCAATAGGTACCTCTCGCTAAGAGAGGTACAAAATGATTAGTATACCTTCTGAACAGTACCAAAAATATACAGATATTTTTACACATAATTATTCATACTCATATTGATTTGAGATAAAAAATGGCGAATGCTGAAGCATGTGCTGCAGGTTCTCTGTGCAACTTTTTAAAATCTAGTGCTGAAGATGAAGCCTTCATCAAGTGCTCTGGTTTATGTGGATCTTCGTTTCACAGAGGACGTGCACAACTTGGAAAACGTGAGTACAACGCCATTTGTAACTCAAAAAACATCAAATACAACTGTGATAATTGCGAATGTGTCTTATATGATACCAATGATTCGCTTATTTCAATAACGTCTACTGTGAACAGTATGCAGGCTCCTTTTATTGCTAAACTCTTGGCCAAAATAGATGATTTAACCATGAGTGTCCTTAAACTATCCGAGGATTTGACTTAAAATCTAACACTAAAACGGAGAAGGTGTCAAAATCTCATTGACCACCAGTTTCTCCAGTGGTCATCGTGGATAACAAAGATAAACATGATAAGTTATCTGCTGCACCCTTAAATTCTCCAGATGTCCAGGCCACGGAGTAAAATATAACTACTATAACAGGAGTTGCAACGAAGCAGCGAAAAGCGGCACACTTTCTTATCGCTGAGCGATGAGAGAGACAGAAGATCAGAGGCCTACGCACAGCTGGAGATCATGTAGTTTATATGAAATCATGCATAATATTTCTCAAATAAAAAGACTTTCAGTCTATATTTTATTGATTTTGATGTAAAGTACAATATATAAATTAATTTTAAGACTTTAATAGTTCAGTTACATTCCTGGAGTACGATATTTATTTTTAAAAAATATTGACGTTTCGATCTCTGTGTGTAATTTCTGTCATGTAAAAAAATCATAGCGATTCTAAAATATACATTTTAATTGAATGAGAGTTTCTATAGTATATTTACACTCGTAACCATATACATACTTCATTTTACGGAAGAAAATAGTGACGGGAAGATAATAAAGTGATTACAAAATCGGTTTAAAAATACCTTGACGGACAAGGAAAGTTAAATATAAGGTTGTAATAATAGTAATATTTTAAAAATTAATAATCAAGTAATTTAGCTCTTTTTCGGAATTATTTGCTTTTAGATTATAAGTTTATATTTATTTGATGGAAATATTGTCCCATTGTCATATAAATAAATTCATGAATTATGAAAGCAAATATTTCAGACCTATGTTCTGTACAAATAAAAGAAAACTGATAATTTTACAAAACAGTTGAGACTGTTTCTTCTATAATTACAACTTTTCGTTTTTGAGCATTAATATTCATATTTTTATTTGTTAATTAATGCCTTGGCTACATTTAATATTTCTAATGCTTCTAAAATTTTAGAAATGTCATTTGATAAAACTCTTTTTGTACCTTATTAAATATTAGTTGTCCGTAAATACAAATTTTCACATTTAAAGATTCCGAAATTAATAATTGTTTTTCATATTACTGGAACTTCTTTATTACAAAATATTAATTTTAAATCCTAGGCATTTGTTGTTTTGCTCAAGGACCAAAGTTCGTTAGGCAGTGTGATTACATTTTCTTCAAAATTAAATTAAAAAGTGAAGGAGACGTCGTTGGAGCTTCCAAATTTGTTTCTAAAAAATATAGATATCATTTCGATACGACTACATTTTTTTATAAAAGTACTATGATGTACTTACACGAATACCTGTTAATATTATTATTATCGTCATCGGTATTACTGTTAACGAGCATGGTGTCGGTTTTCTTATGTTTTTGTATCATGTTTAAGTATTTCACGTCTCTTTTTAGGGGTATTAACATTCAAATAATTTGGACAGTTTGAAAATATGGTAGGATAAGCACCTTTCTTCAACTGAAATATTTTGTGTGGAATTTAAAAATATTCGTTTTACTTCACACTTTATTTCTTACTTATTTTATTAATGTAAAAAATATTATTAAATGTACAAACATGATTGAAGCCGTCAGTCTATTCTTTCAAGATTTCTTCATCTTTAAAATGAATTTGTTACTTTAGTCGACGCTTAATCACCCTTGTTTAAGAGTAAATACTACCGGTCTCTGTCTTTGCGAGGTATTTTTCGTATCCAGATTTTTAATGTCTCATCTTTAGGAGCACCAAAAATATAATCATTTGCTTTGCAAGTCGCGTAGCCACTATTACTTTAACTTTAATTTTGCGTGTGAAGTAGAATCTGCTGAATTATGTGCTCTACTCCTTTCGTTCGGTTTATCTTCTCCTACTCGTACTAATGGTTTTCCTTTGTTGCGAAGTACCTCTGAGCGTCGTATTCATAACTTATTTATTAGTATTGATTCATGTGATACTGATTTCATTGTTATGAATCCCTGTTTGTCTGATCATTCTGCCCAAGTGTGGACTTTTCGGATGAATTTTCCTAGATTTAACTCGAATCAAAAATTCGTTTTCTCACGAGTCTTTAGTACCGAAAACAAAAATTATTTCAAATACCTGCTCTCTAAAGAAACATGGAATGATATTTATGATTCTGATAATTTCAACCTGAAAATAGAAATATTTTTAGAAACAGTTTTCTCTCTGTTTAATACAGCTTTTCCACTTGTTCGGAAGGCAAAAATTTTGGCAAGAGCCAACAAAGTGCCTGACATCTGGTGGCAAAATAAAACATATAAGTCGTAGGGAAAACGTTGTGTTGTCATATAGAGTTATAAGTAAACAACTAAAGATGACCAGCAAATCGAAGAGATTGACAACTGAAGAGCATCGATATGACATCTGGTGACTAAATTTTGAACTAGTGCATGACGGTAGGTGCAAGCAATTACAACATGATGTTAGCATACATTTTTTAAAAGTATTTCTTTTATACGAAAATGAATGTTGTAAAACACGGTAAAAGCAATATTATGTGTTGTGTATACGGGTGTCATTCGCTTATGAGTAGCGAAACTCATTTAAGTTTCCACATTTTTCCAAAAATAGATAAAAATAAAGTGAGTATAACCACAAATGCAGGTATTTAACAAACATTGGAGATTGGAAGTATGTTTTACGTTCTGGAAAACAAATTTCCAAGTATATGAGAGTATGTTCGATAAGATAGTGACTTTATTCTTCCAGGTAATATTATTAATAATTATATTTAAAACATATTTATGATTATTTAAATTTTTAGAAATTCCTTCTCAACGGAGAAATTAAAAAAAAGTGCTGTACCATCTTTGTGACGACAGAGCACTTTTTTGAAGACAGAGTGATATTACATTTATAATTTCTCGATAACTATCGGTAATTCCACATAATATAATGTGATTCGCATTCAGAACTTCTTCGCCTGTTTACAAGATTAATATTTTAAATAAAGTAGTAAATGAACATTATATACAATCATACCTTCAACAATAATCCTAGAATGATGAGTAGCATTTAGAAAGTCAAATATCTGAACGATACTTAGATTCATTTTGAAGAAACACAAGCAAAATTGTATCATATGACAGTGACAGATTGTACACCTACCGTCATGCATCCGCCATGTTGAAAGTGCTCGCAACGCCTCTATCGGTCATTTCAGTTGAGAATATTGTTCTGTACCGGAGTGCAATAATTTTGCAAGTGCTGACATATCCGTTCATTATTTCCCAAAAAGAGAAATATTAAGAAATAAGTGGAAAATCGCGTTAAAAATCGGAAAGGACATATCACCGTTCATGATTGTTTGTTCGCATTTTTTACTTAAGCGATTTTATTCCATGTAAGTATTTATAAAAATTTATGCTTCAAAACATTATTAGATTATTTTTGTGGCCATTAAAAGAAAAAATATTTTTAAAAAATGATATAGCAAGCTAAAAATTACCGCAAAGAAAATTCGACGAAACGCCTGCACAGAGAAGAAAAATAGGGAGACGTTACCTGTAATTAGTAACTATTATTCTTTAATATTACATATTTATTTTAAATTGTTTTTAGGAAAGACAGAGAAGAAGAAGAAACTATAAAAATACCAGAAGTTGATCAAGAGGAAGACGTGCAAAACAAAGAACTTGATGTGCATGTGTATTTAATCAATGTTATTACGATTGAGTGAGGAGCCTCTTTCAAATTAGATGTTTGAACACACAGTTCATTTATTTCTATATTATTCTGTTTATCTGTCTTATATCCGCACAAGATAATATATCCAGCTAAAAATAATTAAATAAGTAGTTAACATGCAGATAACCTCAATTTTGAATCTTTATTTTATTTTTATATACTGCTTCTCCTTCGACCATAGGCCGTACAGCATCATTTAAATAAATGTATATATCTGACAATTGTGATAAACATATTTGATTTCAATTAAAAATAACAAAATATCCTCAAAACAAAGCATCAAAATAGAACTAGCACAAACGTAAAATATAATGCTTTCCCTATAAGTCGGTCATTAGTGCTGCCATCCCTAGGATGTGGCTCTCCCGGAATGGTTCACTCCGGAGTTAAAGAGTATGTCTGATAAACTGAGATTATTGTCCGATATGTATAACATCAGTAAAAATCCTGCCATTTTGGTTGTGTATAATAAGTTGAAAATTACATATAAAAGAATATGTCACTGAATAAAAAGCTATTTTATGAAAACCTGATATTTTCATCTAATAATATTCCAGAAACATCTTGGAATATAATTAAAAGTGCAACATCAAACCCCTCCCATTCTCTTCCTATGCCCATGCAACAAACGAAATTTCTAATCTTAATGATATATCTAATCTTTTCAATAACTATTTCTCAGACTCTATTCAACTCCCATCTCACAATTCCTCTAGTAACACTACACATGTTTCTTATAACCATACTTCTTATGACTCCTCTATTTTTCTAAATCCAGTCGATGCAACTGAAATATTTAGTATTACACTAGATATTGGAAAAAAGCATTCTGCCGGTATAGATGAGATCCCATGCTCTATCTTACTGTGGGTTGCTGATGAAATTGTAAATCCACTTACATATTTAATTAATGAATCGTTAAAAAACGGTATGTTTCCCAGTCAGTTTAAAACAGCAAAGGTCGTCCCTGTCCACAAGAAAGGTAACTAACATCAAGTAGAGAATTATAGACCCATTTCTATTCTTCCAGAGTTTTCAAAAATTTTAGAAAAAGTTATGAATTCTCGCCTTATCAATTTTTTTGCATTATACTTTACTTTAGTCTCTGTAGCATCCTTCAACATCTTGACAATAAACATTACACTGCTGGATTTTTTTTTTTTTTGATTTAGCTAAGGCTTTCGATACCATAAGCCATGAAATACTTTTTGACAAATTGGTTCATTATGGTATTCGTGGAAATGCCCTTCTGTGGATAAAGTCTTACTTGTCTAATAGATTTCAAACGGTGCATATAAATCTTGATGGACATACGTATAAATCTGAACGAAAACCCATAACATCTGGAGTTCCACTAGGTAGTGTACTTGGTCCTTTACTTTTTCTCCTTTTCATAAATGATCTCCCCAATTTTTTCCATTAAAATGATGTTTGTCTTTTTGCAGATGATACTTCTGTTATAGTAGCCGCTTCGTCGAATATTATTCTCAACTCTGAGTTGCAAAAGTGTATAACGCGATGCAAAACGGGTGCAACATAAATGGTGATGTACTTAACGCTGGCAAGACTCAGTTACTGCAATTCATGTTAAAACGACGTAATTTCAGTTTATCAGCATCCCTTAATAACACTATTATTATTCCAGTTACTTCTACTAAAGTTCTGGGTTTGCACTGCAAGTTTAATTTTTCTTGGTCTCAGCATAGCCAGTATCTTATAAAACAATTATCAACAGCGTGCTATGAAATAAGACAATTTAAAAAATTTGTTAGCATTGACATCATAAAAAATATTATTATGCTTATGTATATAGTAAGCTATCTCACTGTATTATTTGCTGGGGTAGCTCACCGCAAACACAACTTATTTTTAAAGCCCAGAAAATGATAGTTAGAGCCATAATAGGTTGTAGATAACAAACGTCGTGCAGAGATATTTTTGTAACTCTCCATCTCCTTACACTTCCCTGTATTTTTATATTACATTGTTCCTTGTTTGTAAAAAAAAATCCTGCTCATTTTCCTACCAATAAACAAGTTCACGGATTCTATGACACGTAATGTGAGTAAATTATATACAGGGTGTATCAGGACTTGTGTAAAAAAAATTAATAGCATATTCCTGAGCTAATTTTGAGCAAAAAATGTCATATAAAGGTATGTTCGGAAACTTTCGTTACATAGTTACAGGCCTTTAAAAGTACACCTCATCTGATATATTTTTATTAATAACTGTGAGACTAGTTGCACTAAAATTTTGAAACTTGATATGAGAATACTACTTATTAAGATGCATATTTAAACTTTCTTTTGTTTCTGTATCTCAACCAGAGGCGTCTCATATGGGGAAGTCATGAAGGTTTTTATCCTAATTTTTTTTACCTATTAACATTTTTTCATTTTTAAATATAAAGTATTACAGACAATTTTAAAATACACAAAAATTTACTTTTGATAAAAATTGATAATCGCAGTAGTTTTTGAGATATTTTAACTTTTAGAAAATGTCACGCATCCAAAATAGTTAGTTAATAGTTCAAAATCAATCAATTTACCATAGAAAATAGAACAAAATAGAAAAGCGACACAAAATCTGTTTATAACTATTGTTTAATTACCTTATTTTCAATATTAGTATTTTTTTTGCAAATAAAAAAAGTGTATAATGTTGGTGTTGATGAATATGTAGATATGGTGTTTATTTATAGATATTGTAAAAGTAATGGTTGTCGTAGTTCAGAGAATATACAAGTGGACATCAAAGAATGAATTTCATTGTTTCTTAATTGTTACCTAATTTTTTTGCATAATTGATTTTTTCTAAAAATTAAAATATTTCAAAAACTACTGCGTTTATCAAATTTTATCGAGAGTACTATTTTATAGATAAAGTTGAAAAAATGTTAATAGATCAAAAAATAAGGATAAAACCCTTCATTACTTTCCCATATGAGACGCCTCTGGCTGAGATACAGAAACAAAAGAAAGTTTAAATATGCATCTCAATAAGTAGTAACCTCGTATCAAGTTTCAAAATTTTTGTGTAACTAGTATCAAGAGTTATTAATAGAAATGTGCTTGATGAGGCGCACTTTTAAAGGCCTGTAACTCTGTAACGAGAAGTTTCCGGACATATCTTCATATGACATTTTTTACTCAAAATGATGTCAGGAATATGCTATTAATTTTTTTTACACTAGTCCTGATACATCCTGTATAGCCAAACATCGCACTCAAATTTTTCACGGAAATGTATCTTACATGCCAATATTTTTTTTTAATAAATTGCCAGATTACATAAAAGCAATCCAAAGTGTAAACAGTTTTAAAAAAGAGCTCAAAGAATATTTAACTCGTCATTGTTTTTATTCAATAGACGCTTTTTTTAACTTTGATCATCCTTAATTTATTTTTTACTTTAACTTTTTTAAATGTGTTTTTTATTGTATTTTATTATATATTGTTTTTTCTTATTAATTTTAACTTGTATTCCTGTTTTGACTGGCCATTGTTGTACGTTTTTTGTATTTTTTCTTTTTTGGCGAATAAAATTATTATTATTATTGTTACTATAAATTTTCCGCTAGAAACACATCAGTTGTATTTATCTATTCGGCTATTGATAGTTACATAACATTATTGGTATTCCTTACTCCCAGTGTGCCAAATAAAAGAAAAATGTTGCATCATATAATTGACAAGTGCATAATTTTGTCAACTTGCCCTCTAATATTGATGCGATATTTTCATTTTCTCTGACAGTTAAAATAACTTTAACTAGAGATGAAAAAAACAGTTTTCTAACCATAGAGAATAAAAATAATATTCGATTTCATACTGAGTGAGATTATACGCATTCTCTTAATTTTTTTAAAGATATTGATCTTCAGCTTATAGAAAATCTACCGGGTGTAACACGAAAACCAGGCCATGTGCGTTTAACATGGGAAAACAGTTTTTGCTTGCGCAAAAGTAAATAATTCTCCATTTTCAATAATTGTACTCAGAGCGTTTCTGACAGGTAAAATTATAAACAAATATAATGACATTTTACATATTAGAAACGTATCTGTCAGATTGTGATATATTTTACCTGTCAGAAATGCTGTTTGAGTCAAAATGGAGAATTATTCAGGGGAAGAGAAGATACACATCATTGAGTAGTATTGTTTTGATGAGAACTATATTTTATAATTTCTGACATTAAAATGTCATAAAATTTGTTTGAGATTTTATTTCAATACTATGGCCAACGCTATAAAGAAGTAACTTGGATAAAATTTTAAATTCAATTATCTCGGTTGCGAAACGTGCAAAAGAAATTGTGATTTAGTATTGATTTAGATGCAGAATTTATTTGAAGCATTTTTGTCTAAAATTAATAGGTCACTTTTGCGCAAGAAAAAGCTGTTTTCCCATGTTAAACGCGTATGGCCCGATGTTCGTGTTACACCCAATATAAATTGTCATATATATATTTCTAGAAAATTTGGAATATTTTAGAATACTTGTAACAGGTGATGAAGCGATTGGGTAACAAGAAAAACATATTAAACGACCATTTAGTATAAATGATTTATTACATGTCGGATACTTATATGCTCTAATTACATCGTAAATTATCATTATGTTGGGAAAGATTCCGACTATGTATAAATAGTTTACTACATACTATATTTTACTATGAATTGCCATAATGGTCTTTTAAAATAGAACGTTGTCTAACTGATTTATTATATGTTGTGCATTTATATACCTGCCTATACTCCGTTGTGAATTTTGTTAATGTGTGTTGTTAAATGAGAATTTAATATAAATGATTTATTACATGTCAGACATTTATATGCTCTAATTCCACTGTGACTTTTTATATGTCTGGATAGATCCCCCTTATATGTAAATTGTTTATTGCACATTTCACACTTATACTCTTTTATTCCACTGTGAATTTTCATGTGAATTTTTAAATGACCATTATGTGTAAATGATTTATTACACGCCGAACATTTATATGCCTTTATTCCGCTATGAATTTTCATATGGGTTTTTAAAGTAGAATTTTGTGTAAATGATTTATTACATGTCGAACACTTATATGCTCTAATTCCAGTGTGAATTTTGTTATGAGCGAATAGATGACTACTTTGTGTAAATTGTTTATTGCATATTTCACATTTATATGTTTTTATTTCTCTATGAATTTTCATATGGGTTTTGAAATAAGAATTTTGAGTAAATGATTTATTACATATCACACACTTATAGTCTTTTATTTCACTATGAGTTTTCATATGAGCTTTTAAATAAATTTCAATTAAAAATAATTTGTTACATATAGCACATTGAAATTGTTTAATTCCTTTGTGTATTTTCATATGCCTTGACAAGCTATCTTTCAGCGTAAAACTCTTATTACATTCTGTACAACAAAAGCCCTTTGAATTAGTATTGTTAGATATCCGAATAATCTGTTCATCATTATCACTTAAACATTCTTCCTTCTTTACGCTTTGCAAAACATTTTCGTACAGGGAAGTTTCTTCTAGTGGTTCATCTTTAATCAATACTTCTTCGAAATTTTGATAAGTTGTGGATGTTGAATATTCCATAATCTCCCTGTTACTGTCCTTGATTGTTTCAATCAATTAATCACTTAGCGACTGAAGATTTGATTCACAAATGTAACAGATGAACACAATACAAGAATTCTTTCCAACCTAACTATCTAAAACATAAATTTTCATAAATTGGTAAAATCTTTCAGAACTTATAATGTTAAAATAAACAACCTTTATGTTACTTCTGTATATATACAAATAACGTTTCGGTAGTATACTTTTAAAATATGTCAAATATTACACAAGCTGTTTTATTTTTAACGTAATATTTAGTATGAAGGTTAGAATATGCTGGTATTAAAATTTGTCTCATAGATGGCACTGTCTTTTAAAGCTTCGTTTACATAATTTCACATTTAATTGTAAAAATTCAAAATTAAATCATGAGAGATTCGCACCAAATTTTATAGCTAAGCAAAATTACGTTATTCGCGACTAAAATTAACTCGTAGCCACCTAGCGAGGAAAATCGGAAATTCTCAAAAACATACTCCGCTTACAGCTGATTCAGCCAGATAGTGTTAGATGAATTGATTTATTGGTTGTAAATACATGCATATACGTATGCTGCAGTTTTTGTTCGGTAAATAATTGAACTGATTTTTATTTATAATATTTACATTTTATTAAATGTACTATTATTTAAAACTTCCACTATTCACTAATATATTTTTAGCGACCTAACCTGTATCATTGTTTTAAGGTGGAACAACGATTAATTAAATTAAATGAAACAATGAATTCACCGAAAAAGTCTCGAAAAGCGGATAACACTAATTGTTGTGTATACGGTTATTCTTCTAAGAAAAGTAAAGACAAAAATCTTAGTTTTCATTTATTCCCAAGAGCGAGAGAGAAAAAGGTTAAAATTCAAAATAAATTAGGACAAACAGAACAAAACAAACATCGTCCACCTTTTCCTGTTTTTCATGAACATAAATAAAAAAGACAAAAATTTTATATTATTTTCATACGCTAAAAGACCAGTGATCTCATGTGGATCTGACATTAGAGCACTAGTTTGTAAGACCAATGCAAAAATATAACATTTTTCCTCGGTTGTATTTGTAATACCGCATAAAACCACCAAACCACTATTTATGACTTCTCCTTCCAAAAAATTTCTTGAGGCATTCGTAGCTTATAAATAAGAAAATAATTCCGTCTATATTAATCGAGGATTTTTTCCTTCAAACATATTCATGATTATCTGCAAATAAAAATGTTATGACATGATGACATGTATATATGTCAAATAATAAACCATAAATATGTACCCTTCGGCTAAAAAACACTTTAAATAACAAATTATGATTAACGCCGTACAAAACAGATGTTTTATCATATACGGACATTTGCAGTTGTCATTCAAAGGGTATGTTTTTGAGCGGCCATGTTGAAAAGCACACTAGCGCTGCGGTGGTAATTTTAGTCGCGAATAATGTCGATCACCGAACTGAATATACTGGATGTCTACTTGATATCCGGTGTACAGGGTATACCATCGACCTTTGAACTAATGGACCAAGTGTCTCCTATTCTTTTATTGTTAGAATAATGCTCCAACATAAAAGGAAAGAAATATATATTCTGTCTTTCAACAATACGGAAGTTCTCAGTTAAAGTATATTGCGCATACGTTCGTACTCATTGTACATCTTTTTCAGACATATGTAAATTTCTATACATCGCTTTCTATCACTAAATAGTTGTCAAAATCTACATTTGACGTTTCGTGACTGTGTATTATTTACTTTTTTGGAGAACATTTACAATTATTTCTGTCAATATATACGTAAATATATGTGTTGTGAGGTTTGTGTGCGACAAAATAATGGGGAAACGGTGTATTTCGTGCAGTCAGCAGTACGTACGCGGTTCAGCTGTGTCATTTCATATGTAAGTTCTTATTAATTATTACTTGTTCCCTAGTCCCCTATAATATACATATGTATATAAAGATTATATTAAAAATATATAATAAAACGAATTATGCTAATAAAAAGCGATGATGCAATAACAAGTAGGAACAAATATTTTTTTTTTATTTTGCCGCGGTTTCTTAAATTCCGTACTGTTGAAGGATAGAGATACTGGCTGGTAGCACAAGCCCTGTTTTAACTAAAACACTGTTTTAAGAAATGTCAAATTCAAATTTCAATATTTAATTTCACCCTTATGTTTAAAGAACGATTTTTTAAAAAATATTTGTTTGAATACAAACTATGTTCTGCTTTAAAATCACATTTTCATAAATTTGATACTATTTATTTTTATTATTAAATAATGAAATCTGACATTTCTTAAAACAGCGTTTTAGTTAAAACAGGGCTTGTGCTACCAGCCACTGTGTCTGCACCGTTATGGCGGGACAAGCGTTTTGCTCGTACGCTGCGTCTATTAGTTTAAAGGTCGATGGGGAATACAATGTTATTTTTACCTCCGCCATACCGTATGTGCCTGTACGAGTATTTGTGTGTGTGTCTCCGTGTATGTGTGTGAGTATATTTGTGTGAATGTGTGTGTGCGAATGTGTTTGTGAATTCGTTTGTGTTTTTCTGTGTGTGTGTGTGCGCGTATGTATGTGTGTGCGCGTATGTATGTGTGTACGCGTATGTATGTGTGTGCGCGTATGTATGTATGTATGTATGTATGTGTGTGCGCGTATGTATGTATGTATGTATGTATGTGTGTGCGTATGTGTATGCAAGTGGGTGTGTATTTATGTGAGTGTATGTATGTATGCGTATGTATTTGTGTGTGTACATGGGGTGTATGTATGTATATGTGTGCATCTGAGTGTATATGTGTGTGTGTATGCATTTACATATTTGTATATGTATGTGTGTGCATATACATATGTGTATATGTGTGCGTATGTATTTATCCGTGTGTGTTTTCGTATGTATGGGTATGTGTGCATGTGTGTAAATGTATGTGTGTATATAAACGAGCTATAAGTAAATATACCCGTACACAGTTGAATGCATATACCTATTAACTAATATATTGCGGATCCTTTGCTTTTCTTGATAGAAACACTGTGAAATGGAAATATCATTTCTGCATAAGTCTATCTCACACAAACACCCAACAGCGAATTATGCGCATGCTTGGAAACCTTGACTACTATTGGCTAACGAGGAAATCATGATCACTTTTTGCGACTAGCGCGAGAAATTTTAAATTTAAATTTGAGAAATTAAACAATGTACCTACTATTTATTTTGTATGTAAATTCTTGAATATAAATATTAGTTTTAATAAAAAACATTGACATAGTCTAGTGCTAAATTTAAATTAAATAATTTACTTTGTTGTACTGTAAAAATAATAGGAATACAATCTGTGGTGGAATTATGCCCGATCGCTTTCAAAACCACCATCGCTTGAGTAAGCGATCTTTCTATAACGAGGCGATAGCATTTTTGTATTACCCCCTATCATTTTATAAAAACCACCAACGATTCGGGAATGTTCGGGTGTTGTACTATTCATTATACAAAAGTTGATTTTTAGGCGGCAAATGTAATATAGCATATTCATTTGTTAACAAAAACTTTGAAGTAATAATTGTAGTGACAGCGAATTTCTGTAACAATAAAGTTAAATTTGTAAAAGTAAGTAGGTACATTATAATATTCAGATAATGTTTTTTTTTTTTTTTTTTAATAACTTCCATATTCATATAGATGTTACCAGTAAACAGACTGCACCATTATTATTTATATAATCGTATACAACGTCGAAGATTACGACAACTCAATTTGGAAAGGAGAATCGCACGAAATAACAGTAGCCCATTTGAATTGGACGATATACTATTTATTGCTACGTTTCGTTTAAGTTGAGTTGGCGCGAGATTTAATTGTGGAATTATATCCGCATATGCGTCAAAACGTTCATCCGAATTCTTTGATACCTGAAATGCGCATATTTACTGCGTTATTATTTTTCTTTAGTGGCAGCTATCAAAGGCTAATTGGTCAATGTGCGAATATTAACGTGTGCCAAGTAACAGTATCTAACTGCGTTAGAGAGGTTTCTTATTTAATAACTAATTATCTGGCTCATATTTGAATAAAATTGCCCACCACATTAGAAGAAAAAACAGAAATAAAAGAAACTTTTCTTAGGAGAACTCGATTTCCAGGAGTCATAGGTTGCATTGACTGCACACATATTCGTATATTAAAACGGGTCATCGAAGAACACAACTACGTCAACCGTAAGGGTTATTACTCCAAAAAAAGTGTGACATTAATTGTTCTTCACAAAACATTATACTCATATCAATATTTTATCAATATAAGCATACACAGTACACATTGAGAATACGTGTTTGGAAAATAAGAAAATATTACTTTATATAGCTACGAGAACTAATACTTGGTCTGCAAATATGTTAATAATCATATTTATCAGTTAATGAAATGTTACAATTGTATTTGAAATTATAACAATATAAATACTTACCATTATTGTAAAGTATAAGAAATATAATGTTTATGATTATTGCTTTCCATTTGACATAACCTACAAAAGTTAAGCTTAGCGGTTACTCCTTAGTGGTCGCTAGAAAACAAGTCGACCGACACGTGGTGGGGGAAGAAACTGAAGCGATAGCGAGGCGGCATAATTCGAAAAAATCACTTGATAGACGCTATCATTTGAGACGTAAGGGGAAATTAGCGATTGCGATCGGGCATAATTCCACCACTGGTCAGGATTAATTCATATAGGTGACAATAAATTACTGTATGTCAAAGTCAAACCATGTGCTCGCTGCATCACCAGGGCAGCGTTATAAAACTAAGAATACCGAGCAGGCCCGGGAAACGCAAATGGGAGATACCGGGATAGTATTTTTAGTTTTGCTTCCATACACTAGATATGGCGACACCAGTATCGTTAGTGTGTCAATTTTTTTTCATTTTTTCTTTAGCGCGAATTTTGACACTTGTCATTTTCATTTGAAACAATTTTGACTGTCATTGTGAATATATTTTTTGTATTATAAGTAGTTATTTGTGTGAAAAAACTTGTAAATATTTAAGAAGACAAGAATAAAGTGTTGTGTACCAAATTGTACTGCTACTGGAAAGTGAAAATATATTTTTATATAATTGTATTATTTTATACCAGTAAAACATATTACAAAATCGTATTTTAGGCATAACAAACTATAGATTTCGACAGTCTTATCGGGATTTATTTGTCAAGTGGTTGGAAGTTTTAAACATGGATGAATGCTATTAAGTATTGTATCTTTCCTAAATAAAATTACAGTGTTTTCAAAAATGCATTATTTTTTACTCATTTTATGTAATCTTTGTAAGACTGATTTGTAGTTGAAGTAGATTTTTCATAAAATACTACGCAATGTTAGTATTTTGTGAAAAAAAATGCTTTAACTACAAATTAGGGGTAATTAATAAACCGAACATACCAATATTAATTGTAGGTAATGATAATATCGACCGAGTTTTATATTTACTTTTGCTTCCATACACCAGATGGCGACATTGATGTGGTATCGATGCTTAACATGTACGTTTCCAATCTAAAATAGTGTATATGGTCTGTGATACCGAGTTTTGGCGTAGAGCATCCCCCTGACAGCTTATAGGATTTTTTGTGATCAAAGAACTTGTGGAGCAGGGGAGGTACAGAGTAAAGAGAGAGTATAGCTTTGGAAACACCAACAGATGGCAGCACATTAGCAAATAGTTCCTGCAATATCTCCAGAGATGGCGGAAAAAGTGCGTGTGTTAACATTTGTTTTTTGGTCGGTGCCAGGGAATACTCGGGAACCGCCGCTCAATGTTAAAACTGCTGTACCGTCTAAACGTCCTTGACAGTTAGTTCCCTCCTTAACCGCTAGGTTGGCGCTAGTATCATTTTTTTATATTCTGCGCGCCTGTAAAAATATTTGAAATAAATACACACAAAAAATTATTTGTATAATTTTATATTTACAAAAATATTGTACAAAGTAGTGATGTAAAAATACAAAAAACATATCTGTATAAATAAGAGAAATTGTGAATTTTGCAGAAACACATTGATAATGCATTTATCTATCACAGTGAAAATATCCAGTTATTGTTATTACATTAAAATTTTATGAATAACCATATTTTACAATGAATATAAATTTCATTTCATGAGCAATTGGGTAATTAATATGTATTCACTAAGTTATATGTTTAAGAATATAAGAATAATACAAAACATATGCCATATTCAATTTTCTTATAGAAAACAATACCAAATATTATTGAATGAATGCTTATATCCTTATGAATCTGAATATGCCATTCGTATTTTGCAATTTAGTAATTCATATAGTGTTGTCTAAGGCAATCGTTCAGTTAGTCAGTAATTTCCTTAATTATTACCTACTATTTACTGCAATATATACAAAATGCTTCTTCTGTAAACTGTTTCATTTTACAAGAAAAAAAAAATATGTGACTTAAACAACTTTGTTTCATTTTGATAAGGAAGAATTTAGGATTTCTCACTACTATTTTCTTCCTAATGTGATGAACCTCATTGTTTTATCATAATATTCTTAGGATATCTCACCGTATTGATACCTATGGTACATTCTTTGTTGATCTGTTGTACAAATGCTGCTATTCACAACATTGGGTGTTTAATAAATGAGTGTTTGTACGGCAGAACGCAGAAAGTGATTCTGAAAAGAACTCTGCTTGCACAAATATAAATTGGTCGTGGTACCACAGTAACAGATGATGAATTTAAGAATAACTGAGAAGTACACGTAGAAGGATGAATTGTTCGGGTTCTGCCTCGTATATGGAGAAAACGTGACCAAGTAAAGTCGGTCACAGGAAGAGCATAACTTGAAGTGATGACTTTTGGAGCCACTACGGTGAAGATATCCTACAATTTTTTATTATATTATTTCTGTTTTCGAACACTTTACATTGAAAATACTTACGGTTTATGTTGGCTGCAAATCCTTTTGTTTTTATAAATATAGTCCGGAGTTTTATTTTTTTTTTTTTTTTTTTTTTTATGATTAACATTTACATTCAAATAAATGCTTTGCATACTTTCCTTATTTCATGTAAATAATGAAATGTTCAACTTACCTTTATGAAATGTAGAAAATAATCCAATATTTTTAAAAAACACAATACCAAATGTATTGAAACTGACCGAAGCAGGTTCAGAAATTAAACGAAATTATTTAATCACAATATTTCATGTGTCATTCATTTCTTTCTGACAATTTTCGTTTCAAATTTATTTAATTGCTTAGGTAACACAAAACACAAGTTACCTTGATCATATATGTTTTAAATCTGGGATTAGTATGCCATCTACCAGGTATAAAAACATTTATAGGAGTTCCCTCCTCCTCCGAGAGATGTCGCTAGCGGTGTACCAAAGCTGTACATTCAAGTGAAAATTCCCGGTATTCCCTGGTCGGTGCTTTGACATTTCACGACGGTGTTAGTGTTAAAGTAGAAGCTTCTTTAGAGTGTTTGGTGTGTTGGTTTTTGCTTTTGTGCATCTTTCAGTCACATTTATAAGGTATGTAACTTAATTTTTATTTTATTAATCAACCCCAAACGATTTTCATGAAAATGAAAATAATGCAAATTTTTAATTTCAGAAAATGTGAATAATGTATTGTGTTGTTCCTGGCTGTAAAAGCAACAGCAGGGATAATAAAGAGCTTGTTTTTTTTCTTTGCCAAGAGACATTATTGTTTTGGAACAATGGACTTCGAATATGGATATTCCAGAATTTATGGACAAACCACTGTCTACTCGGTTCCATATAAAAGCGTGTGGATTACATTTTGAAGAAAAATGTTTTCGGACTCCGGATCTCAAAAAAATAAACCATGGAGTTATTCCTACAATAAAGCAGCAGTCTTTTGGTAAGCAACTTATGTATAATGTTTCTTATGCGCACGCTATTTTACTATTCAAAAATTTGTGTTCAATAAAATTATAAATAAAACGTTTAAATGTTTTCGTGAGTGGCCAGAAAAATACAACTGTCGCGCCGCATTTACTGCCGCTCCGTGGGTAAAAGGCGCCTTTGTGCAAATTTATATATCAGCGCCTCCCCGTAATTTACATTTGCAAATTAACACGCACTTTCAACTTTAATCTAAAATACTTTTGAATCTTCGAAAAATGTTAGATTTAAAATATTGATGTAAGTTTCTTTGTTAGATTCATTCTTGTAATCAATATGGTTGTTATAATCAAAATCGTTTGTTGTAATCAACAATTTTACAGTTATAGCTTGCAACATAACAATGCCAGAAAATTATTCGTTTAGCGGGACATTTATTTTACGTTTTTTGTACTAAATTCATTGTTGGATTCATTCTTGTAATTAATATTCTTGAGCTATAACCAAAATATTATTATTTCAATATAACAATGCTAGAAAAATATCGGTTTGTTAGGATAATTATTTTACTTATAATTTATAATTAGAGCTCTAATGCAAACAAATTAACAAAATAGTAATTATCTTGAATTGACGCCCGTCATGATCAGGCGCCTTTGTGCGGGGCAAACTTGCCCACCCGCACGGAGTGGCCCTTCGAGTCATCGACGGTGTAAGTTGATTTCTCGTGCGCAGTTTGTCAGCAACTGTAAGGTTGATATGGCACAAATTTGTTGCCTAATAATCGTTTTTAGACACTAGCAGTTAACACCATTATATATTATCTGTTACAGGAATGTATAAATGTTTGACTCGTGGAGAAATAGCAACGACAGAACAGTCAGACTTGTTGTTCAGTACGTCTTCTGGGAATTTCAATGTGCCACCTAGGCCTGAAGAACCTTCAACTTCCAAGACCTTTACTGATAAAGATATTAATTTTGCCGAATGCCGAACAAGTAGAACCATTACAGATGCACGGCTTCTAAGACTGACTCGTGGAGAAACAGTAACGATAAAACAGTCAAATTTGTTGTTCAGTACGTCTTCTGAGAATTTCAATGTCCCATATACACCTGAGGAACCTTCAACTTCCAATATCTTTACGGATAAACTTATTAATTTTGCCGAACAATCAGAACCGTTACATGTGCTTAGTACGCCGTCTGAGACTTTAGATTATTAATTATTATTATTATTATTATTATTATTTCAGTGTTATAATTTGTAAACACTTTTATTATTATTTACTGCTGTAATAAATTTACAAATAATTATGACGTGTGTACAATTTAATAACCCATATATTCTAATATTATCTGTAAAAACCAAATAAACTACATATTTCTTTCATAAAATATCGAAAACATGTTTGATATTCAATTTAATATCAAAAATGTTTTCGAATGTTTGCGAAAGAAATTGAATTTACTTACAATCTTTTAAATATTTAAATTCAAGAGATGCATGCTGCCCGCATTACAAAAGAGATGCATGCTGCCCGCATTACAGAATAGATGCATGCTACCCTCATTACCAATTTGAGTTTTGGAAACACCGTCGGAGGTCTCTGCTGACCAAACCCCCACCCACCCTCGCTACCCGCACTTCTATCTTTTCAAATAACATGGAGCTGTCAAGTCTCCCTTTGTTTTTTGGTCGGTGGCGTAGAGTATGATGTGTTGTGTTTTGGAACGAATGAGAGTTTTGTTGAAGTAAAAAATTGAAACTAAATTAAAAATAATTTTATAAACTAACAAAACTACTTATAATTACAACATTAATGTCAAGCCCGTAATAAAAGCGCTTTTATGGAGCACTCTCCTCAATATAATGTGAAAGTACGCTCCATAAAAGCGCTTTTATTATAAAAGTATGCTCGTAATACAAGCCAACATATTTACTTATGTTTATTTTCAACCAAAAGCATGTTTTCTTCCTCAAGAAGGCAAATGGGGTATTCCACCATAACAAAAAAAATTTTAAAAATTCAATTTGACATAAAGTATGACTCAATAAATAATAGTTAAAACAATGAAAACATTTTTTAAATAATTACTTTACGAGATATTTCACATTTGCTAAAAGGGAAAATCGACGTCATACAATTGTTATCTTTCTCTCGCAGCGTACTCAGAGCAGTGTGTGTGAGAAAGACAAGTATAGAGGAAATGTGACGTTACACTGATTTCTCGAAAATAAAATACTGTTAAACTAGGAACAATTAATTTTTTTTAATACTATGAATTGCTTCAAAACTAAATGAAGTTTTATTTAAAATAATAAAAAAAAATTGAGTGGAATACCCCATTACTTTCATATATTGAGAATCGTGAGCATCTACGTTTGAAAATATTGTGGAGTAATTTCTATACCCTCCTCGTTAGTAGAGTAAGTAGAACATCACTTTGGAGTAAACTCTGGCTGTTTTGGAACAGGTTGAGTAAACTCTGAGAGTAAGGTTATTAGTTTTGAAACGACTTTGGATAAGTTCGTACTCTTAAGAGTAGGATTTTGGAACGCAGCCCAGCCAGCGACGCTGTCAGCGTTAGCCAATAGTAGTCAAGATTTCCGAGCATGCGCATAATTGCCGGTTGGGTGTTTGTGTGAGATAGACTTATGCAGAAATGATATTTCCATTTCACAGTGTTTCCTTCAGCTACTCTTATGGGAAAGATACGAGCATTAGCAATATATTAGTTAATAGGTATATGCGTACTCCTAGGTATACTCCCTAGAATTTAGTAGTTGAACTACAAACTACTGCAGCGCCCCTACAACAGAATAGATTCCATTTTTACAAAAAAATCGATAACATCAAATATATTATATATTTCAAAGTTTATCACACCTAATACTAGGCAAAAAAAAATAATAGTGATAGACTTATTTATGTAATAATTAAAAATAAATAAAATTTTTAAGCTTTTGCAAGTTGAATTCTGAATAAAGAGTAAGAGAAAAGGATAAATAAAAAATATTTATTACAATTCTTGATCTTGTTTTACCCCATTCTCCATTTTATTCTTCCCCCATAGCTTAATACTGTTCACTGATGCAGAAAGAAACAAATCTTTCTGTGGGTGCACACTGACAGAATGCACGGCTCTAATCGCCTCGTGCCTCAATCGTTCCACAACCGTACCCTGCACCAAATCCCACAAAAATAACTCGCTCGATATAGACCCTGATATGACCATGGTATTATCGAAGGAGATCGCACTTTCTATAGAGAAATCTTCAGTTTTGTGGCCCGTATACCTGACAGAAAAAATACAATTCAAAATTAAATATATAAGAGTTATTTTATCTTACTCGCATAGAAGTTCTCCTGAAAGTTTTTCTAAAAGTCGAACGGTGTTATTCGAACAACTGGCTAAGATGCATTGGCAATCTCGAGAATAATTTATGCAAGTAATAGGATCTGAAACATATAAAAATATATCAGGAATGAACACAAAAATTGAATTAATTATTTTACCTCCAAGAAAATCTTTAATCAATTTTCCGTTTCTCAAATCATATAATCTAATGCAACTATCAACCGAACTACTTAAAATTTCATTACTTGCAACTTTAAGCGAGGTTATACAATCCCTGGCGTCTGAAAAAACTTGAATAGGTTCATTGCTTCTTGATTTCATATCCCAACAACATACTGTATTATCTTTACTGCCAGAAATTGCTACCTGCAGAACTTCACATCTACATTCACAATCATTTTTTTATTATTTATTCGTACCGAAGAATCTTAGTTTAAAACGACGCACGTAACGCTGCCTGCATGACTTCGTAACCTTCTTACAGCTTGGCCGGTTGAAACATCCCAAATAATAACTGACTTATCCTTGGAACTCGATATAATTTGGCTGCTATCGCAAGATCCAGCAACATCCAAAACATCGTCGCTATGTCCCCCATAAGTTTTTAATAATAAACAGCGAAAAGGATTCCATAATTTTATTTTTTTGTCGCTTCCACATGACATACAATATGAACCGCTAACTAAAAAAAAAGAAAACTAACACACGAGAATTATAAATAGAAATTGGACAATACCGTTAAATCTAACTGCTCGTACTGCACCCTGATCACAATTTATTGTTTGCAAACATTCTACATTCATTTTGAAATACAAACATGATGTAAACAAATATCAGCTGGTTTCTTGATGTGATGTGACCTCATCATTTTAAGTTGATAAGTTGTGTCGTCAGATGGCAGTAAAGCATTACGTCAACTAAAGTCACTAGATATAAAGGTGCATTCTTTTTACACACAATCTCAGTTCATCTCAGCTCACCTCAGTTGTCTCAGTAATTTTGACAGTTCTATTTGTCCCAACTGAGATGAGATGAAGTGAGGCGGATTCCTCCCCCCTTGCCGATACTGAGCTACCTTGCGGGGTGATGCTTGTTGAGTGTCTCACCTCAGTTGAGGAGTGGGGGTCTTTTTCAGTGTTATTATTTATTTAAAAATGAATATTTAAGAAAGTGTTAATGTTGATGATTTAATATTGATAAGTGAAATTGTATTTCTTTAATTCTAAATTTAATAAATAAATTGAATTGTTTTATAATGTTATTTGCAATGAAAATTCGTACGATGTAGATTTATTCTTTGACATTTCATTGTCTTAGCGGGTCCACCTTGTCAGATATTTAAAATAAATTCGAAAACGAAATGAAAATGTTAACATACTGATAAATAAAACATATGATAAACAGAGAAAGAATTGGTATTCCGTTATTTCTCTAAATTGTGTTCTATTTGTTAAGCAACTGTCTCAGCTCATCTCACTTCAATCTCATCTCATTTTGAGAACAAGTGAGGTGAGATATTGGTAAAAAGAGTTGCTTTCCATTTAGCAGAGCTCTTGGAGTAGGTAGCACCGAACTGACCCTAAACTGAACTGATCCGCAACTACTCTAAAAGGAACAGTATTTTAACATGTGTGCCCGACGCTCCAAGTAATTTATAATTTGTGTTAGATGCTGCGTCAAATAAATGTATTTCAGAGAAAGACATGTTTAACGTTAATAACCTGAAACGAAATGCGCCAATTGACAAAACAAAACAATATCAGTATCCAATAGCGCATGCGTCACCAAACGGAGTAGTCTACTCCAAAAAATTCGTGGTGCTTGAAGGGGGAAGGGACGAAGAAATCGAGTAACTCCGGATCATTAACTCTCGCTAAATGGAACGCGCAAACACAGTCATAGGGGTAGTAAAGGGCTACTCGGTGCTACTCCTTATGATAAATGGAAAGCGACTAAATGCAGCTATAAAGTACCGCAATTCATTGTACCAATGTGTTAGAGAGAGAAGAACGTTTTTTAGACACAATATGGCGGAATCAGGCCAATCAGGGTCATATCAGGATCTAGTTGTAGTTGGCTGTGCCTATAAAAGTCACTATATCTGGGGACTTTAGCGTCAATGCTGTCATCATGTCAAACGACCTGAAGAAAACTAACCTTAATTGTATTTATTTTCTTTATAATTTTGATCAGTTATGTTTTGTACTTATATGTGTGCATATTATAAAAATTGTGAACATAAAATCAATATTAATTACTTGCCTTCATAGATTTATTCACTGCCGATTATTTTCTTTGTAATAACGCACTCGTTTCAAGATAATCCATTTTAAATTTGGCGCCGAAGCTCGACACAATATGGCGGCCAATTGCGGTACTTTATATATCTAGTGACTTTAACGTCAACTCAATGGACCTATTAAATTTTTATGACTCTGTGACGTCATTTTAGATGTGCCATCTAGCGATTTTTTTCTGAATCGCTAGGTAGGTGACACCATGTTGCCAAATAACGAAAGATAAATCAAATAAATTTATACTTGTTAAAAATTATGAAGAAAATGACAAAAAATATATCTGTTACAAACAGAAATATATCTAATAAAAAAAATATATATGTTATGTAAAGTGTATGTTTAATTAGAGATTATAATATCAGTTCTTTAAAAAAAATCATTTGACAACTATGCTATTTACTGTCACTTTTCGATTGTTCTGGTATACGGAACAAAACAATTTTTATCATAAAAAGCAAAGCATAATAAGTTCTCAAGTTTGAAGTACAGATATGCAGGAACATATAAGAACAAGAAAATAATTTCGTAAATATTGTACAGTATGTAATACATACATTATCACAATTGTTGGCGTACCACATATTCCCTAAAGATCTGAATAAGACAAAGCATTGGGGTAACGAATTGAAAATTGATACAGAATTATTGAAAAAAACTTTATAAATATCTTATGTGGTTTTGCACATTTCTTTTGACTACGATAACAGTTGGCTTTAACGCACACAACTGTATCGCTTTCTTCTAATATTTTGATATCGTGTATATAAACTTCTTTAGCTTATATCTTCTTTTCTGATTTCCATTTGTTCTTCCTCTTGTTTTGAAGTATTCATCGCAAGTACTATACCTAAATTGAGTCAGTTTTATTAAATTTATTGTACATGTATTTGCTGCCATTTTTTAAATTCAAATGTTTTACACTTTGTCACCCACCTGCGCTAAAATTCAACTGCGCACTATGCACATCTCACTTTTATTAATATCTCTCTCTTTTAATTTAATAGGTCCATTATAAAGCTGATGTTATTAATATACATTAATTGCAGTACATTTCGACAAATTTTATATATTAAATTACATTTAGTGTGTTACAAAGTAATGTCAACATTTACATATATTTGTCATATAACATTAATTAAATAGATATACGTCAAATAGTCTTTCTCTTTCTAATATGTTGCTATATAAAGCGCTGTGTATTCTTTTTTCAAACAAATGACTGAATAGTCAACCTTCAATTTTTTGGGCCTGTTTAAATTTACGTTTTCATTCCCATTGTAGTTCAATTATATATTTTAATGATGATTCTGTGCTTGCATCAATAAAATTAACGATTTTAACAAAATTTTATACTTATGTAAATGAAGCTTTATATTACAGTACCATCTATGATGTAAATTGTATTATAAATTCTAACTCTAACCCTAACCTCTACAAATATTTGAACTAAAAGCAGTACCTCAGATTTCTTCATAAATACACAGGTATAATTTAGTTTTTTAATTCTATTCTTTCGGTATTGTTGCCTAATATGTTTCCAGAAGTGCTTCGGTAACAATGTGTAAAAGCTTCAATATTAAAGTATTCCACTGATATTTGTACATTTTCAAACATTTTCTTTGTATTGTTTTCATGAACTGGTCATTTAATTATTCTCGTAAGATATATCAGGATGTTAATGAAGACCACTTGCAATTCTGTATAAACTATTACAGAAATAAAGCTCCTCTGGAAGGAGGCCTTACTTAGAAAAAAGTATTTGTGTTTTAAATATGTTATGTCATTAGAAAGTCATAGTGTGCATGATTTATTCATCCTTAGTTGTGTTGCAATAAATTGCTAATATAATATTCACATTTGAGTAAAAGTATCTTATGATTTGAAAATCAAGAAGTTTATATCCTTATTATTGTTTTCATTTGTTATGACTGGTAATATTAACTAAAAAAATCTGATGTGACCAACACAGTACCTCCCGCCATTTAACTTTTATTAATTTAAATGCACACCTACATATTTATTGATACTGGATTATGTTCCTTTGCATTGGAATAAGCGTTGTTTTATTTACCATTTTCTTTTTAAAACGGTATTCTTATTAATTTGAAATAATAGGTTCTTTGACAAAATCATCTGTCAGTTACATACATTTGAAATCTGAATTGTATAAAGAAAGTATTTATCATTCAAACATAGGCTCCAAAATTTATAACATAGATTATTTTATAAATCTATAAAATATAAAAAAGTATGAATGCATACCTGCAGAAAATTTAATAATCTTTAATTTTTATTACATAAATCGCGACAAAATAATATTTAAAGGTATTTTTCAAAGAAAAACTAGGTATTTTGAGCTTGAAGTAAAGTGCCATTTCCGGTTATCCGATATACACCAAAATTTAATGTTTTCTTTCGAATAGGGTCGAAATACAAGGTTTCAAATTTTAGTAATTGATAGTATTTGAGTTAGAGCATTAAAAGGAACCGAACAACCATATACACACGGATAGCGGGAGTTAAATATAACAAATTCACTTGTATTTCAATTATATGTGTTTTTGAATGGTAACTAACTGTTATTCGACAAGTGTTTCCTTCGAATTTGTATTTTACTTGAGTCCATTTATTTGAACTATATTTTCCTCATAAATCTTAATCCTACATTAAAATAATAAAATCTGATGTGGACACCACATGACTTTCCTGTACGCCTGTGACACTAAACATATTTTCTTAATAATTACAGAAACCAAAATGTACATAGTTTTTAAATTTACATATCTCGCTTATACAAAGAGTTAATTTAATCATACTTGATGTGTTAGACTCAGAATTCAATTCTCTAAAACTTTTATTTGAAGCATGTATTTCTAAAATCAAAATAACACCTTTTTTTTCAAGAAAAACTAACAGCTTCAAGTAAAGTATCACTTCCGGTTAGACTATATTAACCAAAATCTATTATGTTATTTCCATTGATATAAAAGTATTACACACCAAATTTGAAAAGTTTTGGATTACATTTTAATATAGTTTTTCATTAAAATCTATTATAGGCTTCAAGTAAAGTACCACTTCCGAAAGTTATGTAATGACCAAAAAGGGAGGTGCACAACTAGATGTTATAACTAGTGCTGTGAGGATCCGGCAAAACTTGGATCCGAGTACCCGGATCTCAAAATATCCGGTCCCTCGGATATCCGATGTTCGGATATTGAAGCGGATATCCGTAAATTTAATTCGGATTTGGATCCGGATCTGGATCCGGATCCAAATTTGAGTCCGGATCACTTTTGGATTCGAATCTGGATCCGGATTCGATGTTTTGTTCACCGATCCGAACCCGAATTTTAATTCTGGATCCAATTCTATTAACTATATCAAACAAAAATTTATTGTGGATTATTTCATAATCAGATTTATTTGGTTTTGAAACTCCATGATAATACTTACACATTCAAATATTATCATCGGGTTCAATACTGAGAATATTCGAATCCGAGAACCGATGTGGATTCTGAAATTCCATATCTAATATTCGGATCCGGATCCAAAATCCGATACTCAGATCCGGATAGTACAACAATCAATTATCCGGATATTTTTGGATCCGAAACCGAAACTATCCGGATCCGGATCCCACCACTAGTTATAACAGTCCTAAATACAAAATTTTAACTTCCTTTACTTCGTACAAGGAAGTAAAAAAGAAAACATCAACATTCGAAACAAAGTAAAAAAGAAATATAAAAATGAAAATTTGTGTTTCAGACAATCATCAAATTGGGAAGAATTCTTGTGTTAATCTAGTCCATTTGTGAAACGAATCTCGTTAATTAATTAATTAATTAATTAATTAATTAATTAATTAAGAAGCATCCATGGACACCGAACTGCACACGCATAACGATGATGCGGAGAACGAGAATACAACAGCAACACAAAATTTTGAAGAAATTTCTATCAAAGAAGAACCGCTTGAAGAAAATTCTAAGGACCAAGAATTTTATGAAAATATTTTTCAAAATATAAAGAAGGAAGAATGTTTAACTGGTAACGATATCCAGATTGACAAAGAATATGACAACTCAATTACTAAAAATAATGATATTCGGATAACTGAAAGTACGAATTCAAAAATTTTTTGTTGTGCAGAATGTAATAAGAGTTTTGTGGGAAGGGAATACTTGACAAGGCATTTGAAAACCCACAAAACAATTAAGAAATTCGAATGTTTTGTGTGTAAAAGAATATATAGACGACAGTGTGATTTAGAACGTCATATAAGACAACAACAACATACAGTGGGATTACGCTGTCCTACTTGTCACAAATTATTTACACGACAATGTAATTTAAATGCTCATATGAAACTTCATACTGGGAAAAAGGAACATCTGTGTCCCGTGTGTTCTAAATTATTTATGTTTAACAGTAGTCTAAATAAACATATGAAAATTCATAGTGGACAAAAAGATTATAAGTGCAGTATTTGTGACAAAATGTTTATCAAAAATAGTGCTTTGCGAAGACACATGAAAATCCATTCTGGAATAAGAGACCATAAGTGTCCAACATGCAATAAAACATTTATAGAAAATTCTGATTTAAGAACCCACATGGCATATTATCATACTGGAACAAATGACAATAAATGTACAATATGTAAGAAACAATTTTTAAATAGAATTGCTCTTACTAAACACATGAAAATTCATGGTGGAAAAAAAGACTATCGATGCACCACATGTAATAAACAATTTACACTAAGTCATCATCTGTCCAGACATATGAAAACTCATAGTGAAAAAAGAGAATATAAGTGCAGTACATGTAATAAAGAATTTAAACGAAGTGATTATTTTTCCCAACATATGAAAATTCATAGTGAAATAAAAGACTATAAATGCACTACATGTAATAAACAATTTAAACTAAGTAAACAACTCTCCAGACATATAAAAACTCATAGTGAAATAAAAGACTGTAAGTGTACCGTATGTAATAAACAATTTAAACGAAGTGAAAATCTATCCAGACATATGAAAACTCATAGGGTAGATTGTATGCAGAGATCTCTACTATTAACATAGACAACACATACTACAATGGATCGTCGATTGCAATGATAAAGAAGAAGGCATTCCTACCTGTGCTTCGCGTCCTGCCCATAAAATACTAGTGTTTTTAGTTGGTTTAAAAAATCAATTGGTGCAAGCGAATTTTCTCCAAAATTTTAATGATAAATTGTCTTCAGATGTATAAGCTCGTCACTAATTTTGAAACTAATATCATCTTCATACTTTCTTTGAAGATTTTTACATTTTTTTTTGATTTTGATTTTCTGTTTCTACAGAAAACTTCCAAAAAATATCAAACAATGAATTTATCTCTTTTATTGCCGTAAATTGTTTTGTAATATTTGCTATGAGAATATCTAATAAAACGTTGAATACCTTGTATTGAAATGTTTCTGATGAATTTAATAAAATTATAAATATTGGTTTGTCTACGAAGTATTTAATCTAATCAATAATGACAAAACTATAAGATAAATATTATATGGAGAAAGTATTTATTTTAAAAATATTAGTAAAATATTTTTTTCACTACTAACCTAGGAACCTACTATTATTTACCCTTATTTGACATGAGAAATTGTTTTTCACTACCGCTTGCATGTAACCATGATAACCTAGGTCAATAATAATTTATTATTAACCTTGGTCTATAATGCAAACTGTCACTTTTCAATCAAACTCAAGCCTCCAAATCCAAATATTATTTAACTCATTAAACGCAAGAAAGGTGTTAAGTATATAATTTAAATTTGTCACTATAATTTTAAATTGACCTACGCTGCCGCCTCGCCTGGCCACTGTGCTGTTTTGGTGAAAATGTGAAATATTTGTAGATGTAGGATTGAACAAATCACTATTTTTTTGTATTTGTAGGTAAATACATTTCAATAGATTTATTTCAAAATAATAATAAACTAATACGGCTGCTGACTGTAACATCACAAAGTGTTTTTATTAAATAATTAAATCAAATACAAATCAAGGCCCATAAGTGATGTTATCAAACCAGCGAAATGAGCAAAACGTCAGATAAAAACAAATGCAGCCTACTTTGTTTTTGTGAATATTAACAAATAAGTAACGTTATTATTCATGTCAAAATTATTGTTATCAATAAAAAAAATTCAAATAGGATTTATGTGCTAGTAGTGAAAAAACAGTATATAAACCACGGTTGAGAAGATCATTATTGACCAGGCGCCTTGTATCCCTCGGGCTGCGCCCTCGGGTTACAATAACGGCGCTGGGTCAATAATGATTATCTTCTCAACCTTGGCGTATAATATACTATTTTATTATTAAAAATATTTTTTTTTGCTCCGGGCCCCTTGATAGTGGCCGGGCCCCGGGTAATTTACACCCCCTGCACCCGGCTCTCGTCAGCCCTGGTCATGAAAAGAACTTCAATGAGGAGATAAGCATTAATTTCTTTCTGAAATCGTATAAGAATTCTCTAGGCAGCCATTGATTTATGACAAAAAATAGAGAAATGAGTTGGTTTTAACTGTCAATTAGAACTAAAACACTTTTTCCTGAAATCGTCATGTACCTAATCTATTACTTCCCTTCCGCAAAATCGGCAGGGAAATGCCATATTTATTTTCACAAACAAATTTTGCGTTTTAATATGACAGAATTATAGAATTAAAATAAATGATGTCCAGTATACAGTTGTTTCAAACTCTTGTAGAATTTTAAATAGAAATCCTTTTTCAATAAGATTTAAATGAAAATAGGTTATATGAACCATTCAGTAATTCTGAATTCTTTTACGATTTCAAAAAAAAAAAAAAATTAATACTATCTCGTGAATGAAGTTCCTTTTCGTGACTCATCGTGGTTATTATAATCTCCATATTCGTCATGAAAATACAAAATTCTCTGCCTTGGTAAGTAAATAACTATTCCTTTTTCTGTTTTGTGTTAATTTACTACTCTAATGCAAATTTATTTATTATTCGGGTCTATTCACTAAAAAATACGTTAATTTTTAGCGTATAAATATACAATGCGAAACGTGAATACAGAGAATTTATTTTAAAATGCAACATTATAATTCATCACTTCCATGGTTACTCACTATTGTCAAAAATGACAGCAATGTGATATTTGTCCATTTTAAAATGCAACACTATAAATAGTATTGCAGCACAGGAGATACCTCCAAAACACATCACAAACCGTTTGTGATGTGTTTTGGAGGTATCTACTGTGCTGCAATACTATTTATATATATATCAATTCTTATTACGACCGACTAGAATATTGCCTCAGAGCGATTGGGGGTATTTTTTAAACATTTATTACATGAAAATTATGATTTTTTTAAGATGTACAACATTCATGTTTTGATTATTTGTTAATCGTATGTAGGCCAATTTATAGGAAATTAGTTTTGATGTTCCATTTTAAAATGGAAAAATATTACATTGCTGTCATTTTTTGACAATAGTGAGTAACCATGGAAGTGATTCGCCATATGTTGCATTTGCATGTTAAAATAAATTCCCTGTATTGGCGTCACTGTTAGCAGTATTTCATAAAAATGTTATTCACTAAAGCACTAGTTAAAAATTTCGTTAATATTTAATTTTTTCGCGTATGCACTAATGAATACCGTGAAATCAGTTTCACATGACGAAATAAAACTGCAAAACGTATTACTTTACTTAATTTAATTGCGTATACTATATTGGTGAATAATTATAATTATTTATAAATATAATGTCTGACAGCGGTACTTAATTTCATAAATTCAAATATGTATTTGCAATATTTTCAATCTTTCTTCTTCTTAATCCTGCACCTTTCTACCCTCACGGGTGTAAGGCGTTCCCCCGGCCTGCGGGGGAGGGGGTTGAGTTCTGATTTGTTGGTCTTCTCCATATTTCTTTCCACTCTGATCTATCTTGTGTTGCTGTCTTCGTTTCTTCCCAAGTTAGACCTCTTCTTTGCGCTGCCTCCTTTACTTCTTCCAGCCACGTTCTTCTTGGTCGTCCTCGTGGTTTCTTTCTTCCAATTTTTGCTTCAAACACTTTTTTGACTATTCTCTCCTCTCCCATCCTTTCTACATGCCCATACCATCTCATCTGTCCTTCTGCTATCTTATCTTCTATTGCTTTTACTTTTAAGTTTTGTCTGTAGGTTGTGTTTTCAATTCTGTCCAGTCTTGTTTTCCCCTCTATTTTTCTCAAGAATCTCATTTCGGTAGCCGTAATTTTTTTCTTTTTGTCTTTGCGTTAATGTCCATGTTTCAGCTCCGTGTATGAGTATAGGTGTCACTACTTTCTTAAATATTTGTACCCTGGTCTCTTTCGGTATTTCTTTCTTTCCTAAGAAGCTGTGTTTGATGCTATTGAATATTTTGCCTCCTGTTGTTCTTCTTTCTTTTATTTCTTCATCAAATCTTCCATCTTCTGAGATCATTGCCCCCAGGTATTTAAATTTTTGGACTTGCTGTAGATTTTCATTTTTTAGTTGTATCGTGTGGTGTTGTTCATTTCTTCCTAGTATCATGGTTTTCGTTTTTTCTTTATTGATCTTCATGTTTAATTTTTGTAGCGCTTTATCATATATTTCTATATTCCTTATTAAGGTTTTTTCGTCTTCTGCTATGATGACCATGTCATCTGCATAGCATAATTCTGCTATTTCCACTCTTCTCAATTTCCAATTTCCTATGTAGTATTTCTTTACTTCTTTCTTTGTCTCTTTTATTCCTTCGTCAAGAATTAGCGTAAACAGAAGCGGGCTCAAAATGCATCCTTGCCTTACTCCGGCTGTAGTTTCAAATGTATTGGAGGTCTCTTGTTTCACTCTTACATAGCTCTTAGTGTTTGAATATAGGCTCTGAATTCCTGTTATTAACGTATTTGATATTCCCCTTTTTCTTAGCGTTTTCCATATGTCTTCTCTATTGATTCTATCAAACGCTTTCTCTAGATCAATGAAGCACACATGTACGTTTCTCCCTTCTTTTATTGCCTTTTCCCCTATTTGTCTTAGTATGAATATCGCATCATTTACTCCTCTATTTGGTCTAAAACCAAATTGAGTTTCCTCTAAAGATTCTTCCAGCTCTATTCTTAGTCTACTCTCCAGGATTCTTGCATATATTTTGGCCACTGTGCTTATTAGGGTAATTCCTCTATAGTTCCGGCACTCTCTGCTATCTCCTTTTTTAAATATTGGTGTTATGATACCTATTTGCCATTCTGCTGGTGTTATTCCTTTTAGCGCTTCATTCATTATGTCTTTAAGTTCCTGTAGTGCTGATTCGGGTAGTGCTTTCAGCATGTCTGCTGTTATTTTGTCATGTCCGGGAGCTTTTCCTCTTTTGGTTTTTCTTATTGCTTCTATTATTTCTTTCAAGCTTATTTCTTCTTCTTGTGTTATTTCTGTTTCCTTTTTTCGTGTGCGATGGCTTTCTTGTTGTTCTTCATCTTTAGTATCATTTCCCTCTAGTAATTCTATGAAATACTGTCTCCATCTATCCATTATTCTGTCTTCTTCTGCTATCGTCTTTCCTTCCTTATCTTTAATGTTCGTAATTGTTGCTGTCTTCTTTTGTCTTATATTTTTAAGTGTTCCAAAAAATAATTTCTGGTTTTCATTGTATGCGTTTTTCATTTTTTCACCAAATTCTCTCCATGCTTTTTCTTTTTCTTCCTTTATTGCTCTTTTTACTTTTTTCCTTTGTTCTTTATATTTTTCATAGTCAGTAGGTTCTTTCGTTTGTAGATATTTATTCCACTTGTTCTTTTTTTCTTTCACTGCAACTTTTACCCTTTCCGACCACCATCTAGTTTTGTTTGTGTTTCTGTTCACTATTCTAGTCGTGCCGCAACTTTTTTCTGCTGCCTCTAGTACTGTCTTTTTGAAGTTCTTCCATTTCTTTTCTATGTTTCCTTCTTTTTCTTTTGCTTTTTTCTTAAACTCTTCGTTGACGTTCTTTTGGAATTTTTCTTCTATCTCTTGTCTTCTAAGTTCATGGCATTTTATTTTCTTATTTACTATCTTTCTTTTGGTTTCGTTTTTTGTGATTACTTCTTGCTTTAGTATCATTGTTACAAGGAAATGGTCGCTTCCAATCTCTGGTCCTCTTTTTACTTTTATGTCTTTTACTCTATTCCAGCTGTCTATGTTAATTAGGAAATAATCTATAATCGATTTTTCATTTCTGCTTATAACTTGTCTTGTTATTTTATGTATTTCTTTGTGCTTGAAGTGTGTATTTCCGATTTTGAACTCATTCTCTAGGCAAAACTCTATTATTCTTTTCCCGTTTGTATTCGTCACATTCTCTCCATTCCTTCCTAAGCACCACTCTATTCCATCATTCTTATTTCCTACCCTCCCGTTAAGGTCTCCCATTATTATTACTCTCTTTTCACTTCTGTCTACTATTTCTTGTAGTTCTTTAAAGAAGTTATCTTTTTCTTCTTTTCTTGCGTCCTCGTTCGGTCCATAGCCCACAATTAGCGTGTATTCTTCGTTTTCGTCTCCTTCCTTAACATTTATTGATAGTAATCTTTCATTCAATAGGTTTTCTTTCGAAACATATTTCATCTTATCCTCTTTAATTAAAATTGCCACCCCTGCCTTGGCGTTTTCTTTTTCCGATACTCCTACCCAGTACATCCAATATCCATTTTGTGTCTTTGTGATTCCTTTGCCTTTCCTCTTTGTTTCTGTTATACCCACGTAATCCATATTCATTTTTGCCAGTTCTTCTGTTAATTCATATTCTTTTCCTGTTAAACTTTTTACATTCCATGTTCCAAATTTTATTATTTTCCCTGGTTTATTTACTCTATTTTTTATTTTGCCCATCCCGTACTTAATTATATGTGTTTTGTTGTTCCTTATCGTATCCTTTTCCTTGTACAACATTCATGTTTTGATTATTTGTTAATCGTATGTAGGCCAATTTATAGGAAATTAGTTTTGATGTTCCATTTTAAAATGGAAAAATATTACATTGCTGTCATTTTTTGACAATAGTGAGTAACCATGGAAGTGATTCGCCATATGTTGCATTTGCATGTTAAAATAAATTCCCTGTATTGGCGTCACTGTTAGCAGTATTTCATAAAAATGTTATTCACTAAAGCACTAGTTAAAAATTTCGTTAATATTTAATTTTTTCGCGTATGCACTAATGAATACCGTGAAATCAGTTTCACATGACGAAATAAAACTGCAAAACGTATTACTTTACTTAATTTAATTGCGTATACTATATTGGTGAATAATTATAATTATTTATAAATATAATGTCTGACAGCGGTACTTAATTTCATAAATTCAAATATGTATTTGCAATATTTTCAATAATAAGTGAATTGCAGAATCTTGTAAAGAGGTCCACGAGTAACAAGCAAAGCGAATTTAATTATTAATTCTGCTTCCTAAAATTTAAATTCAAAAGATATACAAGTAGTATAGTGTTATCTCCTCCCTGTATGTAATATTTTACAGGTCAAAATAAAAAAAAATATTAATAGGTCAAAAAATAACGAAAAAGCATCTTCATGACTCCCCCATATGAGACACCTCTGGTTGAAATACAAAAAGAAAAGAAAGTAATATTATGCATCTAAATAAGCAGTATTCTCATACCAAGTTTCAAAATTTTAATACAACTCCGCCATCTTAGCGATAGAGAAAAAGGGGCACTCATCTAGGCACAATAAGTGGAAACTAGTATCAGAGTTATTAATAAAAATCTGATGTGTCCAACACAAAACCTCCCGCTATTTAATTTTTATTAATTTAAATACATACCTACCTAGGTTTTTACTAATGCTGCAAACTATATTATGTTCCATTGCATATTGCATATAACTATTGCTTTATTTACTATTTTCTTTTTAAAATGTCACTATTATTAATTTGAAGTGATTATTTTTTTGACAGTGATATTTACCTGTCAGTTACTTTCATTTGAAATATGAACTGTGTAACAAAGGAATTGTGTTTATCTTAGGCTTCCGGATTTATAAAAAAATGGTTTTTAAATTTATCTGTAAAATATATAGAAAACGTATTAATGTATTCCTGTAGAAAATTCAATAATCTTTAATTTTCATGACATAAAATGCAAAAACCATTATGTGCTTCAGGTAAAGTGCCATTTCCGGTTATCCGATTTATACCAAAATTTAATGGTATCTTTCCATATTAGAATAGGGTAGAAATACATGGTTTCAGAATTTTCTAAATGATACAATTTGAGTTAGAGCGACAACAAAATCCACACACACACACACACACACACACAAACACACACACACACACACACACACACACACACACACACACACACACACACACACACACACACATACACACATACAGGCATCATCGTGAAAATGTTAAAATTTGATTCTAGGGACCTTAAAACGTGGTCATTTACTAAAATCTCGATATGTGATTTTTAGCTCGATCCCTATACCTCCCTTACCAAGGATAGCGGGAGGTAAAAATTGACTTGATGAGGATCGAGGTGAACTTAGCAAAGCGTCGCTCAGCGACGAGCGACCGTTCAATCAAGTATTGCGCAAGAAAAATATAAATTTTAAGGCTGAATTCTAGCTCCCGAAATATAATGGTTACACGATATTAAGGTATTAGCAAGTGCCCCTAGATATTAGTTAAAAGTTAAAGTATAAGCAGAAATGAGACAATAATAACAAATAATAATAATATATCATCACGGCATATTGCCCATTACTGGGTGTGCCAGTATCTACAACACATTTTATATATTAATCTACATGAAAAAAATCTTATGTGGTCAATACATACACTTTCGCCAATTTTATACATATATTTTACATAAGTTTACAAAAACTTTCTTGCAAAAGATAATTTGTTTCCAGTAAAATTAAATCACGAACATTTCATATTCCCTCAAACATTAAAAAATCACCATCAATTTTTTTGACCAAAGACAGTACCTTCCTTATCTAAAGGTGACGGAAGATACATGTATTTTTACCTCCCTCTATACAGTGACATCGGTAATAATGACGATATATTTTACCGTGTGGGCGCTTACCACGCGTCACCTCACGGGCACTCATAGCTGGTGTGGAGAGTGCACCACAGGGATCACTTTTGTGCGATTAAAAGTCTGCACTGGCATTGGCAACCAGACACTAAACGCACACGACCACGCGATCCCATATCTAAATAGACAATTTATTTTAATGGTTTAAATGCTGCATCCCTCCGGGGGTGATTGGTAGGGTCCTTAACTGAAAATAAAACTGAATTTGGAGTGGTACAACGCCCTATATATATATATATATATATATATATATATATATTCATTTTACGTACAAATTTACTATTGAACATCGTACACCTGCCGAAATTATCTTACATGTACAGCAATTATTACAAGGTTGGCAACACTACAATTACATGAAATCGTGGTATAAGGAATTACTTTAGTGCCGATTTCTGAATTGATAATGACGATTTTGTGCACTTTAATGACGATTTCAAATAAAATTATATACATTATAATTTTCCATCAAATCCCAAATAAAAAAAATGTTTAATTAACGATATCTTCTTGACTGGCCTCTACCGGTTTCGGCAACTCATTTGCCTTCTTCAGGAGGTGATTTTGTTTTAATAATAGTGAATTTTGTACAGAGTGACATTAATATTTTCTGAAAATATAAATAAATAAATAAATAACACGAAACACCCTTTGAAAATTTTCAAAGGGAGCTAACTTTTGTAACTTTTTTAACATAAACTAATTTTTACATATTTTATCATTATTTTCTATTTATTTTTTTTAACTATTGACGTCCAAATGTGTGTTGTTTCGTGTTATTTATTTATTTATATTTTCAGAAAATATTAATGTCACTCTGTACAAAATTCACTATTATTAAAACAAAATCACCTGAAGAAGGCAAATGAGTTGCCGAAACCGGTAGAGGCCGATTTTGAAATAAATTATCATTGACTGCAATCCAGGACTTTTATTCAAATATCCCAAAGAAAATTATGTTTAATTAACGATATCTTAAAAACTAATTGAGATATCGAGTTGTGATTTGAAAATTTAAAATCCCAGATATTCATTTATATTTTTACTAATTTACATAAACTTTGAATCACGCAAAAAAATGCAGTAACAAAAATTTAAAACTTGCAAATATATTAATCAATCTTTGAATGGTAATCTGTATAAGGTTTTAAAAATCACCACTTCCTTATTGAATGATGACGTGTGACAGTTTTTCGTTTGGTTTGTTGACATTTATCTAAGAAATACCACAAACTTTATCAATAAATGCCTTATTGATAAAATTTGTTTGTCAATAAGTTATGTTAAATTTTTATATTCATTTCAATAAAAACTTTTCCTAAAGATGTATTTAATTTGCTTATTTCTTATAGTGTTTTCAGTGAATGTTTTATGTGATATTAATTGTGAACCATGTCATTGTAATCAAACGCGTCGTGGTATAGAAGCAGTATGTATACCGACAGTTGAGTATTCTTCAGTGGATGCAGCAATAATAAATGTGAAAAATCCTCAAATAACTGAAATTAATATTAAAGAATTTAAAATTGGTGAAAAAATATTAAAGGATAATATGTTTTTTAATGCAAATATATATGCGGTAAAGATATTAAGCATTACAAGCTGTGATGTTAGGTCAATAGAAAGAAATGCTTTTTATAATCTAACAAATCTGTATATTTTAAACGTAGGTTATAACCAAATAACAAGTCTTGAGTTTGGTACCTTTAATCACTGCCCCAAAATAAAAGCATTATTGTTATATTACAACAAAATTAAAGTGATACCAAGTGGTTTATTTGATAAATTAACAGCCTTGGAAATTCTTGATTTAGATAACAATATGTTGTCGCATTTGGACGAAAATATATTTCAATATAATTTATTTTTGAAAACATTGAGGTTGTCTTACAATAATTTCACATATTTAAATTCTAATGTGTTTAAAACGACGGATAAACATATAATACTTTTTATTCACGATAACCCATGGAACTGCAATTATGACTTATGGAATTTATATGAATTTGCTAAAGAAAAAGAAAAATCTTATTTATACAGCAAACAAAATGTCAGAATGGCAAAAAATGGAAAAATTTGACACGAGATGATTTTTTATGTAAACCTGAAATATCTATTAAATTATTATGGGATGAACGAAATATTATTATGTCTTGTGCAGTTATAGCTAATCCATTACACGATATACAATTGTTTGAAATAAAAAATGGAATTGAATATAATAAACTAAATAGTACAATTAATGTACAATATAACAAATTTGAACATATTTTGCAATCACGAATAAACAAAAATATAAATAATCATTCTTGTGTAGTTTTACAAAATGATAAGTTATTCTATTTGAATGTTACTAATAAAATTATAAATAAAGAAGATAATGTTCATTTCTTTTGTAATGATACAAATACTACATGGTTCTTCAATAATTTGCAAATAAATGAAAATATCTACAACAGAAGTAAAGACAAATATATTATACAACAAAATGAACTACATATTCTGAAGACAACTTCATCAGGAGAGGGACTTTACAAATGCATTTCTGAATTAAACGAACAATATTTTTACGTATTTTTATACCCAAGTCAAAACCATGATATATTGCCTATAGTAATACCAATAGTATTAACAATTGTTACACTAATTGTAATAGTAACTGTTTGGCTTTACAAACGTTATAAGAAGAAAGAAGATCCATATTTAACACCAAACGAAATAGCTAGTAGAAACGAAGGACATATTAATTTTTATGCCACGTCACCAACTGAAGATCAGCCGTATCTTGTCATATTCGATGATACAATTTATGAAGAATTAATTCATGAAGAACCAGTTCATGAAGAACCAATTCATGAAGAACCAATTCATGAAGAACCAATTCATGAAGAACCAATTCATCAAGAACCAATTCATCAAGAACCAATTCATGAAGCACCAATTCATGAAGCACCAATTCATGAAGAACCAATTCATGAAGCACAAATTCATGAAGAACCAATTCATGAAGAACTAACTCATGAAGAACCAATTCATGAAGCACAAATTCGTGAAGAACCAATTTATGAAGAACTAATTAACGCAGAACTATCTTATAAATGTATGTATTAATATGAAGTCCTTTCAATTTTAAGGCACACATACTACTATTTATTTTTACTTTCTTGCAGGGTTAACGTTATGACCATGTGTGTTACTAGAAAACCAGTCGCAAGCCCTTGTTACAGCCCCTAGCTGGCGCCCGATAGCCGGGGGTTGCCAAGTTAATTCCATCCTAATTTGACAAGGTAACGGGAGTGGATACCGATTGAGACCAGTCAACCTGACCACGAGCTGTTTTGTCTAGAGCTAGAGAATAACACTCTACACTATGCTATTCTGGTGCTTTATGAAGAAATATCTCAAATATGTTTTTCTCTGTCTAAGTAATCTTATATGAAGGAATAAAATAAAATTTATATATATTTTTGAAGTTTGCTATTTATTAAAGTATTGTCTATCTTTTCAAATTTCTAAAGAAATTTCACTAGTTTCATAAATTTATTAAACTAGGCTTATTTAATTTTTGAGAAATACATAAGAATCAGGGTATTAATCCGTATGGATAAACAATTCTATTGCATATTAATAAATAGTTATTTGTCTAAAGTGCTAAAGAATTTCATGTCTACACTATTTTTTGTGCAACCGTTAAAACTATTTAATTACAAATTTTACTGTATTTAGGGCCGATTTTATAAAAAAAATTAAACTTCACTTAAAATTTACTTCCACAGTAAATTTAATGAAGTGAAACAATGCAACGCGTTTTTTTGACAGCAATAATACAAATGTCATAAGAATAGAGAAACTGATTCGAATTTATTCATTTCAATAAATTTACTTGACAACTAAATTTTAAGTGAAGCTTAAATTTTTTTATAAAACCGGCCCTTAAACTGTTTAATATTTCTTCGCGTCGGATTTCACAAAAAATATTTAATGTATACGAAAATTTAACTATTACACGCTTATTCAGTGACAAGAAATAAACAAAGAAATAAAAAAACAAAATGAATCCAGAAATTTGAATGTCAAAAATGATTATGTAATTTATAACGAGGGCTGTACAGTCCAGTCTTTTATATACATCGAACCAGACAGCAATATTTATGAAGACGTCAAATAGCTTAGTAAGTTAATAGCCAATGTAAAAAAAAATATATATTTATAATTTTGTTGTTTTTCATAAAAAGTACAACAGGTTAATTAAATAATTAATAATAGATTTCCCTATAAAAATTTAATTTAAAATTTATAATGAGAAAATTTTCAACAGAACAAGACATATCCGTTAAATTAAATATTATTTTATTATTTAGAAAGACAACAACTTTATACATAATCTGGTCATGAGAGATGAAGCATATTTCCACCTAAATGACTGTGTATAAGCAGAATTCTAGGGTTCTGGAACAGCGAGATACCGAGGGTCGTACATTATTATAAAGAACCCAAATTGATTTTCGATGTTTAAGGAACGATATCTCTAAAACTAATTGAGATATCGAGTTAAGATTTAAAAATTTGGAATCAACAGACATTATTTTATACGAGTACTAATTTCTATAAAATTGAAATCACGCAAACAAAAATGGCGTACCAAAATTTTAAAAATGGTGATTAACTATAAAATCGCAAATGCAAAATTTGATGTTTGGATAACAATATTTTGAAAACTAATTGAGATATCGAGATTGAATTTAAAAATTTGGAATTTCCAGACATTATTTTATATGAAAACGGATTTTTATAAAATTGAAATCACGCAAACAGAAATGACGTAACAAAAATATATAAATGGTAATTTTAAATAATATCGCCTATATAAAATTTGATGTTTGGATAATGATACCTTGAAAACTAATTTGAATATCGAGTTGGGATTTGAAAATCTAGAATATGCAATTCTTATTTAAAATTGACAACACGTAAACAAAAATGGCGTGACAATAGTTATTTATGTGTTAACTGGTGTATTAAGCAACTTTCCTCGAATAATAAAACAACAAAATAACTTTATTAAAGTCTAAATATACAATAAGTCAGGACAAACGTCACACACAGTTCGACTCTCTACAACACTCTATATATCTCTACTGCCATCTGTGTTCAAACATCCTTAACTTTAATGTAATAATAATTCAAATTTTTAGCCGCGAACATTCGGCCATCCTACTTTAGATCGACCTTGATCGACTATTATTCAACTTTATATTTTAATACTTAAATTCTACTGTACATAGTCTTCTAGTCTCTTCGGCTTCTGTAGTTTTCTTCTGGTATTTCTTCTAGCTTTATTTACACTTACATCACTATTTCGCGCACTGTACTCTGCTTTTGTAACACTTTCACTGCTCATTTGTTCACTTGTGGTATTTTCTTGTTGATCGTCTTCGGTATCCATTCCACTCGATGAATCTTCAGCAATAAACGAATAATACGGTTTCATTGAATCCGCTGCTGCTACTCCCTGGTAAAATCGTTGACTTCGCTGTATCTCCGGCAAATCTTCAATCCTATACCTATCATGTGGAAGTACTTCTACAATAATATAAGGCCCTCTATATTTGGTACGTAATTTCCGTGATTCTCCTGTTGCCGGTATTTCTCGTTTGATCAATACCATGTCGCCTATAGAGTACGACATTGCCTTACTTCGTTTTAAATTATATCTTATGCGCTGTTTCTCTTGATCCTCAGAAATTTCCCGTATTGCTTTGGCTCTTCTTTCTTCCAGAGTTTCTTCTTCGGTGTTGATCTTCAAAGCTTCATCTTCTAATGGATTACCATCAAAATTCCTCGGACGGTAATTAAATAATAAACTGAAAGGTGTTGCTTTCGTGGCACTATGAATAGTGTTGTTTAGTGACCACTGTACTCTTGGAACTATATCATCCCAATCTCGATTATTTTCTTCCTTACTTGTCGAAGCAAGAGCTGGAGTAATTGCTCTGTTTACTCTCTCACACTGCCCATTCGCTCTGGGAGTATGTGTAGCATTCTTAACATGTATGATGTTCTTTTGTTTGCAGAACTTCTCAAAAATGTTGCTGGTAAATGCAGTACCGCGGTCAGTTATGACTCTTACTGGTGGACCTAGTAGATTGCACATGTCTTTTAAGAACTTCACGGCTGGTATTGCTTTAGCATTCTTTACAGGCTTTAACATTACGTGCTTAGTAAACCCGTCGATTGATACAATTAAATAACAGTTTCCTTTTCGGCTCTTTTCAAAAGGTCCAAGATGATCTAAATGAATAGTGTGATAAGGCATACCAACTTTATCTATGGAATTCAGAACTCCTGGCTTCTTTCCACCTGGTTTTTTATGATATAGGCATTCTAGGCAAGCTCCAATATAACTTTTTACGTATCTTCTTAATTTCGGAAACCAATAAGATTGGAGTATTTTACCCACAGTTTTATCTACTGACATATGTCCTAAGTCGTCATGACACATTTTCACTATTCTCCACCTAATATTCTTAGGAACAACCCATAATTTCATATTATTAATAACTCGGAATATTCTCCCTTCTTTTTTACTATATTCTTGGCGTATTTTAATTTCTTCTTTATCTATTGTCCGCTCCTTGTCTAAAACTTCTGATATATAAGCAATTCTCGAATCTTGTAACTGTGCTATTTGTAACCAATCTTCATGTGTCATTTCCATTTGCAATATTTGAATTCCATCTGTACTGTCTGTTTCTAAATACGTTGATTTATCACTATCGGGAGGATTACGACTCAACGCATCAGCATGAGCCAGTTTATCACCAGACCTATGTTCAATTTCAAATTGGAATTCTGTTAATTTCATCCACCATCTTCCAATACGAGGAACAATATCTTTCTTTGCAAACGTACCTCTTACAGCTGTACAATCGGTAATAAGTTTAAAATTTATCCCTATTAAATATGGTCGTAGCTTTTCAGTAACCCAAACTACCGCTAAAGTTTCTAGTTCAGTAGAGTGATAACGGGCTTCTTCATTAGTGGTTTGTCGAGAAGCATAAAACACAGGATGTAATTTCCCATCTGTTTGTCGTTGCATTATTACACCCCCTAACCCTTTCTGGCACGCGTCGGTGTGCAATTCGGTCTCTGATTCGAAACTGTATAATGCTAATACCGGTTCGCACATAAGTTTCAATTTCAGTTCGTCAAATGATTCTTGATCTTCATTTGTCCAGCACCATTCTATTTCTTGCTTGAGTTTGTTAGTTAAAGGACGAGCTATTCTCGCATAATGTTCTATGAACCTTCTAAAATAAGACGTCAGTCCTATAAACTGCCTCACTTGCGATCTGTTATTGGGAACTGGATAGTTTTTAATACACTCAGTCTTTATCGCTGATGGCTTAATTCCATTCTCTGACACTTCAAAACCCAAGTAATCAATCTTAGTGTGGAAGAAATAACATTTCTTCGGGTTTAGTGTTAGTTTAGCTCTTCTTAAAACTTTCAACACTTCTTCTAAGTTTTCAATCCCCTCTTGCACGGAACTCGATGGAATCAGTAAGTCATCCATATATGCCATTACGATAGTATATCTCAAAGGTCCTAACACACGATTTACCGTCCTTTGAAACATAGCCGGGGCATTAACAAGGCCAAATGGCATCCTTCGAAATTGAAAATGGCCATCCGGAGTCACAAATGCGGTTTTCTGAACTGCTGAGTCGCTCATAGGTATTTGATAGTAACTAGATTTCATATCTAAGCATGTGAAATACTTTTTCCCACTTAATCGATCTAGTTGGTCATTTATTAAAGGCAACGGGTATTTATCTTTCTTTGTATTCTTGTTCAGAGCTCTGTAATCTACACAGAGACGTTCTTCTCCATTCTTCTTCTTAACAATCAGTATCGGACTAGCGAAATTTGATGTTGAATCTTCTACTATACCAGCGGCTTTTAATTCTTCAATATTCTCATTTACACGTTTCCTTTCTGCATAACTCAATCTATAAGGTCGATAAGTAACAGTTTCATTCTCGATAGTTCAATGTTCATTTCTGCTTCCTGGTTACATCCAATATCCGCAAGAGTTAATGCAAAACAGTCTTCATATTTGTCAATGAGTTCTTTAAGTTTCTTTTTGTCTTCTTCGTCTATCTCATTAGATAAACAACATTTTTCGAACACATTTTTCAATTTATTTTCCCCGCACCCTTCTCGGTCATCTTCAGCTGTTTGAGTTTCATCAGCTGGTTTACTCGGGCTAGCTCTAAATACTTTTTCACCTTCCTTGATTTGTAAATCTTGATTATTGAAGTTGATAAGTGGCAAAGTAACTTCACCTTCTTCATCAAGCTTAGCAATGCATCTTGGCAGACATTTATTTTCGCTATAATGTGTATCCACCATTACTTCTTGATTTCCTTGACCCTCTGCATACATTGTAACAAATCCCATATATCCCGGTGGTATTACAACATTTTCTTTGGAATGTAATATTATTTTTCTTGGTGGCAAGTCTGGAATTTTCATATTACGCAAATCGTTGTCATCAGTATCTAAATTACCTTCTTTCTCTTCAAATAGGCGTAAAGTGTTTCTCCTTCTTACTAGTGTGATGTGTGGTTGCTCAGTAAAGGGCTGCCCAATCAATAATGGCACTTTTTGAAAAATATCAGGAACAATGTATACTTCACATATTCCTTCTGCATGATCAACTTTAATAACAGCTTCCGTTATTATTCCTAATGGCTTCACTTGTCCAAATCCGTACCCACTAATTATAAAAGGTGAATTCAGGCTTTCATATTTTAAATTTAAACGTAAAGCTTCGCTTTCTCTGAGGGTGACACATTTACTACCTTGATCTATATAGCTACTTATTACTTTTCCATTAATAAAAGCCTCCATAAAATATTTCGTATCGCTATTATTACCGTTATTGTCCGTAATACAAAGTGATTCTTTCTTGATCGCAGGACAATTTTTCCATATGTGTCCTTCCTTCTTACACCCATTACAGATTATTACACTTTTGGGAGCTTTACAAAATTTCGCAACATGTCCATAATTTCTACAATTAAAACAAAGTGGCTAGTTTTTGACGTCACGGGGAGGTAGGTTAGTTTTCGGGACACATTCATCAGTAGTTCCATTTTTTTGATACTGTTTAATACTTGATAAACTTCCAGTTTCAATTCGTGTACGCTGAGATGAAAATCTTTCACAGCGAGCTTTTGTTAGCCGTTCTGCCTGTTGCAGGTCATGTAGCAAATTATCGATATCGTTATGCTGTTTCGGCAACACTATTGCACACAACTCACGAGACTGCAATCCAACCAGGATTTGTTCTTTTGTCTCATCTACATTTAATCCTACGGCGAAACAAAGTTTCGTTTTATCATGGAAGTATTCACTCATCGATTCATCCTTCTTTTGAACACGTTCGTTCATTAATCGCCATTTAGTTGAAATTTGTATTTGGGTACAAAACGTTTTCTTAAACCCAGCTTGGAATTTTTCCCACGTATCTAAATCATTCTTTCTGGCCAAGTACCATTTACGTGCACCGTAAATCAAATGTGTCCTTGCAGTTTCTAATGCAAAAGAGTCAGGCCAGGCATGTAGTGTTTGCATGCTTTTGATATTTTCAATCCACTCTTCAGCTCTCGTTGAATCCCCATCACCATTAAAACACATAATGGTTTTAGTCAAGTCGGGCATGATATGAAACGATTTTGCTTCATTTGTCGCTCTTTCCGGATTAGTTACAGGTGTATTTGCACTCGCTGTAGTCACCATTTTCATCATGTTCACGATCATTTCATCTCTTCTACGATTTTCTTCAATCATTACTCGTAACATTTCGCTTGTTGATACTTCTCTTACAGGATTATTAAAAGCACCTTCCAGACTATCATCGCTTTCAACTCCTCTGCTTTGATTTTGATCTAGACTCATTATTCCCGCTTTTATTTCCCGCTAAAACAGTAATGATTAACCTCACTGTTTCAGTTGCGCCTCAATTGACTTCCCTTCGCTTTTATTCTTTATCCCACATCTGAATTTGTTAACTGGTGTATTAAGCAACTTTCCTCGAATAATAAAACAACAAAATAACTTTATTAAAGTCTAAATATATACAATAAGTCAGGACAAACGTCACACACAGTTCGACTCTCTACAACACTCTATATAGCTCTACTGCCATCTGTGTTCAAACATCCTTAACTTTAATGTAATAATAATTCAAATTTTTAGCCGCGGACACAAATAGTAAAGATGCATTGGGCTCGAAACCATTCTCCCTTCCTGCATGAAGTACAATGATTCTGCAAATAAATTTTAGTTACCAATTTGAAAAAGTATTGAAAAATAGATTTAATATACCGTTTTCCACCTTCAGTTTTACCTTTAACACTTCTTGCGCCAGAATGTTGCCATGATCTGCCACCCGAACCTTTCTGAAATATCTATGTTTCGTCCAGTAAAACGAAATGAACTGGTGTTTCAGATTTTAAATTACAAACGTAATCTTTTAAAAACTTAATCCACATACTTGCTATTGTAGGATTTTCATATAACAAACGACGGCTGTCATTCTTCTTCCATTTGAAACCAATTCCTCAGACTTGTAATGCCTCCAGAAAAAATATTCCTTCTTTTTAAAATGGTTAACAGTGACTCACAAGTAACATGAGTTTCTAAATATAATGCAGTACATTAGTATCGGTATTACTGGAATTTTTTTAAATATTGTATAATTTCTAATTGCACATTCGGTAAAAGTATCTACATTTACAACTGGTTTATTAACACTTTTCTTCTTTTTTGGGCTTTCCGACAGTTCATTTTTCTTCAATTTTGAAGAGACTGCAGTCACGGTAGACAAATTTATTTGAAGGGCATCAGCTACACGCTAAATACACGTATAAAAATTGTTGAGGACAGTAAAATATTTTATTTTCAAAAACTTACTTCTCTCACTGCTGCTAATGGAAGTAATGAGCCATTGTTTTCCTTTTCTCGTTCAAAATATGAAATAAGGTTTTTTACAAAAATCTGGCACTGCTTCGAAAGTGGCTTCGGCATTGTTCAAATGAAATTGAACCGTATGAATGAAAACTAATGGTAGTCTGATTTATAAACAATAATGAAAATAATAATAGGACCATAATCCATAACACAGAATAATAAAATGTACACTTTATCCTTAAAGTACTACACAATAAATAACGATTAAGATATAAAAAAAACATTTTTTTAATAATTACTTTGCGAGATATTTGTATTTATTTCCAGGGATGCAAATGACGTCACACTATTGGTATCTTTCTCGTGCAGCCTACTACAGAAACTGGTGTGAGAAAGATAGTTATAGGTTTATATAAAAATCAAATGCAGCTATACAAAAAACAATTATGACTCTTTTTGACGCTACGAATTGCTTCAAAATTAAACGAACTTTCATTTAAAAATATTTCAAAAAATTGGTTTATGGACCTACTCAAATAGAAATAAACAGAATAAACAGCTGTAGTATTGAACAAAACTGATTTATAATAAGCAAGAATAAAAATACAAAAAAGGCTTCAGAAAAACACTATTATGGAACTACTATCTCTTACAACGAACACAAATGTTTCAAACAGGATGCATATATTTTTCAATATTGTCAAAGAGAAATACAACCTGAAGAAACACAATTCAACACCCAAAGCGTAGAAGAGCATCAGACTATGTATATGTATATATCTATATTCCTATAGCTTTATTAAAATTTATAGATTGATTAAAAACGAAAGTTTTCCTTGTATTTTGAATAAAAGTTTAATATTGGTAACGTCATCCTAATTTTACTTTTATTCTTAATAATATTACGAACATTTAGTTGAATATGTCGTTTTTATTATAATGTGTGAAATTAAATTATTTTTCTAAAATATCACTAAAGTTTGAAATAAGAATGTATGCAATCTGTATAACTTTTTTCATAAAGATTCTGAAACTTATATAAACGTACTAGTGCATGACGTCACACATCTTGTTACTTTTATTCAATTTTTATTAATGACGTGCAATGGCTACTTGAACGATTTGGGTATATATGTTATCTGTAACAGAAAATGTTATTTCTTTATGCAATAATAATAAATCGTCGCCAAGAGAACCTGAATCTGTACCATCCATTCCACGCAGTAATAGTGCTCCTCCTACATCAGCTGAAACTACATCGGAGAATTCACAGAAGAAAAGTGATCATTCCTCTTCTGAAGAAGATTCTTGTAATCCTGTTCACTTTTCAACTCAAGAGAATAGAAAGCGAGGCTGGCATAAAAGAAAACCCAGGAAGGCGTAGTTAGTTCCTCTACATTATTTTATTTGTAAGTATGAATCAAATCATTCAATGGAATATTAGGGGGTGTATTTATCATTATTGTGAACTGAGGATGTTGCTATCGGAGTATGATCCCATTTGCACGTGTCTTCAGGAAACACATTTCAAACCCGGCCAAGCATACTCTTTGATGAACTATAGTATCGCTAGGAAAGATTCTATACCTGAAGTTCGAGCGAGTGGCGGTGTTGCAATCATCATAAAGAAAGATGTGAGTTTCAAGCAGATTAAGTTAAACACTAATTTACAAGCCATAGCTGTAAGAATGTCAGCCCCTTTAAATGTTACAATTTGTAACATATATTTACCAGAATTTAATTGGGGTTTGGCTGATATTCAAAACATTATCAGGCAACTACCAACTCCTTTTGTTTTATTAGGTGATTTTAATGCCCATAATTATATTTGGGGTTCGGAACATGTTGATGCAAGGGGAAGAATCATAGAAAATCTGCTTGATAATCTTGATCTTGTCCTGATGAATACAGGATCGCCAACTTATTTTAATGCTCGGTCAAGGAGTTTTTCATATATTGACTTAACTATAGTATCTTCAAGTCTTGCTGCGCGTTATTCCTGGAAGACACTTGATGATCTGTATGGAAGTGATCATTTTCCGATAGTAATAACTACAGATATTCCTAATACTGAACAAGTATCCCCTTCAAGATGGCTTTTAAATAAAGCCAATTGGCCATGTTTTACTGCATCCCTTAATGTTCCAAAACTAAAAAGTGATTCAAATATCAATATAGAGGAACTAACAGCCAACATTTTAACAGCAGCGGAAGCTGCAATACCAAGGAGTATATCCAAAATTTATAAAAAGTCTGTTCCATGGTGGAACCAAAATGTAAAAGAGTTGGTCCATAGAAAGAGAATGGCTTTCAATCACTTTAAGAGGTTTCCCACACTAGCAAACCTAATTTCTTTCAAAAGAGCTAGAGCATTAGCTCGTCGATGTATACTTGAAAGCAAACGTAGATCCTGGGATGAATACGTGTCGAAAATATCGTCTAATACAACAACTTACGAGTGTTGGTCAAGGGTTAGACGTATCATAGGGCATAATAACTCTTCTGGTGTGAATTGTTTAAAACTGAATAATGATACGTACGTACGTGATCCGTCTACTATCGCTGAAATTATGGCTGACCAGTTCCAGAGTGCAAGTATCACTTCAAATTATGATCCTGGCTTTCGTAATATGAAAGCGAACCGTGAGATACCTATAAATTTTAACACTACTGAATTTTTTGAGTACAATAGTCCTTTTACACTTTTGGAACTGGAAAATGCACTTAATCAAGCTAAGTCATCATCACCAGGTCCAGATAGAGTTACAAATGATATGTTACAACATCTTTCAGATGATTATAAACTACATTTGCTTTCAGTATACAACAAGCTTTGGGAAGAAGAAATTTATCCTGAAAAGTGGAAGGAAGCCATTATCGTTCCTATCCCTAAAGTAGGAAAAGATCTTATGATACCGTCAAATCATAGGCCTATTAGTCTTACGTCTTGCATCGGAAAGATATTCGAAAGAATGATCAATAAACGTCTTATGTGGTGTCTGGAAATCAATAATCTGTTATCAGAACATCAAGCTGGTTTTCGGAAATTCAGATCCACTATTGATCATCTCGTCTATCTGGAAGATGCAATTCTCAATGCTTTTAATAATAAAGAACACTTAGTTGCAGTGTTCTTTGATTTGGAAAAGGCCTATGATATGACGTGGCGGTACAATATTCTAAAGAAGTTGCATGTTTGGGGTTTTCGAGGAAAACTGCCTCAGCTTTTATCATCTTTTTTCTCTAACCGTAAATTTAGTGTACGTGTAGGCACATCCCTGTCCTCTGTCAGGATTATAGAGAACGGAGTACCACAAGGCTCAGTACTAAGCGTAACTTTGTTTGCTATTGCGGTTAATGAGTTAATATCGACAATAAGTAATTCTGTTGGTATTTGTTTATATGTTGATGATCTCACCATCTTCTGTTCAAGCAAGAAGATGGAAGACATCAATAATAAATTACAATCTGCAATTAACAGTGCAATGGATAAAGCTGACGAGCTAGGTTTTAAGTTTTCTCGAGAAAAAACTCAATGCATGCACTTCTGTAGGCTGAACCGTCCTCACAATGGACCACTCTTATTTATGAGAGATGTAATAATTAAAATTGTTGATAGTGTCAGATTCCTAGGGCTTACCTTTGATCCTAGACTCACTTGGAAATTGCATGTACAAGAGTTAAGAATTGCATGTCTCAAAGCTCTAAATTGTTTAAAGATGTTGGCAGGAACTAAGTGGGGGGCAGAGCCAAAGACTTTGGTGAAAGTTTATCAATCTTTAGTTCTATCTAAGATTGATTATGGGTGTATTGTTTATAGTTCAGCAAAACGTACTACCCTGAACAGGATAGATCCACTACATAATCAGGGCTTAAGATATGCTCTTGGAGCATTCCCAACTACTCCCATAATTAATCTGTACTCTGAGTCAGGGCTGACACCACTAGATATTAGAAGGAAGAAAATCCTGATCATATATGTAAATAAAATTAAAGCACTGCCAAATCATAAGAATTTCAAAATACTTTTTAACAACAGAAATTGGTGCAATCGACGACAGATATTAACCAAACCTGTAGGTACCCGTGCAAAAGAATTTTTAGAAGAAATTAGTTTTAATTTACCATTACCAATTCCCCTAGGCGGAACTGAAGTTCCTCCGTGGCAAATACCACAACTGGAAATAAATATCGACCTAACTAGTTTTGACAAGTCAAATAGTCCACCGGTAATGATTAGATCGAAATTTCAAGAAATTTTGCACAAATACAGGGATAGATTGGTTATATATACAGATGGTTCAAAAACTCAACATGGAACTGGTTGCGCTTTTGTTGTAAGCAATGCAAGTTATGCATGGACAATGCCTCTTATTACGAGCATATACACAGCAGAGTCATATGCTATTTGGCAAGCACTACGTTTTTGTGAGTTTGTTGGAACCTGTAATAAGTTCATAATAATAAGCGACTCTTTAAGCGTTCTTCAAGCTATCTCAAATCCTTTTACAATTGACCCGATAATACAATATATCTTATCCCTGATTAAGTATTATCAAGATATAGGAAAAGATATTTCATTTCTTTGGGTGCCCAGTCATATTGGGATTAAAGGAAATGAGATGGCTGATGAAGCAGCACGTATTGCGGCAGAAAATGACTCTGTTGATGTATCACTGATAAAACATTCAGACACATGTCTCCACCTTAAGAAAGAGGTATTGTCCATTTGGCAAAGAACATGGAATGAGGTACAGAACCATCTACGATCTATCAAGCCGTCTGTTGCACCAGTGCTACTTCCCAGTGATCTTAAGAGAAGGGAACTGGTCAAAATTCATCGTCTAAGATTGGGTCATACAAGGTTGACGCATGGTTATCGTCTAAGTAGGGATAACGCTCCTATGTGCAACAGATGTGATGTTATAATTACTATACATCACATCCTTGTTGCATGTCCAGAGTATGACCAAATCAGGCAACTTTATAAAATTGACCAGAACCTTTCTCTTATTTTGACAGATCATAACAAGTTAAGGAATATTTTGAAATTTTTAAAAGCAGTGAATTTATATGACGATATTTAAAATTGTAAGTTTTTCTTCAAAAGGGTAAATTAATTACAATTATATTGTTAATTTCAAATTTTTGTAACTTTATATTGTGTATTGTCAAACTTTTATTTATATTGTTGTGTTATTTATTGTTATAAGTTATAGTTTTATATTGTGTTGTTATTTGTATAGTGTTATTGTTAATTTGTTATAGGGTAATAACCTTTGAAGTTGAAGCCCAATAAATAAATAAATAAAATAATAAATTAATTTTATAAAATTATAGATATATTTTAAAAATAACACCACCATCATATTCATTGCACGACATCTCACTCGACTTCCTTTAAGAAATAATAAAAATGTCCTATCTTGAACTGTTAAAAACGCCTTAAAGAAATCTTAAGAACTGATCAGAACCATTTTCAAAAAACTTAAAAACTCCTAAAAATCTCAAGATCCCATAAGAACGTTATGGCAGCCATCTTATATTACATCACAAAATCCTTACCTTTAAAATCTCTTAACTCTTCTCAAGATCTCAGATCGTATCTATTCTAGTACCCTCTAATATCCCCTACTATAGTGGAATTTGGATAAGTAAAGTTGAACCCGCAAAGTTAATTTTAATTTTAAAAAATATATATATAATATCAATAAGTGCGCATGCGCTTATATATATATATATATATATATATATATATATATTATATATATATATATATATTTTCGTTACTTATACCTTAACATAAACTAATCTAATCGAACAAAATTTGCGGTCGTGAGTTTTGTGCATTATGTTAGGTTATAGTTATATTATTATAAACAATATTTTCCTACCTGGCTACGACATAAAAAAGATGAAATAAGGCCCGCACATTACCTTCCGTCAATTCTATGTATTTTGTACAAATCCCATACCAAAAGTTCCTTGGAAAAGATTCTGTATATCCAGTAATATTCATCTACACTATTTTTCACAAATTCCATTACCAGTCCCTCGGAAAAATTCTATAAATCTAATGAAATTATAATACGAACATACGCTATGTAATTTGCACTTGCACATTAAAATTATTGAAATATATCAGCTGTTTCCATGATTATAGTAAAGCTGGCTGATTTATGAAAGTTAATCTCTATATGAATCGTTAACTTTATATTTATTGATTATGAAGGAAAATGTATAATCAAACCGTATAGACAGTAAGATATTCTTTCATATTGATAATCACATAAAATGTGAAAAATGATATTTAACTGAATTTTTTTTCAAGAAAAACTGTTAAGAACTTCAAAGAAAACTTACGTTTGACCAATTATAACCAAAATCTAATCAGCTCTTCATATCGATGTAAAGTAGAGGAATACGAAAGAAATATAATTTTTAGAATTGTGTAGTATTGGAGTTGGCATGCGAAATTTTTGTGTCACACAGACACACATACACATATACACATACAGACACACACACTCACACACACACACACATACCCACTCACATTCACACTCACAAACGCACACACGCTCGAACGCACACACACACACTCACACACACACACTCACACACACACTCACACTCACACACACACTCACACACACACACACTCACACACACACACCTATACACACTCACACTCACACGCACGCACACACACACTTACTCACTCACACACACACACACTCACACACACACTCACACACACACCCATACACACTCACACGCACGCGCACACACACACTTACTCACTCACACGCACGCACGCGCACTCGCACACACACGCACACACACACACACTCTCTCTCTCTCACACACACACACACTCTCTCTCTCTCTCTCTCTCACACACACAAACACACACACACGGCCTCACACATACATACAGACAATCAGAGTACAACTAGTATTCATTAAAAGCATACCACTGAATTATTTGACCAAAGACAATACCTTCCCTACCTACAGGTGACGGAACAAGAACGCAAATAAAAATAATTGGGGTGCATAAGTGCGCATAAAGAGCGCAATTATTGTCAATATTTTTAGTATAATTTTTGAAAGAGATGGTATGTACTTTTCGAATTTATCATTTATCACAAACTTTTAATTCTTAAAAATTTAAATATCTAACGTACTCCTATTCCCGGAAAAATTATGCAGCGGGGTCCAAATTGAAATAATATTAAAAGTTTTAGAATAGAAAATCAGTTTTTTTTTTATTTTCAGTGAATTTCCACCAAATTATATTTTATTACTAACATTATTATTATATGTTATTTCTAAATCACCTATATCTTTAATTACTTTATTTATTGATGTTAGTTAATTCAGTTGATTTATCTAAATATTTCATATCAAATTAATCTCAAAAAAAATTCAGTCCAATTATACTATAACAATTGACCCTATTGATTCACAACAAATTACGGTAGAGACCCTTTAATCCGAATTATTAAATGTAAGAGGGGATTCGGAATAACGATTTGTTCGTATTATTGAAATTGAATGAATAAGTGAAAATAATTGTCAATTTAGATAGTTTTGCATTATTAATCACGGTATTTCAGAGTTCAAACAACGTTGATATTATGAAATAGAAACAAAAAACATAATTACTATAATTATTTTTTTTGTGTATGAGCCCAAAATCATATTAGTTGGGCCGGCACAATATTTTACCTTGATGACATTCTATATTATTACCGTAAAATATACAGTTTTGGCTTAAATTAACAATAAAAGAAAATAGTTTCGATAACAATTAGGTTTCAAATTAAATTAACTGTAACATATGGATCAGAATATTTGGTCCACTTATGAATTTTGCACAAAGTTAGGCGGTGTATGATTCAATTGTTGACAAAACTATAGACACATTATTGAAATCCACAAAGTGTTTGATATTTATTGCAAGTGATAAGTTTCTACACTAAAATGGATCACGTTAAACCATATAGTCAAGATTTCTGTGGTGCACTCTCCACGCCAGCTATGAGTGTCCGCAAGGTGACGCCTGGTAAGCGCCCACACGGTAAAATATATCGTCATCATTACCGATGTCTACATGTGTTGTAGATACTGGCACACCCAGAAATGGGTAATATGCCGTGATGATATATTTATTTATATTTTATTTATTTCTAGACATACCCAGACTGTTTGGTTGGAAAAAGTGAAATTTGCTGCAAGCTACATTTTATAAATGGCACTGTTAACGCTGATAAATATAAAGATATGCTTAAAGATGTTTTTTACCATCGATTTCTTTATAGCAGTCCGTCGACGGGAGCTATATTTTTCAGCAGGACGGTGCCCCCGTGTCATACGGCAAAAACCGTTGAAACTTGGCTTCCTACTCCATAGTGGATTTCAAGTAGTCCGGATTTGATGTTGGTATAAAATGGAAAGGAACTGCATAAGAATCCGGCACAACAGTAAAATTGAAACAAGTATTGGATAATATTGAACTTGATGAGTTTGCAAAGTTAGTTGATATAATGCCGTTGTGGTCAATAAAGGAGGCGCAACGCAATATATAAATAGTGGCCCAACTATTCTGATTCTTGTGTTAAATTTAATTTACTTTAAAACCTAATTATTGTTATCCAAACTATTTTCTTCTTGTTGTTAATATAAGCTAAAACTATATGTTTTAAGATAATAATATAACTTCTCTAAGAATAAAATATTTATTGAGTTTTATGTAATAAATTGATATGTCATTAAGGTAAAATATTGTGCCGGCAGAACTAATATGATTTTAGGCTCGTATATATTTACATTACTTATTCATATTGCTATGTAATATTAGCCGGTCGTTGATGTATTGCGTATTATCGTTTATTACCTATATATTTAAGTTCTTTGGTTGGTAAATTTCTTTAATTCACTTCCACTTTGTAGTATACAAAGTTACATTTGCAGACCAATTAAAACACATTTGAAAAATAATATTTAAATTATGATTTTATTTACTCTGCTCTTAATATCTCATTCCTCAGCATTACTGATATCTACAGAAACAACAAATGATGACAATGTATTTCAATGCATGGAAAGTATTTTAAAAGATGTCAATTCAAAAGTTTTTCTAATTACAACCGATTCCTCTTATAAACCAATTTTAAGGAATAGGTCCGTTTTACTAACAACTGAAACCGAAACCACAATATTTGAAAAGCAATACAAAATAGATGAATACGTTTTTCTATTCAGCACCGTGGAAAGATTTGCCAATTGGTTAATAAAAGTTTATGCATACTTATTTTGGAATCCAGAAGGAAGAATAGTGATAACAATTAGAAACTACAATTCTATAGAAGAAATATTTAATGTTCTTTGGGATTATTATATAGTAAATGTATATGTTATACTCCTTTTTGATAATGAATTGAAAGTGTATTCTTACATTCCTTATGAAAATCCAGAATATTGTTGGATTCCGGGAAAACCAACTTACATGTTCTCTTGCTCAAATATTCCAGCAAAACTGTTTCCGAATAAATCACCACAAAATTTAAACAAATGCAAGATGAGATTGTCAGCTTTGGTAAGGCCCCCTTTTGTTATAAATACAAACGGTAATAGAAATATTCCTGAATTAGCTGGACTGGAAGTCTGTATTATAAATACTTTAGCGGAACATTTAAATCACAACTGTAAAGGAACTAGTACAGTCCAAGCTAAAATATGGATTTGGTCAGCCTATGATACAACATTTTAAAGATTCGAATGACCCAGTTCAAGTTATACTTTTGAAAAACTTTGTTCTATGTCCTCTTACAGAAGAATGTCTCAACAGAACAGCTTTTCAAAGAGACTTCGCATCACTGAAAAATAGTAAACATACTTTATACTTAATGAAGAAATTCTATACCAATAAAGATGGTACTCCTATGTTATACAGCTTAGAAAATGGACATTTTATTTCGGTCAAATATACTACACGGAGAGGTTTTCCATTTCATAAGAAATTCAGCAATCTGATTATGTTACTTCAATCAAATGGATTGGTTAGCAAATGGAATAAGAAGATCATTGGTCAACCTCGAGTGGTTCTTCAGCCAAATCTAGTGCGATTATCTGTTGCTCATGTTGCATTTACGTTCATTGTTCTTATTTCGGGGATAGCTTTATCTACTTTAGTATTTATAGGTGAAGTTGTTCTCCATAAAATTAGTATAAAGCGCAAAAATTAGGGATTTCAAATGCAGGTCTTTAAGTACCAATTTTATTGTTTAAAGTTACTCAGTACATATTCTGTTGCACTGAAATGCTTCAATTGGAATTATTGCCAGGTCACTTGCGATATACTATTTAAAGATAATAATAAACCCATGTTGTTTCAATATGAATTAGTTTAATACATAAGTGTTCTAAACATATATAAATAGATTTAACTTTTTTTTATCTGGTAGTATGATGTACGTGTTAAAATTAAGGTCTAGTTTTTTCCTTCTTACAAAGTAAAATGTCACTTTTAACACTTATTGATAAGTTATTTATAACTATAGGATTACAATGTTATTTAACGAACATATATAAATGTGAACTATGTTGCACAAGGATGAAGTTTGGAATACGAGCTGTAGGCGAGTATTTTAATTCAATATTTGGCTTTACATTAAAATATTGGACTTGTCTCATAAAACATTTCTATATGTATATTTGCTAGCACTTAAATTTGGTTGAATTTAACCCTCCATAAAATAGAAGGGGCATTTAGTATAGACCTCTATTTTATGGATTTAGAATATAAATTTGTAACTCATCGCATATATGTAGATAGATTTTATTTTGTTCTTATGTATTCACAATAATAGCTATTTTTACTAGTTTTACAGACGCAGCCAGATTGTCAAACCTCCGTTGACTTAGCTACTTTTTACAAATGTTTAAGCGATTTACAAAATGACCCACATCTTATCTAGCTTGCATATTTCGTTAAATATAACAACAATAACCTAAAGTTTTCTAAGTTTGCCTTTCGTACGTAGGAATAATATCATGTTAACTAGTCGATATACCAGGTTTCAAATAATTATGTAGCTGTTGAAGAATCCTTTAAGTATATACATTTAAAAAATACATAAATTTCAGTTTTGAAAAGACTGTGTACTTACTTAAATCATTCTGTAAAAATTGCAAAAAAACAATATACATATTCATTCTGATACCTGTTCATAAAATATGTTCCATGTACGCTGTAATAATCAATGTAACTAACATTAACAAACTTTTTAAATTTTCTTCTTACCGACATAAGATAATAATAATAATAATAATAATAATAATAATAATAATATTTATTGAGTGCTAATATACATACAAGTATTTACACAAGTAAGTAAACGGAGAGATAGTACATCAAAAGAAAAATTAAACAATTTTCAAATTACATGTTTTTCATTATTTCCATAAATTCAGATGTTGTAAAAATGGCGCATTTTCCATAAGTATATGTTTTATTGTAATTTTGAATTCCTTAATATTCAAATCACGAATAAAGTTAGGTAAGGAATTATAAAGCTGTATAGCATAGCAATTTACACTATATTTTGATTTATTAAGACGTAAATAAGGATGATGAATATTTGAATTGTTCCTGGTGTTGTATGAATGTATGACCAGGGCCGCATTTATATTTTCAGAGGCCCGAGGTGCAGTAACCTGTTGAGGCCCCTATTTTTATATACTTTAAAATATATCCGGTGAAAAACACCTGTCTATTTTAAATTAAAGGATAAGTTGTTAATGGTTATTAAATCAAAATAAATTATGGAGTATTAATAATAGTAAATAATTTTATTATCATTAGTATCACATAAACAAAAAATAACAACAAAATGCACGGAATGGCTGTTGAGTAAAAGCGTTGTTTTTATTTTAATTTATTATTACCTGTAACACTGGTTTCCTCCTGAATAAAAATCAACAGCAACTACGCGAGTAAAACGTGAATATAGGTACAATCGCACAAAAGTTGTCAAATGTATCCGAATGAGGTATACAAATATTGTGCGACCAAGCAATATGTGCCCCTGACTTCGACGCGGAAGGCACGCGCTGGTGTAAATAGTCAACCAATAACATTTGAGAATTTTGCCGCGAACGCGTTAAGTACAAACAGAATAAAAGTAGAAGTGTAGTGGCAGCGGCGGCAGGCGTACTAATAAATAAATTATGGAGAAGGTATAATACTACGTACTCGTATATAATAAATGACAATTAACGAAATGTTTATGTATTTCATTTGTGTTCTAACTAAATCCACTTTATCAGTGGCGGACTAACATCTTCGAAGTACTTAGAGTTGCGAACTCTATGCAAGGTTACATTTTTTGAAGGGATGGGAAAAGCGGCATATTTTCCCTTTTCATGTACAAAAATAAATTTTTCTTGATAGAAAAGAGACATTAAGAAAACCGACTTGAGTATTTATGAAGGTGGTTATTTAGTGGAAAATTTTTAACCTGGAAACGGGGGCCCCTCTGTTTGGTAGGGCCCGGGGCGGAGCGCCCCTGTCGCCCCCCTCTTAGTCCGCTACTGCACTTCATACATGAACCGCTAAAATTTGTATAGAAAACTTCTGTCTCCGAATGTACTCGTAATGATAGACCACGCCTCCCAAGTCGAGGCCAGAGGCACATATTGCTTGGTCGCACTATATCAAGAATATGGAATGAGATACATACATAGTCACTTTATCACTAACTAGATGGCAGTGGCAGTAACAGTAACCATAACAATTATGAATAGATTCAAAATCAAAGCTTATAATAGCAAGTTTTTTAAGTTTTAAGATTATTTTTTGTACTTTATGAACAAAAAAAATGTACGAAAAGAACTTTTTTCTGAGGCCCCCCGGAAGATGAGGCCCCCAGCTAGCGCCTCATGCGCCTCTGCTTAAATGCGACCCTGTGTATGACGTTTAATTTGAAATCATAGAGATTATTTTTGACATAATACAAGCTATTTAAAATATATATACTAGAAAACGTGAGTAAACCCAATTTTACAAATAGAGGTTTAGTATCTGAACGAAAAGAGGAAAATGAAATTATTCGTATACATTTTCTCTGCAAACTGAAAATTCTATTTGCATGGGATGAGTGACCCCAAATTATAATGCCATAAGACATGACGCTTTCAAACAATGAATGGTAGGCCATTCTTATTGTACTTTCGGAGACGGTGTCACGCAAATTTTTAAAAAGGTACAGCACCGAGGCTAACTTTTTGGCTAAATTATTGCAATGTGTTTCCCATAATAAATTGGGATCAAAGATTAAACCTAATAACTCACTACTGTCAGAGTTTCTGAAAGCATTAAGAAAATATCATATGTTGAGTTTTGGATTCATTCATACAGAGTCTGTTAGATGCGAACCAATATTGTAGATCTTTTGTAATGTGTTCTGTGAGTTCAATCACATAATTGAGGTCTTGAGAGGCATTTATAGCAGTCGTATCATCAGCAAACAGGATCAGATTTGTGTTTGTGATGGAATAGGATATATCATTCATATAAATTATAAATAGTGTTGGACCGAGGACTGAACCTTATAAAACTCCGTGGTATATTGGCAAATAGTTAGATTTAATGCCATTTATTTCTACGTATTGGTGTCTGTCTGAAAAGTAAGATTTAAAAAATAAGATGGTATTTTCTTCAACATTATATAATTTCAATTTTTCTATTAAGATATCGTGGCAGACCAGGGCCGTAGCCAGAACTAAATATTAGACAGGGCTCATATTTTTTTAACCAGGGCTTATGTATATTAGTTTTAGTTTTTTTCTAAATATCTAATAGTTAGGAGCGCAGATATATTAGTGCTTTTTTATTAAAGCAAATTTTGGGATCCTCAGGAATTTTGTAATTTTAAAAATTGTGAATAAATCAAAAACGTAATAAAAAAATGTAAAAACAGTTTTGCATGCCACTTTTAATGCTGTACAATTTTGCACTCAGCAGTTTTTGCCGCAGAATGAACAGGCGAATAGAAAAACTAAAATCCCGTGTACACATGTAATCCGATGACGCATTTTGGCATTTAGTATTTAGGTTCTACTTCACATAAATACAACTTCTAATGGTGAACTAATGACTAGAGTTCGAAATATATGCAAACTGCCTATTAAGTGCATGCTTACATAATTTTAAGAAAATCAAATTTTGCGAAGTAAAATAAGTGCATATTTTGCAAAATTTTTGACATTTGGATAATTTTAAATTATTACTTCAAAGAAAAACAACAGCAATATAATTTATTTGATATATCATTTCAATGCAATATTGATAATTTAAGTTACGTTGGTTCAACCGATTTCTAGATATTGTTACATTTAGATTTAAAATTTTAAATAGATGAATTGAAATAAGTACTTAGTTTTAAGTAAAAAAAATGTATTATGTGCAATTATGTATTGGTAATAATTAAACATAACGGCCTACATGCATATAAGAACATATATACGAGCATATTTTAGTATATTTTTAATGCATATTTTTAATTTTTTTAGTGAAAATCTTGCGTACTCTACTATTAACATTTATGGGTTTATATGGGAACACTTGAGAACAACAAAAACAAAAGTGATTTATACAATTCGATTTAACTTGATGCTTCAGAGTAAATGTTAATATTAGGTATATTTCATAAAATAGAAACTATGAAACTATTCTTAGGCTGTGTCCGATGTTGCATTTTTATCACCCTAATATCTGAATCCTAAATTTATATGCCGTAAATCTAGTGATTATTTAGGATTTTAAGAATTAGATTTTAGGGTTACAAATATTCGTACATTAATCTTGATATACGTAATTATACTATGTTTTTTACATGTAAACCTGATTATTTTTACCAGGGCTCAATATTATTTTACCAGGGCTTAGCCCTGGCCAGCCCCCCTCTGGCTACGGCCCTGTGGCAGACGCAATCAAATGCTTTGGTCAAATCACAGAATAGTGCGCTGGTATAAAAGCCTTTCTCATTCCCTTCAATTATATAATTCACAAATTCTATTAAAGCTAATTCCGTAGATTTATTTGTTCTGAATCCAAATTGGGATTTATTTAAGATGTTATTTATTTCAAAATATGTTTTTAATTGTTTTGCAATTGCAATTTCAAAAATTTTACCAATAATGGGGATAATTGATATAGGTCTAAAATTATTAATATCGGTGCAGTCTCCCTTCTTAAAAATTGGAATGACACGGGATAATTTAGGAATGCCAGGAAAGGTATTCTGATTAATGGCTCGATTTAGTAACTTTGTTAAAGGAATAACGATAATGTCCTTTACTGATTTTATAAGTTTGCTGTTTAAGCTAAAACAGTCAACACAATTACTAGAGCTTAGATTATTAATTATATCTCTTACTTCAATAAAACTAAGTTCATTTAGTTGAAAGGAAAAATTATTTACAGTGTACCTGTTTTTTAATATCTGTAACGGATCTATAGTTGATGGAGGCTGTTTGGAAATAATATTTTCTGCTACGTTAGTGAAGAAATCGTTAAAGGTATCTGGTGTAATAGATGTTTGCTTTTCAAATGTTTTTCGGTTTGAATTTATTATGTTCCACATGGCTTTCACTTTATTGTTACTATGTACTATATAATTGTCATTTTTACCTCTTTTTGCTTTCAATATTTCAAACTTGTATGTTCTTTTGAGTTCTTTTATATGGTCATCTATTTGTAAGTCGGGTATATTTCTTTTAAGATCTGAAAAAAAACGGAATTTTTTCACGTAAATTATAGTATATCATTGTACCAATGAGACTGATTTGAATATGGTTTAATGGATCATCATTCACGAAACTCCAGTCAATATTGTTCATGTAATTATAAAATAAATTTAATCCTGACATGGTAATAAGTCTTATTAATTTTGAAGAAAATTTTGGAGCAGATGTGGGTAATTTTAATGCAAGCAACTGTCCAGAGTGGTCAGATAAATATGTGTGTAACACTTGTGTGTCATACGCAATATTATTATAGATATTATCGTTTATAATAATATTATCAAGGCAATTATGACGTCTAGTATTTTCAAAAATTGTTATATTTAAACCTTGTGAAATGAGAAATTCAGTAAATATTTGATTTTCAATTGAATTTGTATTAAAAGCAATGTTAAAATCGCCACAAAGTACAAGTTTAGCACTTGTAGTTATGGATTCACAAACTTTCTCTAAAATATTCATGAAAATGTTAAATTACCTTTAGGTGGTCTATATATACATATAATAATTATATTGAGTACTGTGATTTTAATACCAGTTAATTCGCAAACGCCTTCTTCAGAAAATTCTTTTATGTTTTTAATATTAATAAATTCATAAGAATCTTTTATGAGAATCATAGTTCCTCCATAGCCTTTCTGTCGACATTGAACAGATGCTACATTATATTTACTAATTTTAAAATTAATTATTTCATAATCACAAAGCCAATGTTCTGTCAAACATAATACGCTACAATTGAAATTCAAACAGTATAAATAGTGTTCAAGTATATGACTTTTATTTCGAATAGACTGTATATTAAAATGAACTACGTTGAAATTATTGTAGCCCACTAAATTTTTGTTTTGCTTCTGTCCAGTGGCGGCTGGTGGTATTTTTGTATGGTGGGGCACAAAAATTAAAAAAGTAAATAGAGTATATTAAATTATTTAGTCTTTATTTGAATATAAAATCCATTTTGCGTTCTTTTGCCTGAATAAAATGTTCAATCACTTTTTTATTGAATTCAGGAATGTTATTGATCATATTTTTTTCTATGGATAACATCGCTAATGCAGTCAGTCTCTCTTGTGTCATGGTGTTCCTTAAAAATGTTTTTATTCTTTTTAGTGTAGAAAAACAGCGTTCACATTCCACAGTAGTCATAGGTATTGTACAAATAATATTTAGTAATTTAACACATTCAGAAAATGGTGTTGTTAAATTATTGCTAATTATCGTTTGTAACAATGATAAAGCACCATCTACATTTGCAAAATCATCACGAAAGTATAAAATGTTCAATTCGTTTCGTAGTTTCACTTCATTTAACACTGAATAACATTGTATAACTTGTCTAAAATCGTTAGTGGGAAAATTTATTCTATTGTTTTTAAAGTTTTCACTAATGAACAATTTATTTGCACTTATATGATGGTAAGAAGAAAACCGATCATCAATTTGGTTGGTAATTATATCGCAAACTTCCTTGGCAATCACGTGGTTCGGATCTTCTTGTCTTCGTCGCTTTTGGTCTTGGGTATTTTCTATAACCTCAGTTTGTAAGTCCCGAACTTTTTGAATACTACTTTTAAAGCATGAAATAAACTCATTAATTTTAATTGAGTCGATTTGTCTTGTTTGTAATTGGTTAAAAAGTATATCGCAATGAGGAAATATGTTATTAAAAAAGTATAACCAGTAATTAAAATCACTTCCTTTTAAAAAATTCATTAGGCCAATACACTGGTTAATAGTATTTTTATCATCTTCTTTCGAATATATTTCATCCAGACAAGTCATTATTTCTTCTTTATAGCTAGATATTGTATTCACACATCGCGAATTAAAGTTCCATCGTGTAGGCGCTGCTCTAGGCAGTCTACGTTTAACAATAGTATCGAGAACATTTGTTCGTTTGGCCGACCGTGAAAAGAATGTTGAAAATCCATGCAAATTAGCAAAGAATATTTTTAGTTTTTTATTTTGCGACACAGCTTTTTCTATAATGAAGTTCAGTTGATGTGCGTAACAATGTATAAAAGCTGCATTGTTGTAAACTTTTTTTATTATAGCTTGTACTCCATTCAAATGTCCACTCATTGTAGATGCCCCATCATAACTCTGGGCTATTAATTTAGTCTTGTTGATCTCAATACCAAAATTTTGCAATTCCTTAAATATTTCAGCACTTATTCCTTCCGCTGTATGATTCACGGGATTCAAAAATGAACAAAATCGCTCGTAAATTTTACCGTCCAAAACATACCTAACTATAAAGACCATTTGCATTATTGTTGCGCTATCGGTAGTTTCATCCGCTTCAATTGCAACGAAATCCACTCGTTCTATTTCCTTCTTAATATGTTCCCGGGCTACCCACAACATCGAATCTAACAATTCATTTTGAATTGTCTTTGATGTACCTTTAAATACCGTTGCATTTTTCAAATGTTCTTCCATAATTTTGTCAATTTCTGATATGAAATTTACAAGCCCTTTAAAAATTCCGGGGTTATCTGAACTTGCAGATTCGTCATGACCTCTCAGTGAAAGTTCAAAAGCACCGCAAAATTTAACACAATCTATTAATTTATTTAAAATATATTTATTTTTTTCTACTTTTGTATTATGTTCCTTTATTGAGAGTCTGTACGCACTGTCTAATTGTTGTCTTATGTCTACTCGACCCAACATTTGTAAATTAATTTCGTTATTTACATGTTTTTGAAAAATGGAATGAGATTTAATTTTTTCGTTAGGTGTTTTAAATCATTGACACCGCCATTAACCCATACACATTCCATATTTATATTTTCAGTAAATAACAAACAAGGAAAACAGTACAATGTATTTTTTAAACTACATCCGCATATCCAATCACACTTTTCATATGTATTTTTTTGGAAACTGCGTTTATATTCACGTGATTTGATAGTATGTTTTTGCTGAATATTTAGACCAGGAGTTGGTCGGCCTACATTTTTAATTCTAAGTCTTTCCTCGAAATTCATTTGTTTAGCATTAATTTTATTTAATATTTCGCACACAGATACAGACGCCATCTTCGATCTTCGTAATTCAGTGAATTTTTATTAAACACAACGTACAAATCACAATAAAGAATTAGGTTTAACACTGAATAACAGATGCGAACACAATGACAGATAGGAACAGGGTACGAGACGCAAGACAACGAGGGGAGGTTTGTTTGGATGCATGATCTTCTATCTCTCTCTTGCAGTGACGTCAATTTTGTGTCTATTCAACAATAACAGATTACTTCGGAAAATGCCGGACACATTCGGAAATCTTCGTTTAAATTGGGCTCAGCCCGGAACAGGCTTAATGCGGTCATATGCAGCTTCGCGGGCTTCGCTGCTATTGGTCTAAACTCGAGTAAAAGAAGTGGGAGACCTGGGCTGAAACATTTGTGCCCTAGCTTCTAGCAGCATATCGGTACGTGCACATATCAGTATATAGGCTATCAAGCTATCGACGGTGTAGTGAGAATTGCATAATAATGATAGTAAATAAATAATAATTAATGTATTTTTAAAATGTATATGTACTCGCTTATTTATTTTTTCCTTGTCTTTTTATTTGGTAGGGCAGCGCCCGTGTGCCCTATAGCACAAGCCGCCACTGCTTCTGTCTAGTCTCGATTTATCAACAGCTACACATATTTTAAATGAGGAATATTCATCTGGATATTTTGACTGAAGTTTCATACATCTAATTTTTGTACAATTTTTGGATTTTAGATAATTTGTTAAAGTTTCTTCAGTAATATCTGTTGATAACCTATAAACATGGAAGTTAACATACTTTGCAACACTCTTAAGGGAAGTACTTGACTGAAGGGTTCCATAAATGGTATTTTGTATACGTTTGGGTTTTGTATATTTAACTTTGACCCATTCGTTTTCTTTCTTGGCTTCTTCATCCTTATCATCGTTGGTGTTGGATGCTGATGGTGGTTTCTTATTGCCAGTTTTTTTGACAGGAACAGGAGTTTTGTTTATACTATTAGTTGTTATATAACTGTCAAATTGATTTCTGATGTCTTAAAAACTGCCAAAGCTGTCAAATTCTCCCAACAAAATCTTCTTTTGGAATATTTTAAAACTAATTTGTGGGAGACTTAATAGCTGTACAAAACTGTCAAACTGATTTCTGGTGACTTAGAAACTGCCAAAGCCCTATAGCACAAGCCGCCACTGCTTCTGTCTAGTCTCGATTTATCAACAGCTACACATATTTTAAATGAGGAATATTCATCTGGATATTTTGACTGAAGTTTCATACATCTAATTTTTGTACAATTTTTGGATTTTAGATAATTTGTTAAAGTTTCTTCAGTAATATCTGTTGATAACCTATAAACATGGAAGTTAACATACTTTGCAACACTCTTAAGGGAAGTACTTGACTGAAGGGTTCCATAAATGGTATTTTGTATACGTTTGGGTTTTGTATATTTAACTTTGACCCATTCGTTTTCTTTCTTGGCTTCTTCATCCTTATCATCGTTGGTGTTGGATGCTGATGGTGGTTTCTTATTGCCAGTTTTTTTGACAGGAACAGGAGTTTTGTTTATACTATTAGTTGTTATTTTTCCAGTAGATGCCGTATTGTTTTCGTTCTCCTCTTTCTCGTCAGGTGTGGCTACCGAACACGTTGGGACATTACTTCTCAATTTTTTAGCGTAGTTGTTTTCTGTTTTAGTGAGATTTGATGTTTTATTTATGTCATTTATGTTGTTCGTCATTTTATTTTTTAGCAAATCATTAATTTCGGTGAGATCCTTTATGCGATTTTCGTAGTTTTCTTCCTGCTTTTTTAAAAGCACTATTTGCTGCCCAAGAAAACTTTTTTTCATCACACACACGTTATTTAAACATTCATCTTTCTCTTCGTTTCTAAAGTTGCAACTGAACTTTTGTTGTAGAAATCTTCTTACACATTCAGCTACTCGATCAGGTATTTCACCACTTATTATTATTTCAATTATATCACTTTTTTGAGCTTATTTAACTCATCAGCAATAATTGCAGTATCTACGTCCGCCATTATGCTATACTGGTCTAATTCGATATCCACTTCCGTTACCTTGTCAAGTTGGGATAGAATTAACTTGGCAAACCCTAGCTATCGGGCGCCGGCTAGGGGCTGTAACAAGGGCTTGCGACGAGTTTTGTAGTAACACACATGGTAGTAACGTTAACCCTGCGGTAAAGTAAAAATAAATAATATTGTGTGTGTGCCTTAAAATTGGAAAGAGTTCATATACATACATTTAAGATTGTTCTGCATAGATTGGTTCTTCACAAATTGGATCATCGAATATGATAATATACAGCTGATCTTCAGTTGGTGACGTGGCATAAAAGTTCACATGACCTTCATTTCAATAGCAACGAAGGTCATGTCAATTTTCATGCCACGCATAACTAGTAAGCTATTTGATTTGGAGCTAATTACGGGTCTTCTTTCTTCTTATAACTTTTGTAAAGCCAAACAGTTACTACTACAATTATTAGTACTGTTAGTATTACGACAACACCTAATATAGTCCTCAATAGCGAACCGGTGGTTGCAAATTTTGTTGCCCGGAACGAAACTTTTATCAATACACTCAGTTTGTTCTGTGACGACATCCCTGCTCTGGTGCCATTTTGTGACGTCATTGTTTGATCGCCAATTAGTGACGTCACCCTCACTCTCCATCGCTGCTGTCTGGGTTGATTCCACGCTCTACGACTCGAGCAGAAATCGCGGTCGTTTAGTGTACTACTTTTTGAAACAGCGGCCGTGTGGCGTTAGTATCAGGCCTCCCATCAATTCAAATACATAAGCTGAGATTAAAAGATAATTATCGTATTTTTCCAGTAGAATTAAGGAATAAACATGAAAATACTTTATTTTAATATTAATAATTTTTAAACATTAGACTTAAAATACTTAGACTTGCGTTAAATACCCTAAAATTTGTTTTAATCATTATTTATTATACATTAAAGCTGTGTTGTTATATTACGTAGTTAAAGAAAAATTCGTCAAAACAAATATGCATGTATTTTGTTACAATATAATTTATTTACGTTTGTTAAAAAAGTACACTTTTTTTATTAAAATGGATTTACAAAGTGTGTTTTTAACGCAAACGCGTGAAATAATGAAACATTGTGGCACTTTTTTCACACCTTTATAGCATACTTAAAAATTATTTTTCTACTGTCTATATACAAAGTAGGCATTTGCGCACGCTTTTGTCAACGCAAAATGCCACTTTGCCGCTCATGCGCGACAAAGAAAAAACGCTCGCTGTCGGAATTTCAACTATAAAATGCATCTCCACAAGATAATCTGACTTATAATTGCTCTGTCGGTATATTTCATAACCAAACAAAATGCCGGACTGCTCAAAAGCTGTTTAAAACTGTCAAACTGATTTCTGGTGACTTAAAACTGCCAAAGCTGTCAAATTTTCCCAACAAATTCTTCTTTTGGAATATTTTAAAACTAATTTCTGGGAGAGTTAATAGCTGTTCAAAATTGTCAAATTGACTTCCGGTGACTTAAAAACTGCCAAAGCTGTCAAAATCTCCCAACAAATCTTCTTTTGAAATATTTTAAAACTAATTACTGGGAGACTTAAAAGCTGTTTAAAACTGTCAAATTGATTTCTGATGTCTTAAAAACTGCCAAAGCTGTCAAATTCTCCCAACAAAATCTTCTTTTGGAATATTTTAAAACTAATTTGTGGGAGACTTAATAGCTGTACAAAACTGTCAAACTGATTTCTGGTGACTTAGAAACTGCCAAAGCTGTCAAATTCTTGTAACAAATCTTCTTTTGGAATGTTTTAAAACTAATGTCTGGGAGACTTAAAAGCTGTTAAGAAATGTCACTTGTCTACATTCTTAATGGCCACGTTTAGTCAGGACTGCTTCGTCGGTATATTACATAACCAAGCGAAATGGCGTACTGCTGTGTAAAGGAATATAAAAATAAAATAGGGTATTCATTTATTAAAATTAGATTATAGCAATAGCTCAAGAAGAATGGAAAATAACGATAAATTAAAATTTAAAAATATAATCGTTATTTATTGAGTAGTAGTGTAAATATAAAGTGTACATTTTATTATTTTTTGTTATGGTGGACGACGCCATTGTGACGACCGTAGAAAAAATCTTGTGTGTGTTTCGAGCGCAAATGGACATTGTCGATTTCAACAATAATGGAGCAAGTTTTTCTTTTCCATTTATAACATTATAACGTAACTTTATTTCTAGCTAAACATGAATATTTAACAGTATAAAAATAACTCAAATTTATTAGTAAATTTCTATTATTTATCAAGATTGGAAAATTCGCCGATAAACTCTGACAAACAAATGACGTCATTTCTTTTCAAACTTTATTTGTTTTTCTCGTATTGCTAGTAAAGCTATGAATTATTTCGTTTGACATTAAAACAATATAATATTTCAGAAAATATGTCTTGCTATGTAGCAAAAGAACTACAAAATATCTATAATATTAAAAAAAAAAACACCGACAATTACGTTAGTTATTATTTGTATTCTATTTGCGCGAAATAAAATAAAATTTAAGCGAAACATAAAGACTTTCTCCATACAAAATTTGTAACCTGAGATACAGTTCGGGACACAGCACTTACTGTTCCCCATTTTTCTAACTAAATAATATAGATATTCTCTCAGAAAATCAAATTGACACTGACTTTAATATACAATTCAATGTAGTTCAGATCTAATACATGGGAGGCCTGATTGTCGCGCCACTCTGCAGATTTCTTTGTAACCAGTACATTAAACAGCCGCGGTCTGTATTAGCAACGGGATATGAAGTCACTTTTCCTTAGTTGTTTTTGTTCCGTGGTCTCACGCAAAAGTGTAACGGATGGTAAGACAGCGTAATATCTGTTACTCTGTTAGGCTAGTTCGCTTATAGTCCGCTAGACGGTGTACCGCTGAGCTGCAAATCTGAATACACAGCACTTTATATACCGTGAGTATTTTTTAACATGAAACATTGGGTTTGTTATATCCATGGTTACGTCTTGATATTTGATTGATAGCAATGTATTTGCCCGTTCCATTTAAAATGAAACATAGGGAACGAATCTGACAGAAGTATTATATTTAAATATTGTAAGAAATTTAGCGGAGTCAGAAAACCACCCGAGAGCACTAAACATATTTCGGACACAGGGTGCACACAGTATTTTTTCTACATCTAAATAATTTTTAGAAAACAGGTATAATTAATTAAACAAAATTAACCTCTAATAGCATCTTGTCAATATGACAGATAACCGTTGAATTTTCCTATAAGTTATGATTTGACATTTGATTGACAGCAATGTATTTGTCTGTCTCATTTAAAATGACACATGGGGAATAAATTTGACAGAAGTATTATATTTAAATATTGTAAGAAATTTAGCTGAGTCGGAAAACCACTCGGGCACAAGGTGCACACTATATTTTTTCTAATTTTAATTTAGAATGCAGGTATAATTATTTAAACAAAATTAACCTCTATTGACGTCTTATCAAATGTCAAATTCGTTCCCTATGTTTCATTTTAAATGGAACGGGCAAATACATTGCTGTCAATCAAATCTCAAGTCGTAACCATGGATATGACAAACCCAATGTTTCACGTTAAAAAATACTCACGGTAGCAGTAGCAACATTTTGTATTAGAAAGAGAAAGACTATTTGACGTATATCTATTTAATTAATGTTATATGACAAATATACGTAAATGTTGACATTACTTTGTAACACACTAAAAGTAATTTAATATATAAAATTTGTCGAAATGTACTGCAATTAATGTATATTAATAACATCAGCTTTATTATTGAGTTGACGTAATGCTTTACTGCCATCTGACGACACAACTTATCAACTTAAAATGATGAGGTCACATCACATCAAGAAACCAGCTGATATTTGTTTACATCATGTTTGTATTTCAAAATGAATGTAGAATGTTAACAAACAATAAATTGTGATCAGGGTGCAGTACGAGCAGTTAGATTTAATGGTATTGTCCAATTTCCATTTATAATTCTGGTGTGTTAGTTTTCTTTTTTTACCTTCCGTCACCTTTAGGTAAGGAAGGTATTGTCTTTGGTCAAAAAATTCGGTGGTGAGTTTTTAATGAATAAGCACGTTTTAGGGTCCCCACAATACAAATTTACTATTTTTTAGATGATGTTTGTATGTATGTATGTATGTATGTATGTGTGTGTGTGTGTGTGTGTCCGTGTGTGTGTATGTGTGTCCGTGTGTGACAAATTTTTCTTCGACGATAACTCCGATACTACAATTCTAAAAATTATAATTCTTTCGTATTCCTCTTCTGTACATCCATATGAAGAGTTGATTAGATTTTGGTTATAATTGATCCACCGGAAGTACCCTTATTTGAAGTTTTTAACAGTTTTTCTTAAAAAAACCCAGTTAAATATTATTTCTTGACATTTTGTTATTATATATATTAAAGAAAATACTCTTCTCTATACGGTTTTATTATACATTTTCCTTCATATTCAATAGATGTAGATTTAAAGCATTATAAAGAAATTAATTTTCAAAAAAAAGATGTCAGTTGCAAGTGCAAAACCAAATATGGAAAGTATAGGATCATAGGATCTAAAATTGTATATCATAGTGTTTCTCGCAAGTGACATGCAGAGAAAGGCCAAAGAGAAGATGGAAGGACGTTACTTATAGTGTAGTTTATGTTATAATTTTATTGGATTTATAGAACCTTTTCAAATGAAATTTTGGAGTGGAATTTGTAAAAAAATAGTATGTGTTCGTGTTCGATTTTACATGATATTATATAGAATCTGTTCCAACGACCTTTTGGTATGGGTTTTGTACAAAATACATCGAATTGACGGAAGGTCTTGTGCTGGCCACAACAAATTTTTTTAAATGGAATTATTTTATACCCAGATTACATGTTTTTCTAATTTACTGAAATTCTATCAACTTTTAACATAGGACATGTTACATAAAGTACCCTTATTTTTTGTCGTAGTACACATTTATGTAACAAAAAAGGGGGGGTTCCGTTTTTAATGAATAAGCACAATTCCGAGATCCTAGAATATGAAATGTTTGTGAAATTATTTAACTGGAAACAATATTCTTTTGCAAGAAACTTTTTGTAAATTTATGTAATATACATAATACATTCGTGTAGATTAATACATAATATTTTCAAACATTGTCATACTATTTTATGATAATTTTGATAATATCTACTGTGGTTTTTTACGACTACAAACAGAGATAATGACAAAGTTTAGTTTAATAGTCTAAGAGGAAAGTGAACAAATTAGTATGTGAAATAACACAAATAAAATGCGTTCTACATTATTATTATTACTATTTGTATTTATTGTGTTAGTGAATAGTGAATTTAGTTGTAATAATTGTCAGTGCACCTTTATACAAAATAATAATGTAGTACAAGCTAAATGTGAAAAATTGCCATATAAATCTAACAAACTCAATAGTGAAGACTTGAATTTTGGACCTGATGTTATAAAATTACTTTTTTACCAAGTGCATTTCAATACAATACCAGATTATGTTTTTAATAAAACAAAAAATAGTGGAAATTTAACAGAAATAACTATGAAAGATTGTGGTATAAATATTATTGAACCACAAGCGTTTCTCAAGTTAAATAAATTAAAAATATTGAATTTTAATGACAACAATATATCCGTTTTGACTGTCGGTTTATTTGACGATAATCCTAATACAGAGGAGTTACATTTTGCCCAAAATAAAATAGAAGTTTTAGAAAATGGTCTTTTGGACAAACTGAGTTTATTGAAAGTAGTTTCGTTTCAGGCCAACAAAATAAAAATTATTGGAGATATATTGTTCAAAAATAATCTACTATTGGAGAAGATTAGGTTGTATGATAATAAGCTAACTTATGTGAATGGAACTATGTTGGAACAATTACCTAAATTGCAAATAGTAACAACGATTAATAATCCATGGAAATGTGATTGTCGCTTATATAGATTTCATCAAATTATATTAAAAAACGGCCCATCCTTACCAAATTGTAACAATCACAATAATCCACTAATTATAAGACAATTACATTGGGCAGAAATGTTTGAAGAACATTTTCAATGTTCACCAAAGATAAAATTATCTATAATTGAAGATAAAACATCTCCATCTAATATCACAGTTGGTTGCACAGTAATTTCAAACCCAAAAGGTTTCATAAGTTTTCTTGGGTCTGAGCAAAAATTTGTTTTCATAATCCCAACAGAAGAACAATTTACAACAATATTACAGATAAAAATTCAAAATATTTACAATAACGATTCCTATACTTGCTTTGCAGAAAATGGTTTGGGAGACCAAAATAAAACAATTACAACCAAAGAAATTCGTTCTACATTTATGGGGACGAAAGAAAATCCAATAACCAAACGACCAGACATCAATAACAATGTGCTTTTAGATTGTACACGCTTCACATACAAAATAGCTACTATCCGATGGTTATTTGAAAATGATTCTTCTATTCCCAACAACGACAAATACAAAAAAACTCAATTTACATCCGATGAAAACGGCACTCAATCAACATTGATTATCAAAGATGTGAAACCAATCGACCAAGGAGTATATAAATGCTCCAATGGAAATAAAGACGAGCAGTATTTCCATGTAATTGTAGACGAAACTAAGAAAGAACCAACCACCGGTTCGCTATTGTGGACTATAATAAGCGTTGTCGTAATACTAACAGTACTAATAATTGTAGTAGTAACTGTTTGGCTTTACAAACGTTATAAGAAGAAAGAAGACCCATATTTAGCCCCTTACCAAATAGCTAGTAGAAATGAAGGCCATGTAAACTTCTATGCCACGTCACCAACTGAAGATCAGCCATATCTTGTTATATTCGATGATCCAATTTATGAAGAGCTAAACAACGTAAAACCAATGTATGAAGAACTATCTTAAATGTATGTATGAATATGAATTCCTTTCAATTTTAAGGCACTCACACTACTATTTATTTTTACTTTCCCGCAGGGTTAACGTTACTGCCTTGTGTGTTACTAGAAAACCCGTCGCAAGCCCTTGTTACAGTCCCTAGCCGGCGCCCGATAGCTTGGGGTTGCCAAGTTAATTCTATTCCAACTTGGCAAAGTAACGGGGGTGGATTCTACAACTTTATAAAGAAATATCTCAAATATGTTTTGCTCTTTCAAAGTTTCAGTATGTGTAGGAATGTAATAAAATTTATATATATTTTTAAAGTTTGCTATTTATTATTGTATTGTCTATTTTTTTACACTTTTGTGATGCCGGCAACATGGTTCAAGACAGAGCTGGGCAAGTTACTTTTAAAATGTAACTAGTTACAGTTACAGTTACCTCCAAAAAAAAGTAACTAAGTTACTTAAGTTCCAGTTACTTTGGTGAAAGAACTAAGTTATTTACTAAGTTATTTAAAAGTAACTTAGTTACTTTGAGTTACTTTCTAACTACTTTTAATGGCGTGAAGTGTAGACTTAGACTGTTGACTTAGTTATTGTGTAGGAAACATATAACGTAGTTTTTGCACTAACTACGTTAACCTAAATTTTAACGTTATTGCTTGGCAACACCCAATCAGATTATTATTGTTAATGTCAACGGACCTACAGGGCCTTACTACCGCCTAGGCCCACGAGGCTACGGCCTAGGGCCCGCTTTGACAAGGGGCCCGCAGGGCTCGGTTGCTGTAATTTTTTTAAAATTTATTAATTTATTTTCAATTTTGATTTCTTATACTAAGATATAAAGAATCTACTTTCTTTCTAACATGACATGACCATTATAATGTAAAAAACATGCAGACATTATTTCCTACCTAGACTTATTAGTGGATAATGATTAATTTATTGGAAACCTCGGATCAGACGTCGATTTTCAATCTGAGGCCCCGCGCTCACATATATAAGAAATTTTGATGAAAAAGTATCTTTTTATAAATATTTGGGGCCGGGCTACGCTAATAACATATTCCCAAGAACCGGCAAAATCGCCAACCGTCCCTAGAAAGGAGTAACAAAATATTACGCTAAAATTTCACCTCAAACTAGAATCGAGCATGTGGTATTGTATAATTGATCAGCTTTTCTCTCAGCAGGCAATTTTATTTTTTTCTTTAATAAATAAACTTACATTATAATTATACAAATATTTGTACGTACTTGTTTTTTACTATAAAGAGGGAGGGGGGCCCGAAAAAAAATTTGGCCTAGGGCCCAAAAATCTGATAAAAAGGCCCTGCGGACCTACATTATAATATAACATAAAAATTAAAAGTGACATTTTATCTTGTGAGAAGGGAATTTGCAAAAATAAGACGAATTCAAGTCTTGCAACCCTTAGAACAACGAACAAAATACACTATATTTTGTATAACCTGAAAATTGGAATAATTTTGATGATTTAGTGGCAGCTTAGTATCATTTGTAAGCGAGGAAAATATTTGAAAATAATATATTTTATAAGTCAAATTTAACATTTAGTGACTTTTTAATTCTAGAATTAAAAGTTAAAATAATGTGTTATTTTTAGTTTTTCTGTTTACCGTACAAAAACTCTATTATTTATGAATGTAATTATTTTATTATCTATTATGGCTTGAAATCAATCAACAATAATATTGAATTTAATTATTACATACATTTATTTAAAACAAAACAGTTTTTGTTAGTGTTTCTAAAAAAGATAGTAACTAAAAACCGGAAAGTTACCAACTACTTTACTGCAGCAAGTTAAGTTACAGTTACAGTTACCATATTTTAAAAAGTAACTAAGTTACGTTACAAGTTACGTAAAAGTAACTAGTTAGTAACTAAGTTACTAAAGTAACTAGTTACTGCCCAGCTCTGGTTCAAGATGGTGCATTTGAATTTTAAATAAAGAAAATTTGTTGTGGCCAGCACAAGACCTCTCGCCATTTCCATATTAGGCTATATAGTTCATATAGTATTTAACAATTCTGATAAACACACAAAAATTCTAATTAGGTACATCTATTTTCAATATATTTTTGTATTTTTTAATTCATTTTATGAATAAGTTTCCACCTAATCTTCTAAATGTTCGAGATTCTTCAAATTTATTGACGAAATTGGCGGTGTTTCTGATGTGTATATGTAATATAATAATAATACTCAGCTTTCCAGGTCGTGTGGACCCATGGCTTCTTTTGTAATATTCTTCCACTATATTCTGTCTTGTGCTTTTTCTTTGAAGTTTTTTATTCCTAACACTTGTAAGTCTTTTTGCATTGATATGTAATATATGTATCTATATAAGTTTAATATATTTAATTAATAATAAAGTAAGAAATATTAAATGTACCTTCCAGAAAAAGCCTTCAGTAATGTACATATCTGAATTTTTGATACTGATATTTTTCTGTCAATTACAAACATTTAAATTTTTTAACTTGTTTCCATGGGGCTGTGAAATTCATTACAACGGATTATTTTATATATTTATAATTCTCTAAATCTATAGATGTAATAAAAATGTTGAATGTATCGGATAGAGAATTTTATATTCTATAATATTTGTAATAACATAAATTTCCAAAAAATAATATTTAGATTTTTTTTAAAAACTACTACTTCCGGTTGTCCAATTGTTACTAAAACCTTTTCAACTCTTCCCATTAATGGCATATTAAGGAATACGTAGTTAAATTGGTCTTTGGTCTTATAGAATTTGAGAAACCGTCGTTCCAACATCCACACACACATACACACGCACAGACATCATTGTACAAATGTTAAATCGGATTCTAGTGATAAAGTCACACATTGGAGTTATCGTAAAGAACACTCTAAAATTATGTGTTTTATTTCAAACTTATTCATCGGAATTATATATTTTTGTTATTTTACGTACAAATTTTCTACTGAAAATCGTACACCTGTCGAAATTATCTTACATGTACAGCTATTATTACTTATAAGGTTGTCAACACTGCAATTGCATGAAATCGTCGTATAATCAATTACTTTAGTACCGATTTTTGATATTTTAATGATTATATTTGTGCCTTTTAGTGACGATTTCAAATAAAATTATATCTCTAAAACTAATTGAGATATCGAGTTGTGATTTAAAAATTTTAAATCTCAGATTTTCTTTTATATTTTTACTAATTTATATATACTTTGAATCACACAAAGAAAAATGCAGTATCAAAAATTTAACTTTAAATAGAAAATCGTCTGTAGACTAATCTGTATTTGGTTTTAAAAATGTACCACTTCCTTATTGTAAGATGACGTGTGACAATTTTCCATTTGGTTTGTTGACTTTATCTAAGAAATACCACAAGCTTTATCAATAAGTCATGCTACATTTTTATATTCATTTCAATAAAAGCTTTTGTTAAAGATGTATTTAATTTGTTTAGTTCTTATAGTGTTTCCAGTGAATATTTTGTGTGATAATAATTGTGAACCATGTCATTGTCATTTATCTTTTCCTGGTATAGAAGCATATTGTACACCGACAGTTGAGTATTCTTCAGTGGATGCAGCAATAATTAATTTGAGAAATTCTCAAATAATTAAAATTAGTATTAAGGACTTTAAAATTGGTGAATTAAAGGATAATATGTTTTTTAATGCAAATATATATGTGGTAAAGACGTTACGCATTACAAGCTGTGATGTTAAGTCAATAGCAAAAAATGCTTTTTATAACCTTACAAATCTTCAATTTTTAAACGTAGGGTATAACCAAATAACAAGTCTTGAGATTGGTACCTTTAATCACTGTCCCAAAATAAAAGATTTATATTTATATAACAACAAAATTAAAGTGATACCAAGTGGATTATTTGATAAATTAACAGACTTGGAATATCTTCATTTAGATAACAATATGTTGTCACATTTGGACGAAAATATATTTAAATATAATTTATTTTTGAAAGGATTGTGGTTGTATTTCAATAAATTCACATATTTAAATTCTAATATGTTTAAAACGACGGATAAACTTATATTACTTTATATTGACAATAACCCATGGAACTGTAATTGCGACTTATGGAATTTATATGAATTTGCTAAAAGAAAAGACTTGTATTATTTACAAGAAACAATATGTCAAAATGGCAAAAAATGGAAAAATTTGACACAAAATGATTTTTTATGTGAACCTAAAATATCTATTAATTTATTATGGGATGCAGCAAACATTATTATGTCTTGTGCAGTTATAGCTAATCCAGTACAAAATATACAATTGTTTGAAATAAAAAGTGGAATTGAATATAAACTAAATAGTACAATTAATGTACAAGATGACAAATTTGAACATATTTTGCAATCACGAATAAATAAAAATATAAATAATTATTCTTGTGTAGTTTTACAAAATAATAAGTTATTCTACTTGAATGTTACTAATAAAATTGTAAATAAAGTAGAAGATGTTCATCTATTTTGTGATGGTACTACATGGTTCTTCAATAATTTGCAAATAAATGAAAATAGCGACAATAGAAATGATATAAAATATATTATACAACAAAATAAACTACACATTTTGAAGACAACTTCATCAGAAGAAGGACTTTACAAATGCATTTCTGACTTGAAAGAACAATATTTTTACGTAATTTTATACCCAACTCCAGACCACGATATATTGCCTATAGTAATACCAACAGTACTAATAATTGTTACACTAATTGTAGTAGTAACTGTTTGGCTTTACAAACGTTGTAAGAAGATAGAAGACCCATATATAACTGGAAACGAAATAGCCAGTAGAAACGAAGGTCATATTAATTTTTATGCCACATCACCAACTGAAGATCAACCGTATCTTGTCATATTCCATGATCCAAATTATGAACAACCGTTTCATAAAGCACCAATTCATGAAGAACCAATTCATGAGGTACCAATTCATGAAGTATCAATTCATGAAGAATCAAGTCATGAAGCACCAATTCATGAAGAACCTATTTATGAAGAGCCGATTAATGAAGAACCAATGTATGAAGAACTAATTAACGCAGAACTATCTTAAATGTATGTATTAATATGAACTCCTTTCATTTTAAGGCACTCACGCTACTATTTATTTTACTTTCCCGCAGGGTTAACGTTACTACCATGTGTGTTACTAGAACATCCGTCGCAAGCCCTTGTTACAGTCCCTAGCCGGCGCCCGATAGCTAGGGGTTTCCCAAGTTAATTCCATCCCAACTTGACAAAGTAGTGGGAGTGGATACCGATTGAGACCAGTCAACCTGACCACGAGATTTTTTGTCTAGAGCTAGAGAATAACACTCTACTACTGTGCTATTCTACAGCTTTATGAAAAAATAACTCAAAGTTTGTTAATTTTTATTAAATTATTGTCTATTTGTTTTACACTTTTGTGATGCCGACAACATGGTCCACGATCTTTGAATTTCAAATAAAAAAAATCAGTATTTTCACAAATTTATTAAATTTAATTTAATTTTTGAGGAATACATAAGAATCAGGGTATCAACCCGTATGGATAAACAATTCTATTGTATATTAATAGTTATTTTAGTGTTAAGGCCGCGATATCTTTCTTTAGCGCTCCGGGAGGAAAAATTGTCACCAAGGTAGCTTACGGCCGACACAGAACAATCTCGGGGTGCTAAAGGGTTTTGTGTTCACACTATTTTTTGAGCAACCGTTAAAAATATGTAATTACAAGTTTTATTGTATTTAAATAGTTTAATATTAAGTTCGCGTCGGGTTGCACGAGAAGTATTTAATGTATACGAAAACTTAACAATTACAAACTTATTCAAAGACAAGAAATAAACACTGTTTAATTTAAACAGTTGAATTTTAAATTGTGTTATTATTAAACTATTAATAAATCTAATTAATGTAAAAACTTGGAAATAGGCTTAAAATGAATGAAAAAATTAATAAAATATCATAATTAGACAATGAATATTTTTTGTCTTTGAATCGGCGTGTAGATACAGTTGTGATAAAAATGAGGTCGTCAATTTTATTTTTCCATAAACTAAAAATTTTCCCTGACTGATCATAAATTTTATCATCAAAATGTCACAATTTTTTTCAAATTTCTCGTATTCCAATAAATATTGTTTTATTCTTTGTTAGATTGGTATCGGCATACGAGTATTTCAAGTTGTATCATATCAAAAAAAACATCGTCAATCGACTGTGTCAAAGTTTAACATTTACGACCACTTTTTATTATCGCAACTGTATATCCTCGCGAGTCGCATGCAATGAACCATTTTTCAAAAATTCTGAAGATGTATATTTGTCAAATACAAAAGTTTTATGGGTTTTTCATTGGTGCGTTAGTTTCTTGAAGCATTGTTTTTTGCTTATTGTATGTTATTTTATGTAAAGGAATGAAATAAAACTTGTATATATTTTTAAAGAGTGCTATTTATTAAAATATTGTCTATTTTTTTTTTACATTTTTGTGATGCTGGTTAAAGTTAAGGGCTTAAGGTAAGGTTCTAGGGACTGCAGGATTGGGGCACCTTGATCTTGACAGTCTTGGTGGCGGACTTGTGGCTGAAGTCGGGGCTGGCGCCCTTCTGGATCTGGCGCTGCCACAGTTCGGATGCGTTGCTGCGCTTCACGCAGTGCACCTCAACAATCTTCACAACCTTCTTGTCGGCTCTGCAGCCTTCACGGCTCACGGGCAGAGGGCGCACGGAGAAACACAGGGTCTCGCCGCCATCCTCCTCGATGTACTGGGTCTGTTGCTTGCTGCAAGAAGACGAAGAAGCAGAAGAACCAAAGTTCTGGTAGCGCTGGCCGTTGCGGTTGTTGTCACTGCCTCTCTGCTCGTAGTCTCTCGCGCTGATCACATTGGCGTAGGTCTGGGGAGAGCGTAGACTTGAAGCAGACCGTTGCCCATATCGTAGCTGTGTTGGTCATCGAATTGGATCTGCTGTTGGTTGATCGATACGCGTCCAGCGGGGCTTGAGCCAGAATGAGAGCCGGAGCCGCCAGATGGCACCATGTCGACTTCGATGTAGTTCTGCTCGTCGTTCAGGGTGATCTTGACGTCCTTCTGGTTATTGCCAGAGTCGCGGACGAGGACAACATAGTCCATAGTCGTACTCATCTTCATTTTGGAATCTGTCGTTGTTGTTGCTATTGCCGCTGTTTCCGCCTTGGCTGTGGCCTTCTTCTTATTGCTGTTGGCGAGCAGCACGCATGAAGTATTGCATCTGCACGTGCCAAGTCTTGCCCAAGTCGATGGAGTAGCTCCTGTTGTCGAAGGTGTTGACTTGGTTCTGGTCTACGACGCAGGTGGGTTGGAATACTTCATGCTGGGCTTCGCCGCTCAAACGCTCAGACACATCGAACACGTGGTGGATGGCAAACAGAGCTTTGCCCCATTGGTTCACGCGGATTCTGTTGAATTCAGTCTGGAATTGCGGGGTTTCCACGGAGACGTTGACGGATTGGAAGTCGGGTTCCCAGTTGCATTGGATCTGGATCTGGTTGTTTTGGCCATTGCCTTGAAGGATGTTCTCGTCCATGTTGTAGTAGCCAAGATAACGAGCTGCGCTGTATGCGTGGTGGGTCCAGTTACGGGCCAAGGGAGCAATGTTTTGGTACTTGATGTTCACGGTGTATTGGTCGAGGAAGTTGGCGCGAGCAGTCATGTTTCTGCAAGCGTACAGTTGGTGGTTGCCCTTTTTCATCTGCTCGAAGCACTGCTTAGCCATGGGCTGGCTCTGCAAGTATCTCTGGCGTTCCTCAGTCTTCTCCAGCTTGGCGTTCAGCTCGATCTGGCTGCCTTGACCTTGGCATTTCTCGCCGAAAGCGAGTTTAATTTGAGACCTGGTGGTGGGGTCGAATTTCAGAGCGTACACAAAGTCCAGACCGTTGGTGTTGGGCACCTTGTTCTGAGCCAGGAAGCACAGTTCGTTGTCCTTGTCGTTGGAGGCGTCCTTCTGGTAGTAGAAGAGCACACGAGACTTGCTGTCGACGGATCTGGTAGCCACAGCCAAAGTAGCGTTGTATTGGTGTTGTTCTTTGCCTTGGAATTGCACGGACATATCGTAAACGCTGGCTTCAGCACTGTTGATGCCAGAGGCAGCCTTCTGCAGGAAGAAATCTTGACGGTCGTCGCTGTCTTCCAAATCGTGGATCTTGGCGAAGAGTTGGTTGAACTCGGGGTCTTGGCCTTGTTGTTTGCCGTTGAACTGGGTAGTGTTCCAGCCCAGCTGGAAGATGACAGATTCAGCGTGCGATTGCTTGTCGTCGTACTGCAAGTTCAGGTTGGTGTAGACGAGAGAGTCTTGGGCCAAAGGAGACATGATGAAAGCGATGGGGCTACGGCCGGATTGTTCGTACTGCTCGTGGAGCATCTTCATGTCGAAGAACTTGTGTTCGGTTTGGCCATGCACGCGGAATACCATGCCGGTCTTGTGGCCGACCTCAAAGTCGTAGCCGTGGGGTTGGCGGATGTGAACAATCTCAGAAGTGGAGATGCGGGACACGGGCTTCAGGTCTGCGATGTCGTGCTTGGCGGTGTACGGCCAGCTGCTGTAGTGCAGTATGTTCTCCTTCTGTCCATCTTGGTCCAGGGGCTCGATCTCGAGGCGGACTTGTTGGTTCTCGACATCAATGTCCAGCTGGGTGCGCAGAGGCAGGTTCAGTTGCACCTTCTTGTCGTAGCCGGCAACGTAGTGCTGGTGATCGAAGGGAGTGACGAAGCCCAGCTTGGCCTGGGTCTTGGTGGACAAGACAGCGCGGATGTCGGCGGTGATGTTCACGGTCTCGGGCACTTAGATCTCTTGGCTGCCCTTGGGTTCGAGGTGGACGATGACGCGGGCTTCACCGTGTACGCTGAGCAAGGTTGGGGTTTCCAGGGTGTAGACGAAGGGCAGACCCATGGCGGTCGGGAAGCTGAGGGTCATCTCGAACGGGTTGTACAGCTTGGTCATGTTGAATTCCCTGCCTTGCTTGAGTTGCTGGTACACTTGTTGGTAAAGCTGGGGCAGCTGTTCGATGGTCTGGTTGTCGAAGGTGTAGAAACGCTGGACGCCAGCAATGCCGAACTGAACGTTGCCTTCGAGCTGCTCGCGTTCGTCGAATTGGATCTTGAGCAGCTTGCGGGTCTGCTCGCTAGCCCACTGTTGCTTGCTGTAAGGTTTGGCACCGTTGATTTGTTCATTTTCATCGTCTTCAATTTGGTCATCGAGCACTTGGATCAGATCTTCTACGTTGGAGACCACGGCTTCGAGGTTCATGTACTGGCGTCTGGCGCCACCCATGTTGCCACGCAAGTTTTACAAAACACCTTGAGGGATGATATTGTCTTCACTGGACAAGAGAGTGAAATGTTGCTTGATTCCGTGTTGGTGTTGGCGGTGACCTTGTTGTTGCATCTGGTTCATGACGTAGTCCTTGAGGTATTGTTTGCTATACTGCATGCCGTAGATCTTGGGGTTAAGCAGGGGCACAGCGCCTTGAGCGTTGATGGCCAGCTCATTGTAAACGGGGTGCTGCAATTTGGAGGCGCTCTCCAGGGCTGACTTGACAGCCGAGCAGACATCGTTGTTGCTGTCGAAGTGCGTGGCTTCAGCCATGCGTTGCAGTATGCTGGCGGGCGGGTTGCAGCGCATCAGCTGGTGCACGGCAGCAACACGGATCTCGGGAGCTTTGCCTTCGTTCTGGTAGATCTTGTAGAGGACGGAGCGAGCTGTCTTAGGACTGACCTTGGCCAGTTGATCCATGCTCACAACCATCAGTAAGCGCTGGAATTGAGAGATCTGCTTCTCGCCTTCCATGTGACGGTGTCCGATGTTGCCGAGGGCGCGAATGTACACTTGGCTCTTGTGGCTGTCGGCTTCCTGGATTGCCTGTTTCATTTGCTTGGCGAGGTATGGGATGTACTCGTTGTGCACTTGCTCTTGATTGTAGAACTTGCCAAAGACGTGAACGGGGAATTCGTTGTGACTCTCTTCCTTGTTGACCCACACTTTGCGCACGAGTTCGGCGAACGAGAGGATGGCGGTGTCGTTGAGCAGAGCTTGTTGTTCCACCTTGTTGTCTGTGGCCAGGGCGAAGAAAGTGCGCATTTACTCGTCGGTGGGAGTGCGGGCACTCGCAGCTACGGTAGCGATGACTGAAGCAGCGTCAGCTCCGCGGATCTTCTGGTTCTGAATCCAGTCCTTGACAATGAGCAGGGCGGGTCCAGTGCCGGCTTGAGCGACGGCGTCACGCCACACTCTCCAGCAGTCGGTGTCTTTGCGGTCTTGCTTGTTCTTCAGGTTGTACAGCCCGCGGCTGGCTTCTTGCAGTTCTTGGGAGTTCATGGTGCGCAGCAATCTGCAGAGGATGGTGAATTTTCCCAGAGTGTCTTGCTTAGGGATGTCGCTGGGTTGTTGCAGCTCAGCACCAATCTCTTTGGCCAGTTTCTGCACGGCTTGCACGATATTGATGTTTTGGGCTTGCTTGATGCTACGGCCTTGGAAACCGATGGTGTAGGGCAGCAGGGGAGTCGCAGGGAGTTGGTTCAGAGACGGTTTGTCTTGATGCCATTGTTCGTTGGATTCCTCAGAAGAGCTGGAGCTAGAGCTGGAAGAGCTACTGTCGTCGAAGTTGCCTCTGCGGTCCACAGAGCGAGGGTGGCGACGTTGTTGTTCGCGCTCTTCGCTGGAGCTGGAGCTAGAGCTGCTGGAGTCGTATTGATGTTCGTTGCTGTTGGGGGATCCCTGGCGAGCTTGGTTTTGGGTGGAGTGCGGGTCATTGTAACGGTAGACAAGGTTGCCGAGAGACTGGCGTTGGCTGAGTTGCTCCTGGTTGCCAGAGCTGGGTGCGACACGGGACAGAGTGAGGTTCAGGCTGCTGACGACCAGACCGCTCTGTTCAGAGCTGGGTGTGGGCTTCATCACGATCTTGTTGACGGTCACGGAAGACTGGATGGTGTGGCGCTTGAGGTTGCCGGACAGGATGACGCGGCTCACGGAGGATTTGAGGAAGACATCGCCCATGCTAGAAGAAGCGGGTTCCCATCCTTCCATGTCGCTGAGGCCGTAGTGATAGACGATGCGCTCGTCGCAGTTGGAGTAGTTCCTGGTCTTGACCACGTCGATGAACTGGCCATCGCCCTTGAGGTGAGGCAGGGGAGCGAGCTCAGGGCTGCTCTGCAGAATGTACTCGGGCAGTTCGTTGATGTCGTAAAGAGTCTCGCATTTGCCGGTGACAGTGTCTTCCATGTTTTTGAACTCGGCGCTGATGGATTCCGACTGGGAGCGGGATTCATCGGGTTGGTTGTACCTGCTCTTGATCATGTTCTCGCCTTGTACGTCCACTTGGATCTGGCTGATGACGGACTTGATGATGTTGGCCTCCCAGTTGGGGGTGCTCTGGTCAACGACCAGCTCTTGCACGGTGCCTTCATGTGGATCTCGAAGGGTTTGTTGGCGAGCTGCATGGGGCGGAAGCTCAGCTGTCCCTCGGGGATGTCAGAGTTCCAGCCGCCGGTCAGTTTGGCGTGCACTTGGGCGTACTGCGTGTTCTTCAGTCTAGCGTGCAGGATGCCGTTGCCAGCTGGTTGGATGGTGAGCTGAGCGCGGATCACGATTACGGTGTATTGGTTGTCTACTTGGTGTAGAGCCGCGAGGGTGCGGCCGCGCACTTGGTACTCGTACTCGCTGCCTTGTTTCCAGGCATAGTCGCCACCGCTGGTAGCCGCGGCTACACCGACTGCACAACAAAGATGTTACAACTCCGTTTTGGAAAAGAATAGAAGTTTAGACTTACCCAACAGGCACAGGAGATATGTCGACCACATGTAGAATGTCTGTCGAACCTTCGAGTGTGACTGCTGTGGATCTCGGTGCGGCTTTTATACTCATTATTCCGCACAGATCAGCACTCTTCATTCATATTCAGCACTCTCTTATCACTACATGCGCGCTCTTACATTTCGCTTGCTATTCCTAGTCTTGGAAAATATTCCACACTACTTTACCGTTACATTTAGAAACTCTATCCCTAGCACCTGAAAAATCACCAACACACAGTTTCTCTTTACAATAAAATAATTAAAACTGGATTAATTATAGTGTGTATTTAAAACAAAGAAAACTTTTTTAATAGCAACAAATTATTTAAAAGGCCTATTGCATAAATGTTTATTTATTTTAAATATTGTTCTTTAAAGATACTTACATTTGAAAATATCAGGAAATATTTATTAGATATTTTATAATTAAATATTAAAATTTATGTTCGATCCCGACCGGAGCCAAATATTTCCAATTTTAAAATGGCACAAAAGTGACCCCTGTGGTGCACTCTCCACACCAGCTATGAGTGCCCGTGAGATGACGCCTGGTAAGCGCCCACACGGTAAAATATATCGTCGTCATTATCGATGTCTACATATGTGTAGATAATGGCACACCCAGAAATGGGTGATATGCCGTGATGATATATTTATTTTTATTTATTTATGTAATATTTTAATGATGATGGTGGCCAGCACATTACCTTCCGTCAGTTCTATATGTTTTATATAAATCCCATGCCAAAAGATCATTAGAAAAGATTCTATATATCTAGTAAAATTGTAACGCGAAAATACACTATTTTCTACAAATTCCACGCCGAAAGTTCCTTGGAAAAGATTTTATAAATCCAATAAAATTATAACACGAACGAACACTATATAAATTACACCTGACACTGACATCTGTCATTTAAAATTACTTGAATATATCATCTGTTTCCAATAAGATATTTATTCATATTGATAATCACAGAATATGTCAGAAAAAGTACTTCAAATCAAATAACTTCGGATTGACCAATTATAACCAAAATCTAATCAGATCTTCATGTGGATGTAAAGAAGAGGAATACGAAAAATCATCATCATCATCCTCCTCTACTTGTGCGCAAGGATCGAGCTTACGGGGAGTGAAAAGGAGAGGGTGATACGGCAGACGTACGTGAGAGAACGGCTAGGGTCTTGTGACTCTATTAGAGTGCCCGGACCAGATGATACCGTTTGCAACAATGGCGGCGTCGTATGGGTACATACGGCATGTGCTGCAGCATAATATCCCCTTACACAAATGCGTTTTCGTGCATCTGCTGGCCAGCGGGGAGACTCGGGAACGGGTCTTTGATGTGTTCGTGCCACCAGCCAACCAAAGTAGAGATAGTGGCACCGACAACCCCGAGCCCTGTCCGCGACTAGAATCTCCATCATGCTTCGCTTCCGGCCTGCCACAGGTACACTGTCCATCGCCCGCCATAGAAATACCCCGCCAGCGAGCAGCCGACGTGGCTTTCGTCGAGATCGACGTAATAGAGGTGCAACGGCATATGTTCATTTTTTAAATAGTCATAATAACGGCGCACCATGACTGGAACGCGTCATTATACAATCGACCAGCTGACAACTCCTACAAATTCACTCGGCTGCGTTTCGAGTGTGAGCAGAGGCATGAGGGGTGCTGAGATGGGTCGAGACCATCTACAGGCCATGGGGGTTATCAGCACCCTAACAGACGCTAAAATACACCAGGTGAAGTTCCACATGCAGGCCGCCCCGCCAGCACCTCTGTGTTGGAGGCACGCAAAAGCCAATAACAACTGCGCAACAGAACGTGACTGAAAAATAGTGTAGTGTCAAAATAATATTAAAATAGTGTTAGTTTCATATTTAATCAAAATAGTGTTAGTTTCGTACTTAGTGAAAACAGTAGTCTCGTACTTAGTATTAATTATGTTAAAATATTGTTAACTGTATACTGAGTATTAAACATGGTTGAATAAAAAAAAAATATATAATTAAGATATTCCATGCTTACGCGGGTGGTTTTAACGGAAGAGTGACTTTTCAATAAACAAAAGTTATTTAACTTTTACAAGTATTTTATTTTTCAACATAATCCTTTTTTAATAGGGGTTTCCAAGGCTACAGATTTTTAAGAAATACTTATTGGATATCAGAGTTCATAATGTCTAAGTAATATTAGGATGAATAAAATCGTTAATTTGCTTATTTTTATTACTCTAAAATCAAAATTAAAATGTAATGCATTTAAATTGAGTGCATAAAATTCAGTATCGGCCATCTTTGTGGCGTCAACGGCACTCTGAAAATTCTGATTGGCTAATGGCTTTTCGAGCGCGCAGATCATGTTCACGCTGGTTCTGACATGACATTTGAGCGAGCCAGAACAAGTGTTATTCTGACGAAATTTAAGGTTACAAGAAATTTTTACTGAATTTCCTGTTAGTTTTTTGAAGAATCTTTTGAAAAAACAAGTAAGTGAAGTAAATAACCAATAATGCTGTTTATATTAAAACTGTTCACTTTCTTTAGAATATGGATCCTGAATTTGTGAAAGCAGACAGTCGACAAAGAACTGTGTCAGCAGTTGATGGAGGAGGCAACATTTTGGAAAATTGCAGTATTCCCCAAATTAATTTAAGAAATCAAATAAATAGTTTCATAGTTGTTTGTTATTTTTTGTCTTAAATAAAACATCATTTTACCAATAATTTAATTTATTATTAATTAGAAAGTTAAACATGTGCTAATTTTATAATTTTAATGATAATAGGATAGAACAAGAATCAGGAGCAGCGTTTTTACTTTCTGGATGTACATTGAATACACAAATAATTAAATTAGTAAATTAATTAACATGTTTAGATTTAACTCCATTATAATACGGAATATTTATATTTAGTCATTATAACTTGCACGTTTTGCTTCATTTTTTGGAACCGTTACATATACATATTTTCTTTGGATTATTTGCTGAGGAAGTAGAGCAGCCCGGTACGAAATAGTATTTCATCACCACCACAAAAAAATAGAAAAATAATATTTAATTATCTCCAAAGTACTCAAGTTTTACCTGATTTGTATGTGCAATCACAATTTCTTTAAAAATATCTTCGATAAGTACTACAAAATAAGTTGAGGAACAGAATTTAACAACTAGTTACTTTCTTGGGTTATTTTTCATTTGTTTACATCTTACAGATCTTACATGTTCAATGTTCATGTGCGAAACGACATACCCACCGTGTTTGTGTTTGTACTTATAAGTACAAAATCACTGGTTTGTTATATATCCGTCTCACTCAATTCTAGAAACGTATGTTCTCGCGGTGTCGGTGACGTCACACGCACATTTATAGAAACTTTAATAATTTTTTTCTGGCTTATTAGACGCTTTTCGGCCAAAATAAAAAACACGGATCTAATATTTTTATATAGAGATTAACATATTAAAAAATGAAAAAAAAACCCTATTGTACACACTTCCAGCGAGTTTCCAATTTTTTCAAAGCATCCAAAAAGTAATCTTTCGGCAACTCTTCAAAATATGCATTTGTCTCGGATATCCCCTCTTCATTGGTGTGAAATCTCTTTCCACCGAGCCATCTTTTTAAATTTGGAAATAAGAAATCACTGAGATCCAGATCTGGTGAAAATGGCGGATGAGACAACACCTCGTAACGCAATTCGACTAATTTTGTTGTAGGAACAGCGGACAAATGAGCAGGCGCATTATCGTATCAATAAATGAGGTCGTTTTTACTTTATTTCGGCATCAAAACGTGTCAACAAATCAGCGTCATATTGGCCAGTTATCGTTTTTCCTTTTTGTAAACAATCAATAAAGATCACACCTTTGGGATCCCAAAGTACTATGGCCATTACCTTTTTGGCCGAAAAAAACGGTTTTTGCCTTCTTGGGGGCATGTTCCTCAAGAAAAGTCCATTGTTTCGACTACATTTTAGTTTCTGACGTATAACGGTGTATCACGTTTCATCTACTGTGACATATCGGCGGAAAAATTCCCTTGGATTACGTTTGAAGATAACCGAACATTCTTCTAAATTTTTAATGCGTGCGCGCATTTGATGTGAATTAAGTAGCCGCGGCACCCATCTCGCGAATAGCTTTTTCATATGTAAACGTTCATGGAAAATATTGCATACCCGCTTGGTTGAAATGTTGACTTCATTAACTATCTCACGTACTTTTAATCAAAGATCGTTAATTACTAGGGCATGGATTTTATTAACCATTTCTCGAGTAGTTTAATTAACACTCGAAATTTGTTTTTCTCCATATTTACAGAACAACAAAAAATAGTTTTCTTTAGATTAGTATAAAACATTAACTATCAGTCAGATTTGTGTGAAATTTTAACAGTAGACATCAAAAACATGGTGGAAGCCAGCAATATAATCATCGTAGTGAAAATGTTGCCAACCTTTGAAAAGTCACTCTTCGTCAAACCGCCTTCGTATTTTATCATTTATGTTATTATTTTTGTATTTATAACCTGGCCATAGGCGTTTAACATGGGAAAACAGTTTTTCTTTGCGCAAAAGTCCCCAATTAATCTTAGACAAAAATGTTTCAAATAAATGTTGTAGATAATTATATTCTACGCCTAAACAGATTTAATTTTGTCGTTTGGTAACTTGTAAAATCTAATTTGAAATTGTACGAATATTGCTCATTTGTAGCGGTACTCGTGGAATTGAAACAAAATTACAAAGAAATTCATATACTCAGAAATGTAATTTTATAGGTTACAAAATGTGAAAAAAATAATAATGTAAGTTATTTAAGTATTAAGATTTTAAAAATAATACAGTAGTAAAGTGCTCAGCGCTACGAAAAGCGTCAAAAATGGGTTTTGTGGGGGAATCGGTGTTACAAGCTGAAATTTTCACACATGAAAGTTAATGACCTAACAAACTAAAATTTCGAATTTGTTAAACTATAAGCCTGGCAAAAGGGCACTAGAATCAAAATTTGAGTTATACACATAACTGTAAGGAGACGGAAATTCTGAATTTAATCATATTAAAAAAATGTCAACTTTCGTGGCCGGTCTATTTTTAATTATTTTTTGAAATATACGAAATACATTGTGGTTTACGTGTTTAAGAATCTTTAAATCGAATTTACTCTAAAAGAATGATGGAAAAAATCAAGCAAAATTAACCAATTTTTATGTTTACACCAGATTATCTCAAAAAGTAAGGCGTAAATCAAAAAATTGTACTCTTTATTTTCTTTCATCTTTTAGGGATGCGGTGGTACATTTTTTATAATTTTTGGATCTATGATATTCGAATTATTTAATAAATTATAAAATAACAAGTTTTCATGCATTCCATCAGCGTTCGGCGTTGAGCGATCCCCACTTCTCTAGTTATATCTCGCTCTCTGTATCCCTATTGAACTATCTCTTTCTATCCATCATTCATTTGTGGTTTATTTCAATAATTGTAGTACATATGTATTGTATTAATTAAGATTTAAAAAATATACGAAATATGTATTCACATTTATTACCATTTTTTGGCAACAAATTTTTAGTTAAAGTAATCATAAATAATAGTAATTTATTTACATGAAGATTAGACACACCAATACATATTAAAAAATAATTTGCTTTTGTCATTAATCGATATTTTATTAATATTTTAATTACCTTACTTTTATCGCTAAGTAATACTATTATAACTTAAACTAGGAAGGGATAATAAACCAAACAATATATTTAAACTTTTATTTAAAAAATAAAATACAGACTATCAATGAATATTTGGAAAATATAACATTAATTTTTATCGGAACTCTCTGAATCCGTTTCGTTGACAAAGATGGTAATGTGTTGTTACCACTTTTAACAATTCTTCCACCGTTTCCAACCCAATTAGCAAATTTATCGTTTTTTTTTTTATAGATTGTGCATATAAAAACTGTAGTTGCCATAAAAATCAAATGAAATGTATTGCTTCATGTAAGTGCATGGACAATGAAAACACTCTTGTAAAAATTCCTTGGTTTCAAAAGCAGTATTACACTCCACTATTAACGAAACGGATTCAGAGAGTTCCGATAAAAATTAATGTTATATTTTCCAAATATTCATTGATAGTCTGTATTTTATTTTTTAAATAAAAGTTTAAATATATTGTTTGGTTTATTATCCCTTCCTAGTTTAAGTTATAATAGTATTACTTAGCGATAAAAGTAAGGTATTAAAATATTAATAAAATATCGATTAATGACAAAGCAAATTATTTTTACCTCCCGCTACCCTTGGTAAGGGAGGTATATGGATCGTGCTAAAAATCTCATATCGAGATTTTAGTAAATGACCACGTTTTAAGTTCCTTAGAATCCATTTTTAACATTTTCACGATGATGTCTGTATGTGTGTATGTGTGTGTGTGTGTATGTGTACGAATTTTGTTTGCACTCTAACTCAAATACTATCATTCAGAAAATTCTGAAACCTTGTATTTTTACCCTATTCTAATAGGAATAGAAGCCATTAGATTTTGGTGTAAATCGGATAAACGGAAATCGTACTTTACATGAAGCTCATAATGGTTTTTCTTCAAAAAATACCATTAAATGTAATTTTTTCGAATTTTATGTCTTATGAAAATTAAAGATTATTGAATTTTCTACAGGAATATATTTATACTTTTTCTATATATTTTACAGATAAATTTAAAAATAATTTTTTTTATTAGTCGCGAAGCCTAAGATAGAAACTATTTCTTTGTTACACAGTTCATTTTTTAAATGAATGTAACTGACAGTAAATGTCACTGTCAGAAAACTTATCACTTCAAATTAATAATAGTGACATTTTAAAAAGAAAATAGTAAATAAAGCAATAGTTTTCTGCAATGGAACAGTTTGCAGCGTTAGTCAATACGTCTAGGTAGGTATGTATTTAAATTAATAAAAATTAAATAGCGGGAGGTTTTGTGTTGGCCACATCAGATTTTTACCTCCCGCTACCCTTGGTAAGGGAGGTATAGGGATCGTGCTAAAAATCACTTATCGAGATTTTAGTAAATGACCACGTTTTAAGGTCCCTAGAATCCAAATTTAACATTTTCACGATGATGTCTGTATGTGTGTATGTGTGTGTGTATGTGTGTGTGTATGTATGTATGTATGTATGTATGTATGTATGTATGTGTGTGTGTATGTGTAGGGATTTTGTCTTCACTCTAACTCAAATACTATCATTCAGAAAATTCTGAAATGTTGTATTTCTATCCTATTCTAATAAGAAAAGAAGCCATTAGATTTTGGTGTAAATCGGATAACCGGAAATGGCACTTTACCTGAAGCTCATAATGGTTTTTCTTCAAAAAATACCATTAAATGCCATTTTTTCGCATTTTGTCGTTATGAAAATTAAAGATTATTGAATTTTCTACAGGAATACATCAATACTTTTTCTATATATTTTACAGATAAATTTAAAAATAATTTTTTTTACAAGTCCCGAAGCCTAAGAAAAACACAATTCCTTTGTTCCACAGTTCATATTTCAAATGAATGTAACTGACATTAAATGTCACTGTCAAAAAACTAATCACTTCAAATTAATAATAGTGACATTTTAAAAAGAAAATAGTAAATAAAGCAATAGTTTTATGCAATGGAACCGTTTGCAGCGTTAGTAAATCCGTAAGTATGTATTTAAATTAATAAAAATTAAATAGCGGGAGGTTTTGTGTTGGCCACATCAGATTTTTACCTCTCGCTAAGAGAGGTATTGGAATCATGCTAAAATTCGCATATCCAGATTTTTGTGAATAAGCACGATTTAAGGTCCCTAGAACCCGATTATAACATTTTTACGATGATGTCTGTGTGTGTGTGTGGATGTGTGTATGTGTGTGTGTGTGTGTGTGTGTGTATGTATGGATGTTGGAGGGACGATTCCTCAAAAACTATAAGACTTAAAAAATATTTAACTGCAGTTTCTTCAATCTGACATTCCTGGGAAGAGCTGAAAAGGTTTTGGTAACAATTGAACAACCGGAAGTAGAACTTTCTTTAAAAAAATTATCTAAATATAATTTTTTGGGAGTTTTTTTTATTAAATATTGAAGAACATAAAATTCTCCATCTGATACACTTAAAATTTTTATTATATCTTGTATAGATTTAGAGATAAAGACACTATAATTTATAGAGTACACTAATCGCAGAGGCCAAGGCACTAAGGAAACCAGTTGACAAATTCCAATGTTTATAACATGACACATGTCATTGTCAAATATCAACATTTTTAGTGACATTCTGATAGCTTTTTCTGGGAAGTATATTTAATTTTTCTTGTTGTTTTATTAATTAAATATTTGAAATTATAGTTACAATTGTGGTAAAATGCATATATCCATCAGAAATACCGCCAATCTGGTTAATGAATTGGAACAATCTCTGCCATGAAAATGATATAAAATAGATATAATTAGAATTATATATGTGCAGAAGACATGTTAAATACAATAAAAAACAATATTTGGGTAAAGTTCTGTAATATTTTGTTATAAAACGACGGTTCGAATGCGAAGTGCAATACAATACATATATAGCCTAATATGGAAATGGCGAGAGGTCTTGTGCTGGCCACAACAGATTTTTTAATATGTATTGGTGTGTCTAATCTTCATGTAAATAAATTACTATTATTTATGATTACTTTAACTAAAAATTTGTTGCCAAAAAATGGTAATAATTGTGAATACATATTTCGTATATTTTTTTAATCTTAATTAATACAATACATATGTACTACAATTATTAAAATAAACCACAAATGAATGATGGATAGAAAGAGATAGTTCAATAGGGATACAGAGAGCGAGATATAACTAGAGAAGTGGGGATCGCTCAACGCCGAACGCTGATGGAATGCATGAAAACTTGTTATTTTATAATTTATTAAATAATTCGAATATCATAGATCCAAAAATTATAAAAAATGTACTACCGCATCCCTAAAAGATGAAAGAAAATTTTATAAAGAATACATTTTTTTGATTTACGCCTTACTTTTTGAGATAATCTGGTGTAAACATAAAAATTGGTTAATTTTGCTTGATTTTTTCCATCATTCTTTTAGAGTAAATTCGATTTAAAGATTCTTAAACACGTAAACCACAATGTATTTCGTATATTTCAAAAAATAATTAAAAATAGACCGGCCACGAAAGTTGACATTTTTTTAATATGATTAAATTCAGAATTTCCGTCTCCTTACAGATATGTGTATAACTCAAATTTTGATTCTAGTGCCCTTTTGCCAGGCTTATAGTTTAACAAATTCGAAATTTTAGTTTGTTAGGTCATTAACTTTCATGTGTGAAAATTTCAGCTTGTAACACCGATTCCCCCACAAAAGTGAAAATTATTGTTCTCTAGCACTCTACTACAGGTGCAGAATTGAATTACGAGTATCTGTAACTTTTAATTGAAAACCGAATTTCTGACAGTTCAAACGATATTCATTTCTTTGTAACTTTGTATCAATTCCATGGGTATCGCTACAAATGAGCAATTCTTATACAATATCAAATTAGATTTTACAAGTTACCAAACGTGCAAAATTAAAACTGTTTACATTTATTTGAAACATTTTTGTCTAAGATTAATTTAGTTTTTCAAAAAATCGCCATAACTTCCTTATTTTAAGGACTATTGAAAAAAAAATTCTTTCAAAATTACCTTTCGGCTCTGTAAAACATTTGGCATTTACAATTATTTTTTAATTTTTCAAATAACAAAATGGCGATTAATTAAAAATTTCAAAACAAGATTTTTTGATAACCACTCTACCGATTTTCGAAAGTAAAACATCTATAAAATCCTTAAACTATCTACTACAATATTTGTCCTAAACATTTTTTTCAATCTATTAAAAAAAAAGTTTGTTCATTTACTTGACTTACAAGTACAGTGTTTTCAGAATAAACTAATTCGGAGTAGGCTATGAACACAAAAACGTATGTCTGATCATTATTCAATTCAAGTCAAGTTGTCACAATTGATCGTGAAATGTAATTTTAAGGAGAAAAGATAATAAAGGAGAATACAGGTTATTGCCATTCACCGTTTTCTAATTTATTTCTATTTCTAAAATAACGATTCAAGAATATTTCGTTCGATAACATTTTTGACAATATCTCGTGTCAAATTGACATTTAATGAAATACATTTTTTTTTTTTTTCATAGCCTACTCCGAGTTAGGATTTGAACACGTTTTACTTATGTGTAAGTGTAAGTCAAGTAAATGAAAAAAAGTTTTTTTTTTTTTGGTAGATTGAAATAAATGTTTAGGTGAAATATTGTAGTAGATAGTTTAAGGATTTTATAAATGTTTTACATTCAAAAATTGATGAAGTGGTTATCAAAAAATCTTGTTTTGAAATTTTTGATCGATCACCATTTTGTCATTGGAAAAAATAAAAAAATAATTGTAAATTTCCAATGTTTTAGAGAGGCGAAAAGTAATTTGAATTTTTTTTCTAATTGTCCTTAATATATATATATATATACAGGGTGTCTCAATAAGCTTGCTCACTATTGGTAACTTTTTTATTTGAAGAGATACGAGGTTGGTTAAATTAGCAAAATTGTGCCATTTTATATTAGAAAATTGGTCATGTAGACAAAATAAAAATTGTGTCAGCAGTTCCCAAAATTTGGGACAGAATATATATTTTTTAAATGGAACTATATATTTTTTATTATCTTATTGGAAAGAGTATTTTTTTCTCTTTCCAATAAGGTAATGTTGTTTATGTACAATTTTTTCAAATAAACGAGTTATTTACATTTAAAAATAAAAATTATCTTTTATTAGTTTAGGTCAAGTAAACTATGGAAACAATTGTCTTTTACAAAATTATTATTTTATTAATTTATTTTACAGTAATAATAAAACAAAGAAAATATTCAAATTGAAAGCCATTATTTCTTTCGCACATTTAAACTCTTTTGGAAAGAGAGCCGACCGTTCTACGTAACTGGTGTCTAGATATAACTTTCCATATAGCAAGATCATATCTAACTTTTCTTTATTTGTAAACTTTACGGGAGATATTATTAAACGTCAAACAAGCAAAGAATCAATTGTTTCCATGGCTTACTTGACTAAAAAACTAATAAAATAGTTTACAAAATTTAAATCTTTAACCGTAAATAACTCGTTTATTTGAAAAAATTGTACATAAACAATATTACCTTATTGGAAAGAGAAAAAAATACTCTTTCCAATAAGATAATAAAAAATATATGGTTCCATTTAAAAAATATATATTTTGTCCCAAATTTTGAGAACCGCTGATACAAATTTTATTTTGTCTACATGACCAATTTTCTAATATAAAATGGCACAATTTTGCTCATTTAACCAACCTCGTATCTCTTCAAATAAAAAAGATACCAATAGTGAGCAAGCTTATTGAGACATCCTGTATATATATATATATATATATATATATATATATATATATATATATATATATATATATATATATATATATGTCTCTTAAATAGGGGGACATGGCTTAATCACAGATTCCTGAAGCTAAAATAATACGATTTAACTAAATTTGCTTCTACCGGAAAGTGTACCATTTAGCCAGAATTCTGCTTCAAAGTTATTTGAAAAAAAAAATTAATTTTGCTTATAATAACAGAACGCTTTATACGATTTGGATGAAATTTGGTATGACAGTTCATATGGTTATGTCATCTTTTAAGGTGATACTTGTTATTATTAGCATTACTTCATCGAACGGTAGGACTACAATGTTTCGTCGCTGAGCCGCTGAGCGACGCGTCGTTAACTTCACACCCGTTATTTTGCGTACACTGCGTTCTTTGATAATTTTACCTGAATAGTATCCTGCACTTGTTTGAACTTAATAAGCATAAAATGATACGCAATTAAAATTACAAACAGTTTCTTATCATTTATAACAACGTTTAAATTTGTAAAATTGTAAGATAACCTCTTAATTTTAGTTTTCATTTGTCACATAGAGACACTGGTAAACATTCTGAAAATTGATAAAGAAGTTTTAAAAGAGAGTTATCTGCTGCCGAAATTATTATACGATATTTACATTTATATAAAAAACGAATCAATTATAAATTTTGTAAACTCTAAAGGTAAATTTACACGCACTATTTTAAGTTCGTATGTGTAGTGGTAGCTCTGTTGTTATATTTAGTCATGAATTTAGCTATTAATTAAAATGTAAAGTTTGAATTCTTTATTGTCAACAAGTATGAAGGCTACCATCGAGCGCAAATTATTAATAAATAAAATTTTTGACAAAACAAAATTGTGTAAATCAAACTTTATTATACAGTGCTATCTATGATACAAATTGTAATCCAAACATATCTTAACCTCTACAAATTTTGAAAAAAGCATGTACAGTGTCAATATATGAATAGATACACAAATATCTTAGTTTTTTAATTCTTTTCTTTCGCTAATATTACGTAATATGTTTCCAGAAGTGCTTCGGTAACAATGTCTAAAAGCTTCAATATTAAAGTATTCCAGTAGGTATTGTTTTCATGAACTGGTCATTTAACTTTTCTCAGAAGATATATCAGGATGTCAGTGAAGACCGCTTGAAATTCTGTATTAACTATTACAGATATAAAGCTCCTATGGAAGGGGGACTTAGAAAAAGGTATTTGTGTTTTAAGTATGTTATTAGAAAGTCTAATAGTGTGTATGATGTATTCATTACGAAGATGCTTAGTTTTGTTGCAATAAACTGCTATTATAATCATCCCTATTCTGTAAGAAGTTGCTAAGTCTTAACCAATAGCCACAAATGTAAAGCCTTCCATTTTCATATTTTCTTCAGTGTTTGCAATTATTACTGGTCATTTGCCATAGCAATGTTGATAAAAGTTAACAACTTTGTTACAGAAAAAAAATATCTTATGATCTGAAATTCAAAAAAATTATAATCCTTATCATTGTTTTCATTTATGATTGGTGATATTAACTAAAAAATCTGATGTGGCGAACACAATACCTTTCGCCATTTAACTTTTATTAATTTAATTTCATACCTACATATTATACTGGATTATGTTCCTTTACATTCGTATAACTATTGTTTTATATAGGTACGGTTTTCTTTTTAAAACGGTATCCTTATTAATTTGAAATGATAGTTTTTTTGACAGCAATATTTTCTCTCAGTTACACAAATTTGAAATCTGAATTATGCAAAAAAGGAAGTGTTTATCATTAAAACATAGGCTCCGAGATTTATAAAATTGATTATTTTATAAATATATAAAATATAAAAAGTATGAATGCATACCTGTAGAAAATTTAATAATCTTTAATTTTTATAACATAATTCGCGAAAAAATAATATTTAAGGGTTTTTTTACCTCTCGCTAAGAGAGGTATTGGATTCATGCTAAAATTCGCATATCCAGATTTTATTGAATAAGCACGATTTAAGGTCCTTAGAGGCCGATTATAACATTTTAAAAATGATGGCTGGTAGCACAAGCCTTGTTTTAACTAAAACACTGTTTTAAGAAATGTCAAATTTCATTATTTAATAACAAAAATAAATAACATCAAATATATTAAAATATGATTTTGAAGCAGCACATAGTTTCTATTCAACCAAATATTTTTTAAAAAATCGTTCTTTACACATAAGGGTGAAATTAAACATTGAAATTTGAATTTGACATTTCTTAAAACAGCGTTTTAGTTAGAACAGGGCTTGTGCTACCAGCCGATCTCTCTGTCTCTCTCTCTCTCTCTCTCTCTCTCTCTCTCTCTCTCTCTCTCTCTCTCTCTCTCTCTCTGTGTGTGTGTGTGTGTGTGTGTGTGTGTGTGTGTGTGTGTGTGTGTGTGTGTGTGTGTGCGTGCGTGCGTGTGTGTGCGTGTGTGTGTGCGTGTGTGTGTGCGCGTGTGTGTGCGCGTGCGTGTGTGTGTGTGTATGTATGTATGTATATACTTCTGGATGTTGTAGACACGATTCCTCAAAAACTATAAGACTTAAAAAATATTTAACTGCAGTTTCCTCCATCTGACATTCCTGAGAAGAGCTGAAAAGGTTTTGGTAATAATTGAACAACCGAAGTAGTAGTTTCTTAGAAAAATTCTTCTAAATATAATTTTTTGGGAGTTTTTTTTTTATTAAATATTGAAGAACATTAAATTCTCCATCTAATACACTTAAAAATTTTATTATATCTTGTATAGATTTAGAGATAAAGACACTATAACTTATAGAGTAAACTAATCGCAGAGGCCAAGGCACTAAGGAAACCAGTTGACAAATTCCAATGTTTATAACATGACACATGTCATTGTCAAATATCAACAGTTTTAGTGACATTCTGATAGCTTTTTCGGGGCAGTATATTTAACTTTTCTTATTGTTTTATTAATTAAATATTTGAAATTATAGGTAAAATTGTGGTAAAATGCATATATCCATCAGAAATACCGCCAATCTGGTTAATGAATTGGAACAATCTCTGACATGAAAATGATATAAAATAGATATAATTAGAATTAAATGTGTGCAGAAGACATGTTAAATACAATAAAAAACAATATTTGGGTAAAGTTCTGTAATATTTTGTTATAAAACGACGATTCGAAAGCGAAGTGCAATACAATACGTATATAGCCCAATATGGAAATGGCGAGAGGTCTTGTGCTGGCCACAACAGATTTTTTTTCAAAGGAAAACCACTTTGAGCTTCAAGCAAAGTACCATTTCCGGTAATCCGATTTACATCAAAATCTATTGTTTTCTTTCCATATTAGAGTAGGGTCGAAATACAATGTTAAATTTTTTTGCGATTGATAGTATTTGAGTTGGAACGTTAAAAGGATTCAAACACACATATACACACGGACATCTTCGTAAAAATCTATTGTAGCCAGCACAAGACCTCTCGCCATTTCCATATGCTATAGGTATAAGTATATATTTTTTAATTCATTCTATTCACTCTTATTCTTCTAATGTTCGAGATTCTTCCAATTTATTTCTGAAGGGAATGTGTAATATATGTATCTATAATTATAAATATTTCATTAATAATAAAATAAGAAATATTAATTGTACTTCCCAAAAAAGTCTTCAGTAATGTCTCTGGCTTTTTGACACTAACATTTATCTGTCAATTACAAACATTTTAATTTTTCCACTTGTTTTCAGGCTGCGAGATTCATTTACAACTTATTAATTTATATATTTAAATGTCTCTATATTTAACTTCATAGAACTTATAATAAAATTTTTAAATGTATCAGATAGAGATTTTTATATTATTTAATATTAGTAATAACAGAAATTTTAAAAAAATAATACTTAGAAGATTTTTTTTAAAGAAACTATTACTTCCGGTTGTCCAATTGTTACCAAAATGTAATCAGCTCTTCCCAGGAATGTCAGGTTGAGGACACTGCAGTTAAATATTTTTTAAGTCTTATTGTATTTGAGTAACCGTAGTTCCAACATCCACACACACATCCAGACACACACACACATACACACACACACATACACACACACACACACACACACACACACACACACACACGAACATCATCGTTAAAATGTTATAATCATATTATAGGGACCTTAAAACGTGCTTATCCACTAAAATCTGGATATGCGATTTTTAACATGATTCCAATACCTCTTTTAGCGAGAGGTAAAAATGAAATTGAATTCTTAGGACCTGAAAATGTGGTTATTTACTAAAATCTCGATATGCGATTTCTTGCACGATCCCTATACCTCCCTTACCAAGAGTGGCGGAAGTTAAATATAACAAATTCACTTGTTTTTACCTTCCGTCCCCTTTAGGTAAGGAAGGTATTGTCTTTGGTCAAAAAATTCGGTGGTGAGTTTTTAATGAATAAGCACGTTTTAGGGTCCCTACAATACAAATTTACTATTTTTAAGATGATGTCTGTATGTATGTATGTGTGTGAGTGTGTGTGTCCGTGTGTGTGTGTATGTGTGTCCGTGTGTGACAAATTTTTCTCCGACGATAACTCCAATACTACAATTCTAAAAATTATAATTCTTTCGTATTCCTCTTCTGTACATCCATATGAAGAGTTGATTAGATTTTGGTTATAATCGATCCACCGGAAGTACCCTTTTTTGAAGTTTTTAACAGTTTTCCTTAAAAAAACGCAGTTAAATATTATTTTTTGACATTTTGTTATTATATATATTAAAGAAAATACTCTTCTCTATACGGTTTAATTATACATTTTCCTTCATATTCAATAGATGTAAATTTAAAGCATTATAAAGAAATTAATTTTCAAAAATTAGTCAACTTTGCAATTTATCATGGAAACAGCTGACATAATTATTCAAAAAAAATTAATTGACAGATGTCAGTTGCAAGTGCAAAACCAAATATGGAAAGTATCGGATCTAAAATTGGTATGTCATATTGTTACTCGCAAGTGACATGCAGAAAACCGCCAAAGAGAAGATGGAAGGACATTACTTAGTGTAGTTTATGTTATAATTTTATTGGATTTAAAGAACCTTTTCAAATGAACTTTTAGTACGGAATTTGTAAAAAATAGTATGTGTTCGTGTTCGATTTTACATGATATTATATAGAATCTGTTCCAAGGACCTTTTGGTATGGGATTTGTACAAAATACATCGAATTGACGGAAGGTCTTGTGCTGGCCACAACGGATTTTTTAATTATACCAATGTATTTTTGAATGGTAACTAACTGTTATTCGAGAAAAGTTTTCTTCGAATTTGTATTTTACTTGAGTCCAACATTTATTTCAAGCACATTTATCCCCATAAATCTTAATCCTACATTAAAATAATAAAAAAAACATCAACATTCGAAACAAAGTAAAAAAGAAATATAAAAATGAAAATTTGTGTTTCAGACAATCATCAAATTGGGAAGAATTCTTGTGTTAATCTATTCCATTTGTGAAATGAATCTCGTTAATTAATTAATTCAGAAGCATCCATGGACACCGAGCTGCACACGCATAACCTTGATGCGGAGAACGAGGAGACAACAGCAACACAAAATTTTGAAGAAATTTCTATCAAAGAAGAACCGCTTGAAGAAAATTCTCAGGACCAAGAATTTTATGAAAATATTTTTCAAAATATAAAGAAGGAAGAATGTGTAACTTATAACGATATCCAGATTGACAAAGAATATAACAACTCAATTACTAAAAATAATGATATTCGGATAACTGAAAGTACGAATTCAAAAATTTTTTGTTGTGCAGAATGTAATAAGAGTTTTGTGGGAAGAGAATACTTGACAAGGCATTTGAAAACCCACAAAACAATTAAGAAATTCGAATGTTTTGTGTGTAAAAGAATATATAGACGACAGTATGATTTAGAACGTCATATAAGACAACAACAACATACAGTGGGATTACGCTGTCCTACTTGTCACAAATTATTTACACGTCAATGTAATTTAAATGCTCATATGAAACTTCATACTGGGAAAAAGGAACATCTGTGTACCGTGTGTTCTAAATTATTTATGTTTAACAGTAGTCTAAATAAACATATGAAAATTCATAGTGGACAAAAAGATTATAAGTGCAGTATTTGTGACAAAATGTTTATCAAAAATAGTTCATTGCGAAGACACATGAAAATCCATTCTGGAATAAGAGACCATAAGTGTCCAATATGCAATAAAACATTTATAGAAAATTCTGATTTAAGAACCCACATGGCATATTATCATACTGGAACAAATGACAATAAATGTACAATATGCAGTAAAGAATTTTTTAATAGAATTGCTCTTACTAAACACATGAAAATTCATGGTGGAAAAAAAGACTATAAGTGCACTACATGTAATAAACAATTTACACTAAGTCATCATCTGTCTAGACATATGAAAACTCATAGTGAAAAAAGAGATTATAAGTGCAGTACATGTAATAAAGAATTTAAACGAAGTGATTATTTTTCCCAACATATGAAAATTCATAGTGAAATAAAAGACTGTAAGTGTACCATATGTAATAAACAATTTAAACGAAGTGAAAATCTATCCAGACATATGAAAACTCATAGGGTAGATTGTATGCAGTGATCTCTACTATTAACATAGACAACACATACTACAATGGATCGTCGATTGCAATGATAAAGAAGAAGGCATTCCTACCTGTGCTTCGCGTCCTACCCATAAAATACTAGTGTTTTTAGTTGGTTTAAAAAATCAATTGGTGCAAGCGAATTTTCTCTTTTAAGAAACTACTACTTCCGGTTGTCCAATTGTTACCAAAACCTTTTCAGCTCTTCCCATTAATGTCTGATTAAGGTTAAGGAATACGTAGTTAAATTGGTCATTAGTCATAGAATTTGAGAAACCGTTCCCACAATATCTAGACACACACACACATCATTGTAAAAATGTTAAAATCGGATTCTATTAACCTTAAAACTTGCTTATTCACTGAAATCTGGATAAGCGATTTTTAGCATGAATCCAATACCTCTATTAACGAGAGATAAAAATATTTTCAGTATTTTCACAAATTTATTGAATTAGGTATCAACCCCATTTGTCTGTCAAGGCCGTGAAATCTATCTTTAACGCTCCGAGAGAAAAAATCTGATGTGATCAGCATATAACCTCTCGCTGGGTATGTAACCACGTAGTATAAATAAAACAATCATTTGGTTCAAATATTTTTACATTCACTTATAACAATCTCTATGATAGTGTTTAGGCACGCGACGTAAATTGTAGGCACGAGCGTAAGTGTGTAATACAACACGTCAAGTGCCTAAAACACTCATTTCGCAATGTATTACATACAAGATTTTTTATAATAGCGTTTTAAAAACAGATCATTTATATATTCAATTATCAACATTTTGAATTTTTCAAAATTAAAAAGTAGGCAGACGTCAGGTTCATCTATTCATTGCTAAATGAAATACTTATAAGCACTAGTTCTTAAAAGTAGTATTTTACCCATTAAACTGTCACTTTTACGCATTAAACTGCCATTTTTAAGCACTAGTGCTTAAAAGTATTTCGTTTAGCAACAAAAATAACAATCAAAAAGTTGTTATAAAACAATAATAGAAAAACTTTTAGACCCGTTCCCTGGAAGGCAATGAAACAAATCAATAGTACATCTACTATTTATGTATGATAGAATATACATTATTTTTACAAACCTTAATTTCATTAGAATCACATATATTACTACTACATTCTCCTTAACACGGTTTCATTATTAATTTTAATGTTAATGCTTCTTGACAGTGACATTTGTTTAAACATGTCAAAATTGTTATTAAAGTATTATGTTTTTGTTTGTTACATACGCAAGATGATGTATAAAAATAAATTAATTTATATTTAAAGTTAATAAAAGTTATTTATTAACTGCTATTATCGTAGAATTGAAGATTGTACCATTATAATCGATTTTTATCAGTAAAAGTTGTTGAAAAGTTATATTCAATGTATAATATTAAAAAAACTGCCAAAAGCTTGTATAAGTGATACTTCCGGTTATCCGATATACACTGAAAACTAATGAGCTCTTTCCACATTAGTGTAGAATGGGTATAGAAATTTTCAAAATTTCTCATTATTAGTATTTGAGTAATCGTGTCCACAGGATCCACACACACACACACAAACATACATACATACCCTGTTGGAAAGGTAATGGGTTGAAAGTATACACAAATATAAACGTATATTTCTATAAACAATTTATTGTGTTTCCGTCGAGTAATACAGGATAACTAACTAATAATAATGTCCACACAATTTTATATATATTACGGTATTACACAATTTAATATTCACTCAAATTATATTTAATTGTTTATTTTGTTTTGCATAACAAACACTTCAATTTATACTATAAATCCAACATACCCACAGACATATCATTGTAAAAATGTTAAAATCGGATTCTAGTGACATCAAAGTGTGCTTATTCACTAAAATCCCTATATGCAATTTTTAGCACGATCCCTATACCTCCCTTACCTAGGGTAGAGGGAGGTAAATACACGTATCTTATTTTTACCTTCCGTCACCTTTAGGTAAGCAAGGTACAGTCTTTGGCCAAAAAATTTGATGGTGAATCTTTTTCAAGAAAGTTTTTGTAAATTTATGTAAAATATATAAAATTGGCGGAAAGTTATATATGGTCACATCAGATTTTTTCATATAGATTAACACATAAAATTTTCAAACATTGTTATACTATTTTATGATAATTTTAATAATATCTACTGTGGTTTTCTATGACTACAAACAGAGATAATGACAAAATTTAGTTTAATAATCGAAGAGGAAAGTGAACAAATTAGTATAATATAAAATGCGTTCTACATTATTATTATTACTATTTGTATTTATTGTGTTAGTGAATAGTGAATTTAGTTGTAATAATTGTCAGTGCACCTTTATACAAAATAATAATGTAGTGCAAGCTAAATGTGAAAAATTGCCATTTAAATCTAACAAACTCAATAGTGAACACTTGAATTTTGGGCCTGATGTTATAAAATTCTCATAATTACAAACACCTTCGACAACAGGAGCTACTCCATCGACTTGGGCAAGACTTGGCACGTACAGATGCAATACTTCATGCGTTCTGCTCGCCAACAGCAACAGGAAGAAGGCCACAGCCAAGGCGGAAACAGCGGCAAAGGTAATAACAACGACAGATTCCAAAATGAAGATGAGTACGACTATGTTGTCCTGGCAATAACCAGAAGGACGTCAAAATCACCCTGAACGACGAGCAGAACTACATCGAAGTCGACATGGTGCCATCTGGCGGCTCCGGCTCTCATTCTGGCTCAAGCCCCGCTGGACGCGTATCGATCAACCAACAGCAGATCCAATTCGATGACCAACATAGCTACGATATGGGCAACGGTCTGCTTCAAGTCTACGCTCTTCCCAACGGCGAAGTCAAGATTGAAATTAACGGCGAATTCTACATCATCTACGACGGACAGCGCGTCAAGCTGACCGTGGTGCAGAGCGACCAACTCCGCGGTCTGTGCGGCAACGTCGACGGCGAACAAACCACCGAGTTCCTCACTCCCAACAACTGCATCGTCCGCGACGCCCAAGACTTCGTGGCCACCTACGCCATCATCGACGCCATCGCCCAAGGCCCCGCTAAGGAGCGTCAGGCACGCGCCCAACAGGCCAAGTGCTTCGAACGCGAGCAGACCTACGCCAATGTCATCAGCGCAAGAGACTACGAGCAGAGAGGCAGTGACATCAACCGCAACGGCCAGCGCTACCAGAACTCCGGTTCTTCTGCTTCTTCCTCTTCTTGCAGCAAGCAGCAGACCCAGTACATCGAGGAAGATGGCGGCGAGACCCTGTGTTTTTCCGTGCGCCCTCTGCCCGTGTGCCGTGAAGGCTGTAGAGCCGACAAGAAGGTTGTGAAGAATGTTGAGGTGCACTGCGTGAAGCGCAGCAACGCATCCGAACTGTGGCAGCGCCAGATCCAGAAGGGCGCCAGCCCCGACTTCAGCCACAAGCCCGCCACCAAGACTGTCAAGATCAAGGTGCCCCAATCCTGCAGTCCCTAGAACCTTACCTTAAGCCCTTAACTTTAACCAGCATCACAAAAATGTAAAAAAAATAGACAATACTTTAACAAATAGCAAACTTTAAAAATATATACAAGTTTTATTTCATTCCTTTACATAAAATAACATACAATAAGCAAAAAATAATGCTTCAAGAAACTAACGCACCAATGAAAAAACCCATAAAACTTTTGTATTTGACAAATATACATAGGCGTCTTCAGGAATTTTTGAAAGATGGTGCATTGCATGTGACTCGCGAGGATATACAGTTGCGATAATAAAAAGTCGTAAATGTTAAACTTTGACACAGTCGGTTGACGATGTGTTTTTGATATGATACAACTTGAAATACTCGTATGCCGATACCAATCTAACAAAGAATAAAACATAATATTTATTGGAATACGAGAAATTTGAAAAAATAGTGACATTTTGTTGATAAAATTTATGATCAGTCAGGGAAAATTTTTAGTTTATGGAAAAATAAAATTGACGACCACATTTTTATCACAACTGTATCTACACGCCTATTCAAAGACAAAAAATATTCATTGTCTAATTATGATATTTTATTATTTTTTTCATTCATTTCAAGCCTATTTCCAAGTTTTTACATTAATTAGATTTATTAATAGTTTAATAACAACACAATTTAAAATTCAACTGTTTAAATTAAACAGTGTTTATTTCTTGTCTTTGAATAAGTTTGTAATTGTTAATTTTTCGTATACATTAAATATTTTTTGTGCAACCCGACGCGAACTAAATATAAAACTATTTAAATACAATAAAACTTGTAATTACATATTTTTAACGGTTGCACAAAAAATAGTGTGAACACAAAACCCTTTAGCACCCCGAGATTGTTCTGTGTCGGCCGTAAGCTACCTTGGTGACAATTTTTCCTCCCGGAGCGCTAAAGAAAGATATCGCGGCCTTAACACTAAAATAACTATTAATATACAATAGAATTGTTTATCCATACGGGTTGATACCCTAATTCTTATGTATTCCTCAAAAATTAAATTAAATTTAATAAATTTGTGAAAATACTGAATTTTTTTTATTTGAAATTCAAAGATGGTGCACCATGTTGTCGGCATCACAAAAGTGTAAAACAAATAGACAATACTTTAATAAAAATTAACAAACTTTGAGTTATTTTTTCATAAAGCTGTAGAATAGCACAGTAGTAGAGTGTTATTGTCTAGCTTTAGACAAAAAAGCTCGTGGTCAGGTTGACTGGTCTCAATCGGTATCCACTCCCGTTACCTTGTCCAGTTAGAATGGAATTAACTTGGGAACCCCTAGCTATCGGTTGCCGGCTAGGGACTGTAACAAGGGCTTGCGACGGATGTTCTAGTAACACATATGGTAGTAACGTTAACCCTGCGGGAAAATAAAAATATATAATAGTGTGTGTATGTCATCAAATTGAAAGGAGTTCATATACATACATTTAAGATAGTTCTTCATACATTGGTTCTGCGTTGTTTATCTCTTCATAAATTGGATCATCGAATATGACAAGATATGGCTGATCTTTTTTCTGGGTCTTCTTTCTTCTTATAACGTTTGTAAAGCCAAACAGTCACTACTACAATTATTAGTACTGTTAGTAATACGACAACGCATAATATAGTCCACAATAGTGAGCCGGTGGTTGGTTCTTTCTTAGTTTCGTCTACAATTACATGTAAATACTGCTCATCTTTATTCTCATTGGTGCATTTATATATTCCTTGGTCGATTGGTTTCACATCTTTGATAATCAATGTTGATTGAGTGCCGTTTTCATCGGATGTAAATTGAGTTATTTTGTATTTGTCGTTGTTGGGAATAGAAGAATCATTTTCAAATAACCATCGGACAGTAGCTACTGTGTATGTGAAGCGTGTACAATCTAGAAGTAGATTTTTATTGATGTCTGGTCGTTTGGATATTGGATTATCTTTCGTCCCCATAAATTTAAAATTCGTTGTTTTGGTTGTAATTATTTTATTTTGTTTTGGGTACATAAATACGTAAAAATATTGTTCTTTTAAGTCAGAAATGCATTTGTAAAGTCCTTCTTCTGATGAAGTTGTCTTCAGAATATGCAGTTCATTTTGTTGTATAATATATTTGCCTTTACTTCTTTTGACGATATTTTCATTTATTTGCAAATTATTGAAGAACCATGTAGTATTTGTATTAGTGATGGAACGAAAATCCGGCTATGATACCGATTCCGGCCACTTGGCCGAATTCCGGTTCAGGCCGGATCGGATAGAAAATTCGGCCGAATCGTGTTATAAAATATTATCTATATTTGGATATTATTTATCATCACGGCATATTACCTATTTTTGGGTATACCAGTATCTACAATACACGTAGACATCGGTAATGATGACGATATATTTTACCTTGTGGCCGCTTACCAGGCGTCACCTCACGGGCTATTTAAAATTGAAAATATTTGGAGTCTGTCGGGATCGCACCCGGTTCCCCGAGGTTGGCGACCAGACACTCAGGCATGCGGCCACGGGACCCCATTATTTATATTATTTATTCATTTTATTTTATTATATGTATGTAACAAAAACATGTTTATTATATTAATTAAAATAAAACATAAAGAACACAAAAAAATGGCATACAAAATTAACAGTTTTACTATAACTTTAACCAATACAAATACACAAAACAATTAATATTCAAAATTACGTTTTTCCAGATTATGGTGGATAAATAATAATTATTGCACGAAAAAGTTCTCTCTATTTACAGAACTTGCAGGACTAGATAAATATGGACGAGCAATTAGACTTAATTTGAGATAAAGCGAAGCATGATCTTTCCACCATAAAATTGGATCTGATTTTTTATTAATTACTGGTAAATTAATGTACGAATCTATCTGATTTAATAATTTTTCCTCCGCTAAACTGTTCATTGTTGATGTAGATGTAGACGCAATATCAATGTAACACAGCCAAAGTGATGTATAATCATTTGACAATCGTATTTTTTTTTTGCAATCAGCGGTTCATCATCGCTATCATCATTAGAAGAACTAGAGCTGCTTTCTCCTAAAACAGTATCTTTTATTTCCTTCATTATTAAATGTTTTACGGCAAGTTTTAATCTTTCAGGAAAAAACGAAATTTTATATATTGGATCAATAAACGTAGCAAATAAAAATTATTTTTTTTATATATGTCTCTAAATCTTGTATCAATTTCGTTTTTTTTTAACTTTCTACCCGTGAAATTTATTCAAATGTAATTACACAAGAGCTTTTTATTTTGCCGGATAAATTTCTGTTGGTCACGAAACCTTGTTACCTAGCAATTTGACAAGAAAACTGTTTTAATTTTAATTTTTAAACAGTTTTCGAGTCAAATTGCTGTCAGGTTACAAGGTTGAGTTGTCAAACTGAAATTTATCCGAAGAAAATAAAATGCTAGAGTGTAATTCGGCGAGATAATTTAACGACAATTTATTTATGAAAAGGTTTATTTAAACGTGCAATTAGTGAAAGTACAATTATTATATATCATTTTATTTGACATGTTTTCTTCACGAAGATTTGTTACTTCATTAGTCACAGTGGAAGATTTAGAAATGTTGTTTGTCCTTAGATTTGTAATTAAATTTTCATGATGTGTATTGTCCAATTGAAGATATGGTTTTATTGAAGTGGAATTGGAATGACTTGTTTGTTATTTTAATAATTTGTTGATCGCTTACTCCTGCTTTTGCTAACGAAGACACTGTGCTGGCGCGATTTGAATGATTCGTTATCTTATTATTCTGAATATCAATTCCAATTTTATTACCCGCATTTGTAGTCCACTTAGATAATAAATTTACTCCCAATGGTACGTTTTTGTACCAGCCTTTCGAATTTTTATATTTCCAAAATGGATTAGGAGTCAAAATAGTCGTTCTGACGTTATATTTTCGGATCGTTTACTTATAAGTAATCTAAACAATCGTACTGGACAGATTGTGTCATCTTCATTTTTTTTTGTCAGCCACTTACTATCTGTCAATTTATTTGCACCTCCTTGTGCAGTTTTCGAAAATATTGGGTTGTATTCTATTCTATCCGTGAACATTCCATCAATTGCTTTTTCTTCTTTAAAATAATACACCATGCAACTAGCAGCTTCTCCTCCTCTCCAAGCCAGCTCATAAGAAGCTATATGAAAAAACCTTTTTTGCAAACCATTAGGTTCATTCTCATCCCATAGTTTAGCCATTTTGATTATTTGTGCTTTATTTACAGCTGTCGAACTTACCTTTCTTTTCTCAGGAATACTTTGCAGTTCTTTTCTTTTAGCGTTTCTAGCATCGCGAGCTTCTTTAAAAATAATATCCGTAAAGGGATCAAATTTTATGTTGAATTCCTGAAAATATTTCTCTTGTAGCATTTTGGCTGTTGAATTCCACATTGTTTTTACTACGTATTCTTTATAATTTTCTCCATTTATCTTTCGCATATTGTAAGCCCAATCTAGCAAAATATTTGATATTTGACGTACCGGTGTCTCTCGTTCTAATACATAATTTCGGTTTTCACAAAATGCCATAAATTGGCGCCAGATACATGATTTATTGTTTTTTGTGTTTATAGGCACACTTTTCTTAATATTTTCTTTTATACTTTCTTCGGAAATATTCCCAAATCTGTTCATTTTGCAGTACAAGCAAGAACATAAAATGCAAATGACATTAATGTAGTGTTTTGATTTGGTTGCTAGGAGAAAGGTAAATAACGTTTTATCACTTGCAAAAAGTTACCTTTCTGTTTATCCGCTTTCAAAACGATAAAATTGTTTTGTCTTTATGGCTTACTTTATATTGAAGTTAAATTATCACTGAAAAATACTTGTTTAATGTGATAATTGATGGAATTACATCAGATATTATTAATTTTTCTGAACTTATATTTTTCATTATTTCTTCAAATGGTTTTAAAATAGATAATGTTGATTCTAATAAGTCCCACTGATCAGAATTAAGATTTGGTGCAGTACTATTTTCTGTTGAATATATTGCAACACATCTTTTTAGCTCTAATAATCGTTGCAACATAAATAAAACAATATGTGTCATTAATTGACAAAAACCATTATTTTCAACACTGAAATAAGGCTGATTATCTGCACATATCATTTCCGCTATTTTGTAGTGTATTTTTTTTTTGCTCGTTGATCGTTTATGTCCCATAATTTGTTCTTCATCTCATATTGCTTTAATGTGGGTTGTACATATTGCTTGCATTGTTCCTTTGTCATATTGTCATCTTTTTTCTTCTGTTCACGGTTCTTACCAATAAATGTAGCATATTCTTCATTGTGACGTCTTCGTAAATGCAATTTTAATATTACATACCGCGTTGCATTGGGGGCAGATGCCGAACAAGTTACGATTTTTTACCGAAAAATTACGAACGATCCGGCCGCCGGAATTCCGGTAATCCGGCTAAATAAGAGGCCGGAATTCCGGTATCCGGCCAAAGGTCGATCCGTTCCATCACTAATTTGTATCATCACTAAATAGATCAACATCTTCTTCTTTATTTACAATTTTATTAGTAATATTAAAATAGAATATCTTATCATTTTGTAGAACTACACAAAAATAATCATTTATATTTTTGTTTATTCGTGATTGCAAAATATGCTCAAATTTGTCATATTGTACAATAATTGCACTATTTAGTTTATTCTTTCAAATCCATTTTTTATTTCAAACAATTGTATATCGTGTACTCGATTAGCTATAAATGTACAAGTCATAATAATATTTCCATTATCCCATAATAATTTAACATATATTTTAGGTTCACATAAAAAATCATCTTGTGTCAAATTTTTCCATTTTTTGCCATTTTGACATTTTGTTTCTTGTGAATTATAGGAGTTCTTTTTTTCTTTAGCAAATTCATAAAAATTCCATAACTCACAATTACAGTTCCATGGATTATTGTCAATATAAAGTTTTTTCAAAAATAAATTATATTTAAATATATTTTCGTCCAAATGTGACAACATATTGTTACTTAAATCAAGAATATTTAAGTTAGTTAATTTATCAAATAATCCACTTGGTATCACTTTAATTTTGTTGTTCTTTAACAGTAATGCTTTTAGTTTGGGACAGTGATTAAAGGTACCAAACTCAAGACTTGTTATTTGGTTATACCCTACGTTTAATATAATCAGATTTGTTAAGTTATAAAAAGCATTTCTTTCTATTGACTTAACATGACAGCTTGTAATGCTTAACCTTATTACCAAATAAATATTTGCATTAAAAAACATATAATCTTTTAATATTGTTTCACCAATTTTAAATTCCTTAATATTAATTGTAAGTATTTCAGGACCTCCCAAATTTGTTATTGCTGCATCCACTGAAGAATACTTATCTGTCGGTGTACAAACTGCTTGTTCTTTCCCAAAATGATTTAGAGTACAATGACATGGTTCACAATGTTTAATAAAACATAAAATATTCACTGGAAACACTATTATAAATAAGCAAATTAAATACATCTTTAACAGAAGTTTTTATTGAAATGAATATAAAATTTAACATGACTTATTGATAAAGCTTGTGGTATTTTTTAGATAAATTTATATAAATATCTTTCAATAAGGAAGTGGTGCATTTTCAAGATCATATACAGATTGGCCCATAAATCGATTTGCCATTTAAAGATTGAATAATAATTTTGCCAGTTTTAAATACAGAGAATTTATTTTAAAATGCAACATTATGGTTCATCACTTCCATGGTTACTTACTATTGTCAAAAATTGACAGCAATGTAAAGTTTGTCCATTTTAAAATGCAACAATATAATAGTTATTTACATTCGAGTGCGAGTAAGTTGTGTTTTACAGCACGACAGCTTTGTTTAAGGCACGAGCTCTTAAGGCGAGTGCCTCATTAGCTGGAGCGCTGTAAAATACTTCACGCACGAGAATTGTATCAAATTTTTTGGCCGAGGATAATGAAAATCACTTTTTTGAATGAGATAGGTTGTACTTCTGAAAAGGGTTAGTTTAAAATACTGGGGTTAAGTCAATATCCAAATTTGATTTTACTTACCTTCATTAAAGTACTTCTTCTAGCAAAAATATATCTGTAATAATAGACGTTGTTTATGACTGATAATATATTTACTTGCTCATGTTTTCTTCGTAATAAATAATAGGTAGGTGTCGATATTTGACATTTCAGCAATGTTCGCCTCGCGTATTTGACAGGTATATCGATCGGTGACTATGTCGGTAACGGCGGATTTTTACAATAATGACAGATGTCGCTACCGTGAGTTTGGTTTATATAAATTAATTTTAAATATAGGAAATGTTAAAGTAAAAAATGAACTTAAGTAGGTAGTACTTTTTTACATGAACTTTATTATAGTAAAGATGATTTCTTTTCTAAATGCCCATAAACGTCCAGTGTATTTTGATTATTTTACCGCATAGTTAGACAAGTTACAACACAGTAAGCGTAAAAGTTCCCATTACACTTCAGGAGGGCAAAAATAGTATTGCAGCACAGGAGATACCTCCAAAACACATCACAAATGGTGTCAATTCTTATTACGACCGATTAGAATATTGCCTCAGAGTGATTGTTGGTATTTTTTAACGTTTATTACATGAAAGTTATGAATTTTTGTAAGCTAAAGTTTTTTTAAGATGTACAACATTCATGTTTTGATTATTTGTTAATCGGATGTAGGCTAATTTCTAAAAAAATTTTGTATGTTGCATTTTAAAATGGACACATTATATTGCTGTCATTTTTTGACAATAGTAAGTAACCATGGAAGTGATTCGCCATATGTTGCATGTTAAAATAAATTCCCTGTATTTGTTACTACATTATTGTTTGTGTAATTCAAAGTTTATATAAACTAGTATAAATATAAAAGAATATCTAAGATTTAAAATTTTTAAACCGCAAATCAATATCTCGATTAGTTTTCGAGATATCGTAATTACTTAGACAAAGCAAAACATATTTAACGTATTTCTTCATAAAGCAGCAGAATAGCATAGAATGTTATTCTTTAGCTCTAGACACAAAAGCTCGTGATCAAGTTGACTGGTCTCAATCGGTATCCACTCCCGTTACCTTGTCCAGTTAGAATGGAATTAACTTGGGAACCCCTTGCTATCGGGCGTCGGCTAGGGACTGTAACAAGGGCTTGCGACGGGTTTTCTAGTAACACACATGGTAGTAACGTTAACCCTGCGGAAAAGTAAAAATAAATAGTAGTGTGTGTGCCTTAAAATTGAAAGGAGTTTATATTAATACATACTTTTAAGATAGTTCTGCGTTAATTAGTTCTTCATACATTGGTTCTTCATTAATCGCTTCTTCATGAATCGGTTCTTCATGAATTGGTACCTCATGAACTGGTTCTTCATGAATTGGTGCTTCATGAAACGGTTGTTCATAATTTGGATCATGGAATATGACAAGATAGGGCTGATCTTCAGTTGGTGATGTGGCATAAAAATTAATGACCTTCGTTTCTACTAGCTATTTCGTTTCCAGTTATATATGGGTCTTCTATCTTCTTACAACGTTTGTAAAGCCAAACAGTTACTACTACAATTAGTGTAACAATTATTAGTACTGTTGGTATTACTACAGGCAATATATTGTGGTCTGGAGTTGGGTATAAAAATACGTAAAAATATTGTTCTTTCAAGTCAGAAATGCATTTGTAAAGTCCTTCTTCTGATGAAGTTGTCTTCAGAATATGTAGTTTATTTTGTTGTATAATATATTTTATATCATTTCTATTGTCGATACTTTCATTTATTTGCAAATTATTGAAGAACCATGTAGTATTTGTACCATCACAAAATAGATGGACATTTTCTTCTTTATTCACAAATTTATTAGTAACATTCAAATAGAATAACTTATCATTTTGTAGAACTACACAAGAATGATTATTTATATTTTTGTTTATTCGTGATTTCAAAATATGCTCAAAATTTGTCATATTGTACATTAATTGTACTATTTAGTTTATATTCAATTCCATTTTTACCTCTCGCTAAGAGAGGTATTGGATTCATGCTAAAATTCGCATATCCAGATTTTATTGAATAAGCACGATTCAAGGTCCCTAGAATCCGATTATAACATTTTTAAAATGATGTCTGTGTGTGTGTGTGGATGTGTGTATGTGTGTATGTGTGTATGTCTGGATGTTGTAGACACGATTGCTCAAAAACTATAAGACTTAAAAAATATTTAACTGCAGTTTCCTCAATCTGACATTACTGGGAAGAGCTGATTAGATTTTGGTAACAATTGAACGACCGGAAGTAGTAGTTTCTTAGAAAAATTATTCTAAATATAATTTTTTGGGATTTTTTTTTATTAAATATTGAAGAAAATAAAATTCTCCATCTAATACACTTAAAATTTTTATTATATCTTGCATAGATTTAGAGACACTATAATTTATAGAGTACACTTATCGCAGAGGCTAAGGCACTAAGGAAACCAGTTGACAAATTCCAATGTTTATAACATGACACATGTCATTGTCAAATATCAACAGTTTTAGTGACATTCTGATAGCTTTTTCTGGGAAGTATATTTAATTTTTCTTATTGTTTTATTAATTAAATATTTGAAATTATAGGTAAAATTGTGGTAAAATACATATATCCATCAGAAATACCGCCAATCTGGTTAATGAATTGGAACAATCTCTTACATTTAGAAACTTCCTCATACAATGAAAAATATATATAATTAGAATTATATGTGTGCAAAAGACATGTTAAATACAATAAAAAACAATATTTGGGTAAAGTTCTGTAATATTTTGTTATAAAACGACGGTTCGAAAGCGAAGTGCAGTACAATACTTATATAGCCTAATATGGAAATGGCGAGAGGTCTTGTGCTGGCCACAACAGATTTTTTATTTCAAACTATTGTATATCGTGTATTGGATTAGCTATAACTGCACAATACATATTAATATTTTCTTTATCCCATAATAATTTAATAGATATTTTAGTTTCACATAAAAAATCATCTTGTGTCAAACTATTCCAATTTTTGCCATTTTGACATATTGTTTCTTGTAAATAATATGAGTCTTGTCTTTCTTTAGCAAATTCATAAAAATTCCATAAGTCGCAATTACAGTTCCATGGGTTATTGTCAATAGCAAGTTTTATACATCTATCCGTCGTTTTAAACATATTAGGATTTAAATATGTGAAATTATTAAAAAAAAATCTGTTGTGGCCAGCACAAGACCTTCCGTCAATTCCATGTATTTTGTACAAATCCCATACCAAAAGGTCCTTGGAACAGATTCTATATAATATCATGTAAAATCGAACAGGAACACATACTATTTTTTACAAATTCCATACCAAAAGTTCATTTGAAAAGGTTCTATAAATCCAATAAAATTATAACATAAGCTACACTAAGTAATGTCCTTCCATCTTCTCTTTGGCCTTTCTCTGCGTGTCACTTGCGAGCAACACTATGACATACCAATTTTAGATCCTATACTTTTTTCCATATTTGGTTTTGCACTTGCAACTGACATCTGTCAATTAAATTTTTTTGAATAATTATGTCAGCTGTTTCCATGATAAATAACAAAGCTGACTAATTTTTGAAAATTAATTTCTTTATAATGCTTTAACTCTACATCTATTGAATATGAAGGAAAATGAATAATCAAACCATATAGAGAAGAGTATTTTCTTTAATAAATATAATAACAAAATGTCAAAAAATAATATTTAACAGCGTTTTTTTAAGAAAAACTGTTAAAAACTTCAAATAAGGGTACTTCCGGTGGATCAGTTATAACCAAAATCTAATCAACTCTTCATATGGATGTACAGAAGAGGAATACGAAAGAATTATAATTTTTAGAATTATAGTATTGGAGTTATCGTCGGAGAAAAATTTGTCACACACGGACACACATACACACACACGGACACACACACACACACACACACACACACATACATACAGACATCATCTTAAAAATAGTAAATTCGTATTGTAGGGACCCTAAAACGTGCTTATTCATTAAAAACTCACCACCGAATTTTTTGACCAAAGACAATACCTTCCTTACCTAAAGGTGACGGAAGGTAACAACAACAATTTTGTCAAAAATAAATTTTATTTAAATATATTTTCGTCCAAATGTGACAACATATTGTTACTTAAATCAAGAATATTTAAGTTAGTTAATTTATCAAATAATCCACTTGGTATCACTTTAATTTTGTTGTTAAATAAATATAATTGTCTTATTTTGGGACAGTGATTAAAGGTATTAAACTCAAGACTTGTTATTTTGTTAAACCCTACGTTTATAATTATAAGATTTGTAAGGTTATAAAAGGCATTTTTTGCTATTGCATTAAAAAACATATTATCCTTTAATTCACCAATTTTAAAGTCTCTAATAGTAATTTCAATTATTTGAGGATTTCTCAAATTAATTATTGCTGCATCCACTGAAGAATACTCAAGAGTCGGGGAACAATCTGCTTCTATACCAATTACAGCTCTTTGAGTACAATGACATGGTTCACAATTAATATCACATAAAACATTCACTGGAAACACTATAAGAACTAAGCAAATTAAATACATCTTTAACAAAAGCTTGTATTGAAATGAATATAAAAATTTAACATGACTTATTGATAAAGCTTGTGGTATTTCTTAGATAAATGTCAGCAAACCAAATGGAAAATTGTCACACGTCATCTTTCAATAAGGAAGTGGTGCATTTTCAAAACCAAATACAGATTGGCCTACAGACGATTTTCCATTTAAAGTTAAATTTTTGATACTGCATTTTTCTTTGTGTGATTCAAAGTATATATAAATTAGTAAAAATATAAAAGAAAATCTGAGACTTTAAATTTTCAAATCACAACTCGATATCTCAATTAGTTTTCGAGATATAATTTTATTTGAAATCGTTACTAAAAGGCACAAATACCTATCGTCATTAAAAGCTCAAGATTCGGCACTAAAGTAATTGATTATACGACGATTTCATGCAATGGGCTACTTGCATGGTACTGAAAATCCGATTTCTATCACTATATACGTAATGTTATGTTGAAAACATATATAAAAATATAAATTTTATTTTAAAAAAGTTGTTTGGTTTTTAGTAAATTAAAAAAGAAAATTTTCTGTGACGTCTTTATATATAATATAATATAACTGAGAAAGTGAACCACGTTTAAGAATATAACTTATACATGGCATTGCGTGCGAGAAAGTTTTAATTTGAATTTGACATTTTGCTCTCTCTGGGCTCTCAAATATATTAATTACTTCACAAATAAACACATAGGTAGTTACATGTAATTTAAAATATCGATACGGAAAAGACAAACTGAAATACTAACCTCCAAACTATTGTTGAAACGTCAAACAGGAGATCTACATTACCCGTACAAACAAACGCTATGGCTTTACGATCACTTATTGGTGCGGCGTAATTCTACGTCATACATGGCGGTAATTCAAATAATCAAATTTGATTATTTTTTTTCTGGCTAATTAATAAAAATTTTGTCAAAAGAAAAAATAGGGGTAGCAAGTTTTACCTGCTCTTCAAAAATATGAAATAAAAAAAAGGAATGCATGTAGCCCATTGTACTGTTGCCAACTTTATAAGTAATAATAGCTATACATGTAAAATAATAATGACAAATATATATATATATATATATATATATATATATATATATATATATATATATATATATATACAGGATGTCCCATTTAAGGTACGAATGCATTGGTATCTCGAGAACCGTAAGAGCTACGAGGTTGGTTAAATTAGACAAAAGTTGTCCCATTAGGAGGCTATTTTAATGGTGTTTTGTTATTTGCGAAAAAATGCATAGGTCACTAGATACAGGTGAAAATGTAAATTTAGCGATTTTCTTTTTTTTTGCTTATAACTTTGTTATATGAAATAATACGAGATTCTGGTTTGCACTTTCTTAAGGCACTTTTGTATGGTGAATTTGCAGAAGTTATCAAATTTTTTTTATATCTAACCATTTACGAGTTACTGATAGCAACTTTTATTTTTCATATGGAGATCATATTAAGCTATGGCATTTTTAAATAGAGATTTTTTTTAGCTTTACAATGAATTAAAAATTAATAAAAATTGTTATTTATACTAAAATTAAATTGAAAAAGTAAATCGAAGACTGCTATGGAAACAACGAACAACAAAAAAGTGCAACAATTGAATTTCTGAATTTTACTTGACAGTAGTAGATTATTACGAGTAATAAACGAACTTTGACAACGAATGTAACAACTCAACATATCATATTTTTTCCAACGAGAAAAATTCATATGGATACGATTCAGTTTACACCAAATTTTCCTTGGTAGATCAAACCCTGGGACTTCTTTCGACGGATCTTCCACTAAGTTTTTATTAAAAAGCTCAACTTTCTGCCAGGTTTCTTTGCAGCAATCATTAACCGAGAAAGGTTGATAAATACAATCTTGTTTCCATATAGGTTTACGAGATTTTAATCTATCAGGAGGTATATTTTCTAGTTCACATGTTATCAAAAACATATCAGGCAAGAACTATATTTATCCCATAAGCGTTTAGTTAAGTGTTTTCTCCTAATATCATATGGAGCAATATTTGCTAGGACATGTAGCCATGGGAGAGGAGTCGACTTTAAAGTGCCAGTAATTAAGCGTAGCGTAGTGTTTAATTGTGAGTCAATTTTGTTGACATGAGCGCTATTTATCCAAATAGGGCAACAGTATTCTGCAGTAGAGTAGACCAAAGATAGACCAGTCACGCGTAAGGTGTGAGAATTAGCACCCCAACTAGAACCAGCAAGTTTTAATAATACATTATTTCTCGTTTTTAGTTTCTGTCTCAACTTTTCAATGTGGGCTTTATACGTTAGTGAACAGTCCAAAGTTACACCCAGATAAGTAGGACAAAAATTATGCTTAACAGAAGTCTTGTTGAAATATATTTTAAGTTTCCTACTTTTCATACTATTGTTTAGATGGTAGCAGCAAACTTCTGTTTTTTCCGGATTAGGACAAAGTCGCCATTTACTGAAGAACTTGTTCATATATTCCAAATCTTTTGATAATACCTGTTCAATATCTTCAAAAATTTTATCTTGATAAGCAAGAGCTAAGTCATCTGCATAAATAAATTTTCGAGACTGAGTTGTTGGCATATCGCTTATATATTTATTGAATAATATTGGAGACAAAACGGATCCTTGAGGTAGGCCATTATTTAAAGTTTTAAATTTGCTGCTTTTATCACTAATAAAAACCCTGAATTTTCTGTTACAAAGCATATTTTCTAAAAGGGAAACCATTTTATTACATGGTAACATATTATATAATTTATGTACTAATCCATCTATCTAAACAGTATCATAAGCTGCAGTTAAATCAACAAAGACAACCCCAGTTTTAAAATGACGTTCATAACCAGCCTCAATATAAGAAGTGAGGGCTAAAACTTGATCACAGCAACTTCTAAATGGCCTAAAACCTGATTGTTTGACGGGGAGCTTTTCTTCAATTATTTGTGATATTCTATGATATATTAATCGTTCCATAATTTTGTAACAAACACTAAGTAGTGAAATTGGTCTATAGCTTGCGGCTTCATCAGCAGATTTTCCAGGTTTGAGAATAGCAATAACTTTTGATCTTTTACATTCTTGAGGCACTTTACCCAAGAGAAGTATATTATTATAAAAGGATAAAATCCAATTTAAACCTGAACATCCCAAGTGTTTAACAAATTCAGGATATATTCCATCAAAACCAGCTGCCTTACGATTTTTCAACGATTTTATAACTTCTTTTAATTCTTCAATTGTGAAAGGATTAACTAATGATTTAGAGGTTGGTGTTGATTTTCTATGTTTTTGGAGGATGCGTTTCATACTTTTAATTTCACTCTTACTCAATTTTACCATATTAGAAACATTAACTAAACGTGAAGCAATAATATTCGGGCTAATTCTTGGCTTTGGTTTTGAGGGAAGATTTGCAGCACCTAATTTTCTAAGCAAGCTCCAACTACTACGACTAGAATGAGTGAAGTTCATGCTCTCCATTAGTTCATTCCATTTTTCTTTTCTTGACTCGTTTATTGATTTTAATAATTTATCTGCTGTATTGACATTTTGATTTTCCTGATATTCTTTATAAAGCTGTTCAGTTTTACTCGACCAACATGGAGTGTATTCTGTACGAAAACCACGGGGAATTGTTCTTTTAGCTGCACCTTTGATAACACCAACGAATCTATTGTAATTGTTTAATGATGTCGGAATCCAACGAAGATTACTTTCTACTTGCTTTGTAAATTTTTCCCAGTCTGCTTTTTGAAAATTCCAACGTGGCTTTTGGATAGAATTAATTAGTGGAATCTGTATACCGACATTAAGTATAACTGGTCTATGTTGACTATGTGGAAAATGATTTAATACAGTTCGAGAGGTTTGTAGTGGATCGTTGTTTTCATTTAGAGTTGTTAAACATAAATCAGGATTATAATCCATCTTCCATCGAGCAGAATGAAAGCTTTTCTTGTCCTTTGCATCATAAATGAGGTGTAAATTGTTTTCCTCCATCCAAGTTTGAAGAAGTTCATCATTTTGGTCATTTTCTGCATATCCCCATAAATTGTGATGGCAATTGAAATCACCCATGATTATCGCTGGATATGAATAATTTAAAACAAGATCTACTGGCCATTGAACATTCGGTGGTTTGTAAATATTAATAATGTTTATATTAGCAATTTTAGTTATAATTATATGTACGTCATTCACTATCATTTTTCCTACTGCTTCGTAATCTATCAAATTTTGCTTAATGTATGTTGCCGAGCCATAAACGGGACTGCAAATATAATCTATAAGGATATACCCAGAAATAACACCTCTCGCAAAAAGTTGTTCTTCAGTTGCAGTATGGGTTTCTTGGAGGAGTATAACATCAAATTCCATACATTTTGCGATTCTGGAGAGATATTGACATTTATCCTTAGAAATTCCTTCGATATTTAGTTGACAAATTTTGATTACAGGTCCAATATTTCTAAATTTTGATGTTTTATAATTTTTGAAATTAAAATTGCAACTGTCATTTGGCCGAGAGGATCTCGGAGATCTAGTTCGGCCTTCAAAGTGACGATTATTATGAACTACATCAAATTGTAAATCACTGTGGGCCATTCTATGAATGGCTATCGTCTTCCACGTATATAAAATTATAATATTATTTAAAAATTAGAAAATTGTAGAAATAAAAAGTCAAAATGATACTGTATGTCGTGTTTGGTATCAAATGAGAGGTATCGTCGAGGGCTACAATGCCGAAATATTAAAAATTTGACAGCTCGATCGGCTTTTGTTTTTCGAATAAATATAAATCGTTTGTGTATGCGTGAAGATTGATGGCGTTAACATTGTGGGTTTAAGTTGTACATAGACGGATTGGACATACGTAAAACTATTATAAAACACTATCGGCGTAGCCGAGTTTTCGCTAGTTGTTATACTATTTTATGATAACTTTGGCAACATCTGCTGTGGTTTCGTGTTTTTCTATGATTACGTACAGAGATAATGACAAAATTTAGTTTAATAGTCTAAGAGGAAAGTGAACAAAATATGTGAAAAAACACAAATAAAATGCGTTCTACATTATTAATATTATTTGTATTTATTGTGTTAGTGAATAGTGAATTTAGTTGTTATACTCGTAGTAAAACTAGTAACAATTGTCAGTGTACCTATAGTGAAAACTTGAATTTTGGGCCTAATGTTATAGAATTACAGTTTTACAAAGTGCATTTCAATACAATACCAGATTATGTTTTAATAAAGCCAAAAATATTAGAATTTTAACAGAAATAACTATCGTAGATTGCGGTATAAATATTATTCAAACACAAGCGTTTCAGAAGTTAAATAAATTAAAAATATTGTATTTTAATGACAACAATATATCCGTTTTGAAAATGGTATTTTGGACAAAATGAGTTATTGAAAAAAGTTTCGTTTCGGGGCATCAACATACGCTAGTGTGGACAATATTAAGTGTTGTCGTAATACTAACAGTACTAATAATTGTAGTAGTAACTGTTTGGCTTTACAAATGTTATAAGAAGAAAAAGACCCGTAATTAGCTCCAAATCAAATAGCTTACTAGTTATGCGTGGCAGCGTGGCATAAAAATTGACATGACCTTCGTTGCTATTGAAACGAAGGTCATGTGAACTTTTATACCACGTCACCAACTGACAACTGAAGATCAGCCGTATCTTATCATATTCGATGATCCAATTTGTGAAGAACCAATCTATGCAGAACAATCTTAAATGTATGTATATGAATTCTTTTCAATTTTAAGGCATACACCCAATACTATTTATTTTTACTTTTACGCAGGGTTAACGTTACTACCATGTGTGTTACTAGAAAACCCGTCGCAAGCCCTTGTTACAGCCCCTAGCCGGCGTGCGATAGCTAGGGGTTGCCAAGTTAATTCTATCCCAACTTGGCACGATAACGGGAATGGATACTACAAATTTATAAAGAAATATTTCAAATATGTTTTGCTCTTTCTAAGTTTTGTTCTTTCTAACCGTGTATGTAGGAATGTAATAAATTTTATATATATTTTTAAAGTTTGCTATTTATTAAAGTATTGCCTAATTTTTTTTTTACACTTTTGTGATGCCGGTAGCATGGTTCAAGGTGATGCATTTGAATTTAAAATGAAAATAATTGTTGTGGCTAGCACAAGACCTCTCGCCATATCCATATTAGGCTATATAAGTTCATATAGTATTTAACATTTCTGGTAAACACATAAAAATTCTAAATACATCTATTTTCAATATATTTTTCTATTTTTTAATTCATCATAAAAATAAGTTCCTCCTACTCTTCTAAATGTTCGGAATTCTTCAAATTCATTGGCGAGTATTTCCTGATGTGTATATGTAATATAATAATAATACTCAGCTCTCCAAGTCGTGTAGACCCATGGCTTCTCTTGTAATATTCTTCCACTGTATTCTGTCCTGTGCTCTTTCCTTCCAGTTTTTTATTCGTAACAGTTGTGTCTTGTAACACTTGTACCTGGATTTTTAATACTGACATTTTTCTGACAGTTACAAACATTTTAATTTTTCAACTTGTTTCCATGAAGTTATTTGGGCTGTGAAATTCATTACATCGGATTACTTTACACATTTATAATTCTCTAAATCTATAAAAGATGTAATAAAAATGGTCAATGTATCAGATAGAGAATTTTATATTCTATGATATTTGTAATAACTTAAATTGCCAAAAAATAATATTTAGAAGATTTTTTTTAAAAAACTACTACTTCCGGTTGTCCAATTGTTACCAAAACCTTTTCAACTCTTCCCATTAATATCAGATTAATGAGTACGTAGCTAAATTAGTCTTTAGTCTTATAGAATTTGAGAAGCCGTCGTTCCAACATCCACACACGCACATACACGCACACACATTATTGTAAAAATGTTAAAATCGGATTCTAGTGACTTAATACCATGCTTATTCAGTAAAATCTGGATATGCGATTTTTAGCATGAATCCAATTCCTCTCTTAACGAGAGAAAAAATATTTTCTGTATTTTCCTAAATTTATTTAATTTTTCAGGATTACTTAAGAATCAGTGTATTAACCAATAGGGATAGACAATTCTATTGTATATTAATTAATAATTACTGTGTATATTAAATTTTATTTTAAATCGAAAAATTATGAAAATGAATGGAATATTTATTTTGTAGGTTATGTTTGAACATTGAAGTTATCGTAAAGAAAACTCAAAATTATGTGTTTTATCTCAAATTTATTCATCGGAATTATTTTATTTTTCATTCTACGTACAAATTTACTATTGAACATCGTACACCTGCCGAAATTATCTTACATGTACAGCAATTATTATAAGGTTGGCAACACTACAATTGCATGAAATCGTCGTATAATGAATTACTTTAGTGCCGATTTCTGAGCTTTGAATGACGTTTTTTGTGCACTCTAGTGACGATTTCAAATAAAATTATATACATTATAATTTTCCATCAAATCCCAAATAAAAAATATGTTTAATTAACGATATGTTGAAAAATAATTAAAATATCAAGTTGTGGTTTGAAAATTTGGAATCCGCAGGCCTTATTTTATTTGTGCAGCAATTTTTACCTCTCGCTAAGAGAGGTATTGGATTCATGCTAAAATTCGCATATCCAGATTTTAGTGAATAAGCACGATTTAAGGTCCCTAGAATCCGATTATAACATTTTTAAAATTATGTCTGTGAGTGTGTGTGTGTGGATGTGTGTATGTGTGTGTGTGTGTATGTCTGGATGTTGTAGGGACGATTCCTCAAAAACTATAAGACTTAAGAACTGTTTAACTATGGATTCTTCAATCTGACATTCCTGGGAAGAGCTGAAAAGGTTGCATAACCGGAAGTAGTAGTTTCTTAGAAAAATTCTTCTAAATATAATTTTTTGGAAATTTTTGTTATTAAATATTGAAGAACATAAAATTCCCCATCTAATACAATTTATTATATCTTGTATAGATTTAGAGATAATGACACTATAATATATAGAGTAATCTAATCACAGAGGCTAAGGCAGTAAGGAAACCATGCAGTTGCCAAATTCCAATGTTTATAACATAGTTTGTAAATGGCACATGTCAGTGTCATTCTGATAGCTTTTTCTGGGAAGTATATTTGATCTTTCTTATTGTTTTATTAATTAAACTGAAATTATAGGTAAAATGCATATATCCATCAAAAATACTGCCAATCTGGTTAATGAATAGGGGTTTCCACTAATTTTCAATTTTATTTTTTTTTGTATGTAAATCTTCATGAAAAGTTATATACATTAGAATAAAGAAACATTTTTATTATAACAGGTTTTGTGTACAAAAATTTTTGAAAACAGTGTTTTTCATATCTTGTTTAAACGGCTAATTTTTACCGCTACAATGACTGCGTACGCTCCCGCCGATTTTCTGCTAACGCTCAATAGATGGACGAGATACAAAAGTCCATAAAATATAGAAAATGCTTCACTAATATACGATAAGGTAAACAATAATAATTGTATTTACAATTTTAATTAGTTTAAAATAACTATTCCCCTCAAATACTTTTAAATGTAATGTTACAATTTGAATGTGCTGTCATCTATTAACTACTAAACTGTAAAACCATGCCGGGCGTTTTCATGCATTTAAAAAAAAAATGGAAACATATTTAAACATTTAGTTAGTGTTTTCATGCATGTATTGTAATATATTTTAGTGTACTAGTTTTTTTTTTTCATTATTTTGATAATGGTGGAAACCCCTAAGGAAGGAACTTCCTCCTACAATGAAAAATAGATATAATTAGAATTATATGTGTGCAGAAGACATGTTAAATACAATAAAAAACAATATTTGGGTAAAGTTCTGTAATTTTTTGTTATAAAACGACGGTTCGAAAGCGAAGCGCAATACAATATTTATATAGCCTAATATGGAAATGGCGAGAGGTCTTGTGCTGGCCACAACAGATTTTTATAAAACTGGAATAACGCAATATGCCGTAACAATAATATAAAAATGGTATTTTTCCATTAAATTGAAATTTGTTTTACGATATCTCGAAAACTAATTGAGATATCGAGTTGTGATTTGAAAATTTAAAATCCCAGATATTCATTTATATTTGAACTAATTTATATAAACTTTGAATCACGCAAACAAAAATGCCGTAACAAAACTTTAAAACTGACAAAAAAATATTATTCAATTTTTAAATAGTAAATCGTCTGTAGGCCAATCTGTGGTTTTTAAAACCACTTCCTTATTGAAAGATGACGTGTGACTTTTATCAAAATTTATCTAAGAAATACCACAAACTATATTAATAAGTCATGATAAAATTTTGTATTCATTTCAATAAAAACTTTTGTTAAAGATGTATTTAATTTGCTTATAACTTATAGTGTTTCTAGTGTTTGTTTTATGTGATATTAATTGTAAACCATGTCATTGTATTCAATTTTTTGATGGCACAGAAGCATATTGTTCACCGAGTTTTGTGATTTATTCAGTGGATGACGCAATAATATATTTGACAAATCCTCAAATAACTAGAATTAATATAGCAGAATTTAAAATTGGTGAAACAATATTAAAGGATAAAATATTTTTTAATGCAAATATATATGCCGTAAAGACATTAATAAGTTGTGATGTTAAGTCAATAGCAAAAAATGCTTTTTATAACCTAACAAATCTTCAATTTTTAGACGTAGGGTTTAACAAAATAACAAGTCTTGAGTTTGGTACCTTTCATCACTGTCCCAAAATAAAAGATTTATATTTAAATTACATCAAAATTAAAGTGATACCAAGTGGTTTATTTGATAAATTAACAGACTTGCAAGTTCTTGATTTAGATAACAATATGTTGTCACATTTGGACGAAAATATATTTCAATATAATTTATTTTTGGATAGATTGTGGTTGCCTTTTAATATTTTCACATATTTAAATTCTAATGTGTTTAAAACGCCGGATAAACGTATAAAACTTGATATTGACAATAACCCATGGAACTGTAATTGTGACTTATGGAATTTTTACAAACTTGTTAAAGAAAAAGAAAAATCCTATTATTTAAACGGAATAATATGTCAAAATGGCAAACAATGGAATAATTTAACATGAAATGATTTTTTATGTGAACCTAAAATATCTATTAAATTATTATGGAATGAAGCAAATATTATTATTTCTTGTGCAGTTATAGCTAATCCAATACACGATATACAATTGTTTGAAATAAAAAATGGATTCGAATATAATAAACTAAATATTACAATTAATGTACAATATGACAAATTTGAGCATATTTTGCAATCACGAAAAAGCAAAAATATAAATAATCATTCTTGTGAAGTTTTACAAAATGGTAAGTTATTCTATTTCAATGTTACTAATAAAATTATAAATAAAGAAGATAATGTTCATCTATTTTGTAATGATACAAATACTACATGGTTCTTCAATAATTTGCAAATAAATGAAAATGTCTACAACAGAAGTAAAGGTAAATATACTATACAACAAAATAAACTACATATTATGAAGATAACTTCATCAGAAGAAGGACTTTACAAATGCATTTCTGAATTAAACGAAAAATATTTTTACGTATTTTTATACCCCAATCAAAACCATGATATATTTACACGCACAGACTTCATTGTAGAAATGTTAAAATCGGATTCTAGTGACTTTAAAACGAGCTTATTCAGTAAAATCTGGATATGCAATTTTTAGCATGAATCCAATACCTCTCTTAGCGAGAGGTAAAAATATTTTCTGCATTTTCACAAATTTATTGAATTAGGTTTATTTAATTTTTCACGAGTACATGAGAATCAGAGTATTATCCCGTACGATTAAACAATTCTATTGTATATTAATTAATAGTTATTGTGTATATTAAATTTTATTTGAAATCGAAAAATTATGAAAATGAATGGAATATTTATTTTATAGGTTATGTTTAAACATAATCTGTCAGTCTGACACTCAATGTTGCTAACCTCGGACATTGACGTTATCGTAAAGATCACTCAAAATTATATGTTTTTTCTCAAACATATTCATTGGAATTATATATATTTGTCATTTTACATATAAATTTACTATTGAAAATCGTATACTTGCCGAAATTATCTTACATGTACAGCAATTATTATAAGGTTGGCAACACTACAATTGCATGAAATCGTGGTATAAGAAATTACTTTAGTGCCGATTTCAAATAAAATTATATACATTATAATTTTCCATCAAATCTCAAATAAAGAAATTTATGTTTAATTAACGATATCTTAAAAACTAATTGAGATATTGAGTTGTGATTTGAAAATTTAAAATTCCAGATATTCATTTATATTTTTACTAATTTACATAAACTTTGAATCACGCAAAAAAAATGCTGTAATAAAAATTTAAAACTGGCAAATATATTATTCAATCTTTGAATGGTAATCTGTATAAGGTTTTAAAAATTACCACATCCTTATTGAATGATGACGTGTGACAGTTTTTCGTTTGGTTTGTTGTCATTTATCTAAGAAATATCACAAATTTTACCAATATATAAACATAATTTTACCTCTCACTAAGCTAAGTAAGCACGTTTTAAGGTCACTACAATCTAATTTTAACATTTCTAAAATGATATCTGTGTGTGCGTGTGTGTGGATGTTAGAGGGACGGTTTCTCAAATACTGTAAGACTAAAGACCAGTTTAACTACGTATTCCTCAATCTGACATTAATAGGAATAGTTGAAAAGGTTTTGCAAACAATTGGACAACCGGAAGGAGTAGTCTCTTAAAAAAAATCTTCTAAATATTTTTTTTTAAATTTATGTCATTATAAAAAAATATTGTAGAATATAAAATTCTCTATCCGATACATTGAACATTTTTATTACATCTTCACATAAGGTCATTAAGATAGATCTAAACAACATAAAGCGCCAAAATAGCACAATAGCGAAGAAATGTTAAATAGTTTAAATACAATAGAATTTGTAATTAAATATTTTTAAAGGTTGCACAAAAAATAGTATGGACACGAAGTCCTTTAACACCCCGAGATTGTCCTGCGTCGGCCTGAGCCTGAAAAATAACTATTTATTAATATACAGTAGAATTGTCTAACCATACGGATTAATACCCTGATTCTTATGTATTTCTCAATAATTAAATAAGCCTAATTTAATTAATTTGTAAAAATACTGAATTTTTTATTTGATTTTCAAAGATGGCGCAAATGTATCAATTTGCACCATATTGCCGGCACCACAAAAGTGTAAAAAATAGACAATACTTTAATAAATAACAAACTTTAAAAATATATATAAATTTTATTATATTCCTACACACAAGGTTACTTAGAAATAGCAAAACATATTTGATATATTTATTTATAAAGTTGTAGAATCCACTCCCGTTAGCTTCCCAAGTTGGAATAGAGTTAACTTGGCAACCCCTAGCTATCGGGCGCCAGCTAGAGGCTGTAACAAGGGCTTGCGGCGGGTTTTCTAGTAACACACATGGTAGTAACGTTAACCCTGCAGAAAAGTAAAAATAAATAGTAGAGTGTGAGCCTTAAAATTGAAAGTTCATATTAATACATACATTTAAGATAGTTCTGCGTTAATTAGTTCTTCATAAATTGGTTCTTCATGAATTGGTGCTTCATGACCTGATTCTTCATGAATTGGTTCTTCATAAATTGTATCATCGAATATGACAAGATACGGCTGATCTTCAGTTGGCGACGTGGCATAAAAATTAATATGTCCTTCGTTTCTACTAGCTATTTCGTTTCTAGTTAAATATGGGTCTTCTGTCTTCTTATAACGTTTGTAAAGCCAAACAGTTACTACTACAATTAGTGTAACAATTGTTAATACTATTGGTATTACTATAGGCAATATATCATGGTCTTGACTTGGGTATAAAAATACGTAAAAATATTGTTCGTTTAATTCAGAAATGCATTTGTAAAGTCCTTCTTCGGATGAAGTTGTCTTCAGTATATGTAGTTCATTTTGTTGCATAGTATATTTGTCTTTACTTCTGTTGAAGATATTTTCATTTATTTGCAAATTATTGAAGAACCATGTAGCATTTGTATCATTACAAAATAGATGAACATTTTCTTCTTTATTTATAATTTTATTAGTAACATTCAAATAGAATAACTTATCATTTTGTTTAACTACACATGAATGATTATTTATATTTTTGTTTACCCGTGAATGCAAAATTTGTCATATTGTACATTAATTGTACTATTTAGTTTATTATATTGAATTCCATTTTTTATTTCAAACAATGGGGGATTACACCATTTTTTTTTATAATTTCATCTGAAAATATTAGGAAAACTAAGACTATTGATGAAAATCCGGTGAAAAAATTCCTATTAATAAGCGAGTTATGGTCTCCCGAATTTTGAAAAGATTGACGTGACGTCACATTTATGTGTTTTTATATCAAACTGTTTTCATCATGTATAAGTTTACATACTTTATAATTACAGGTGTATTTAAATTATTAAATTTCATGCAAGAAATTTATGTTAAAATAAAAACTGTTTGGAAACTGTAATACAGGAATGTTAGCCCCTCCTTTAGAATTTGAATTTCTTAACTTCCATTGGTAGTAATCCCACCTCCTAACACGCTATTTGTAATGCATGTATAGGCGGTTTCTCGGTCGCCAATCAAAATATTTTCATATTAGTGTCGAAGCGTTATAACTAAACACTCTTTATTTCCGAAATATCTCAATTATACCATTTCATTTTTTTATTAATATTCGTTATTCAGCATATATATATTCGTATTTTTTTACTATTTTCCTTTAATTCGATTGAGCCGTAATCCCCCATTGTATATCGTGTAATGGATTAGCTAACTGTACAAGACATAATAATATTTCCTTCATCCCATAATAATTTAATAGATATTTTAGGTTTACATAAAAAATTATCTCGTGTCAAATTATTCCATCTTTTGCCTTGACATATTGTTTTCTGGAAATAATAAGATGTTTCTTTTTCTTTAGCAAATTTGTAAAAATACCATAAGTAACAATTATAGTTCCATGGGTTATCGAGAGTATAAAGTTCTATATGTTTATCCGTCGTTTTAAACACATTAGAATATAAATATGTGAAATTATTGTAAGACAACTTCAATATTTTCAAAAAAAATATATTGAAATATATTTTCGTCCAAATGCGACAACATATTATTATCTAAATCAAGAACTTGCAAGGCTGTTAATTTATCAAATAAACCACTTGCTATCACTTTAATTTTGTTGTAATACAACAATAATGCTTTTATTTTGGGACAGTAATGAAAGGTACCAAACTCAAGACTTGTTATTTGGTTATAACCTACGCTTAAAATATACAGATTTGTTAGGTTATAAAAAGCATTTCTTTCTATTGACCTAACATCACAGCTTGTAATGCTTAATATCTTTACGGCATATATATTTGCATTAAAAAACAAATTATCCTTTAATATTTTTTCACCAATTTTAAATTCTTTAATATTAATTTCATATATTTGAGGATCTCTCAAATTTATTATTTCTGCATCCACTGAAGATTATTCAACTGTCGATATACATACGGCATCTATACCACGACGCGTTTGATTACACTGACATGGTTCACAATTAATATCACATAAAACATTCACTGGAAACACTATAAGAAATAAGCAAATTAAATACATCTTTAACAAAAGTTTTTATTGAAATGAATATAAAAATATAACATGACTTATTGGCAAACAAACTTTATCAATAAGGCATTTATTTTTATACCCAAGTCAAGACCATGATATATTGCCTATAGTAATACCAATAGTATTAACAATTGTTACACTAATTGTAGTAGTAACTGTTTGGCTTTACAAACGTTATAAGAAGAAAGAAGACCCATATTTAACACCAAACGAAATAGCTAGTAGAAACGAAGGACATGTGAATTTTTATGCCAAGTCGCCAACTGAAGATCAGCCGTATCTTGTCATATTCGATGATACAATTTATGGAGAACCAATTCATGAAGAATCAAGTCATGAAGAACTAATTAACACAGAACTATCTTAAATGTATGTATTAATATGAACTCCTTTCAATTTTAAGGCTCACACTCTACTATTTATTTTTACTTTTCCGCAGGGTTAACGTTACTACCACGTGTGTTACTAGAAAACCCGTCGCAAGCCCTTGCTACAGCCCCTAGCCGGCGCCCAATAGCTAGGGGTTGCCAAGTTAATTCCATCCCAACTTGACAAGGTAACGGGAGTGGACACCGATTGAGACCAGTGAACCTGATCACGAGCTTTTTTGAGTAGAACTACAGAATAGCACCCTACTACTGTGATGTCTGCCACTTTGTGAAGAAATATCTCAAATATGTTTTGCTCGTTCTAAGTAACCTTATGTGTAGGAATGTAATAAAATATATATGTATATATTTTTAAAAATTCCCATTTATTAAAGTATTGTCTATTTTTTTTTTTACACTTTTGTGATGCGGGAATTATGGTGCAAGGTGGTGCATTTGAATTTTAAATAAAAAAATCTGTTGTGGCCAGCACATGACCTCTCGCCATTTCCATATTAGGCTATAGAAGTGCATATTGTATTTAACATTTGTGGTAAACACACAAAAATTCTAATTACATCTATTATTAACATATTTTTTAATTCATTCTAAAAATAAGTTTCCTCCTACTCTTCTAAATGTTCGAAATTCTTCAAATTCATTGACGAAATTGGCGGTATTTCTGATGTGTATATGTAATATAATAATAATACTCAGCTCTCCAAGTCGTGTAGACCCATGGCTTCTCTTGTAATATTCTTCCACTGTATTCTGCCCTGTGCTCTTTCCTTCCAGTTTTTTATTCCTACAGGTGTAAGTCTTTTTGCACTGATATGTAATATATGTATCTATAATTTTAAATATTTAATTAATAATAAAATAAGAAATATTAAATGTACTTTCCAGAAAAAGCCTTCAGTAATTTATCTGAATTTTTGACACTGATATTTTGCTGTCAATTACAAACATTACAACGGATTACTTATACATTTATAATTCTTTATCTCTAAATCTATAGAAGATGTAATAAAAATGTTCAATGTATGGGATAGAGAATTTTATATTCTATAATATTTGTAAGAACATAAATTTCAAAAATATATTTAGAAGATTTAAAAAAAAAACTACTACTTCCGGTTGTCCAATTGTTACCAAAACCTTTTCAATTCTTCCCATTAATGTCAGATTAAGGAGTACGTAGTTAAATTGGTCTTTAGTGTTATAGAATTTGAGAAACCGTCGTTCCAACATCCACACACCCATTTACACGCACAGACTTCATTGTAGAAATGTTAAAATCGGATTCTAGTGACTTTAAAACGAGCTTATTTAGTAAAATCTGGATATGCAATTTTTAGCATGAATCCAATACCTCTGTTAGCGAGAGGTAAAAATATTTTCTGCATTTTCACAAATTTATTGAATTAGGTTTATTTAATTTTTCACGAATACATGAGAATCATAGTATTATCCCGTACGATTAAACAATACTATTGTATATTAATTAATAGTTACATACAAACAGAAGCTAGAACAATCTGATCAAAATAGAATACATAACTCTTCTTACAGTCTTTATTACAAAGAAATTCAACCTCTAAAAATAGACAACAAAACAAATTATCTGGATTTTGAAATTAACATCAATAAACAAAAACTTATTAGCCAAATTCGCTTAGCAAATACCTCGAATCCCAAGTTCTACATTCAAGGAGTTGCCTATCAACTAGATGCTGTTGCTGTTACTAAATGTACGATTTGTAACCTCCAAGAAAATGAAGACATGTTCCATTTCATTGTAATTTGCCCGATGTATAATGCAATTCGATCTCATTATCTTCAACCCTATTTAGAGAACATCACTAGGGCCAATTATGCAGAAAAACTCTTTATAATATTAAACAAAACAAAACTAATTTCTATGTATAACTACGTTTTACAGGCCCTACGTATTCGTTCCTTTATAATGAATGAATAATCACCTCCTCAGTGACACCTGGCCAATAATTCATCCCATATTGTATTGATATAATGAAATATAATATCAACATGTAATGTAATGTATACACCAACCCTTGTACATGCAAATTTTGCGTATTACAAATAAATGTATTATTATTATTATTATTGAAAGATTTTTGTAAACGAGCGTGAAGCTGTCAAAATTTTAAAAAAAAATTTTTCACAGGGAAAACGCTCATAGCAGCTGTAGACACGTGTTTCACTCTTATTAGAGCTCATCAGTACAGCATAGCATGTTAACAGATGGACATTAACTGGAAATAGTGAATAGAAAATGAACAAATTGTAACAGTACCTGTAAGCAGCCAAATACACATTTGTTGCTCTGAAATAAGTTCCACCATTTGTAGATAAATATAACATCGCAGCAGAGGCAATACACGACCACCCACCAGTCACCGCTACCTGGACCCCATAGTAAATAAATGAAAGATTTTTGTAAACGAGCGTGAAGCTGTCAAAATTTTAAAAAAAATTTTTCACAGGGAAAACGCTCATAGCAGCTGTAGACACGTGTTTCACTCTTATTAGAGCTCATCAGTACAGCATAGCATGTTAACAGATGGACATTAACTGGAAATAGTGAATAGAAAATGAACAAATTGTAACAGTACCTGTAAGCAGCCAAATACACATTTGTTGCTCTGAAAAAAGTTCCACCATTTGTAGATAAATATAACATCGCAGCAGAGGCAATACACGACCACCCACCAGTCACCGCTACCTGGACCCCATAGTAAATAAATGAAAGATTTTTGTAAACGAGCGTGAAGCTGTCAAAATTTTAAAAAAAATTTTTCACAGGGAAAACGCTCATAGCAGCTGTAGACACGTGTTTCACTCTTATTAGAGCTCATCAGTACAGCATAGCATGTTAACAGATGGACATTAACTGGAAATAGTGAATTTATTTACTATGGGGTCCAGGTAGCGGTGACTGGTGGGTGGTCGTGTATTGCCTCTGCTGCGATGTTATATTTATCTACAAATGGTGGAACTTATTTCAGAGCAACAAATGTGTATTTGGCTGCTTACAGGTACTGTTACAATTTGTTCATTTTCTATTCACTATTTCCAGTTAATGTCCATCTGTTAACATGCTATGCTGTACTGATGAGCTCTAATAAGAGTGAAACACGTGTCTACAGCTGCTATGAGCGTTTTCCCTGTGAAAAATTTTTTTTAAAATTTTGACAGCTTCACGCTCGTTTACAAAAATCTTTCATTTATTTACTATGGGGTCCAGGTAGCGGTGACTGGTGGGTGGTCGTGTATTGCCTCTGCTGCGATGTTATATTTATCTACAAATGGTGGAACTTATTTCAGAGCAACAAATGTGTATTTGGCTGCTTACAGGTACTGTTACAATTTGTTCATTTTCTATTCACTATTTCCAGTTAATGTCCATCTGTTAACATGCTATGCTGTACTGATGAGCTCTAATAAGAGTGAAACACGTGTCTACAACTGCTATGAGCGTTTTCCCTGTGAAAAATTTTTTTTAAAATTTTGACAGCTTCACGCTCGTTTACAAAAATCTTTCATTTATTTACTATGGGGTCCAGGTAGCGGTGACTGGTGGGTGGTCGTGTATTGCCTCTGCTGCGATGTTATATTTATCTACAAATGGTGGAACTTATTTCAGAGCAACAAATGTGTATTTGGCTGCTTACAGGTACTGTTACAATTTGTTCATTTTCTATTCACTATTTCCAGTTAATGTCCATCTGTTAAGGCTGCGCGCCAGTCAAAATCATGATTTAGCGATAAGTTCTCAATTTTTTTCCTCAAAACTGTGAAAACATTTCAAAATGCAAATAATAGGAGTAAATAAGGAGAGATCAATGATTTCAAAATCACATTTTCAAAAATTGTATATAGTATTATTGATGAGAAAAAAAATGTTGAATTCATTAAAATCTGAAATTATTATTTTGTACATAAATGAATCCAAGTCATATATGGAGCAGTTTTATGTTAAAAAGTTGATATCACAGGAATCACAAGAAAACACTGAATATAGCTAGATACATAGAATTTGTATAATATGATTGAATTCTGAGAAAATAAGCCAACATTTGAACAATGCTAAATCTGTACCTTTTAAAAACATTTTTTAAATAGATTGTGAGGTAATTTATAGGGTAATTATTATACTCACTATATAGAACTTTGGCTCAAGAATCACATGAATTTTTTTCATTTTTTTAAAATGAAAATTACAGCGCCTGGACTCTCTGAAATGTTCTTCCAATGTTAATTATAGGCAAATTTAGTTTACTCTTTCGCCACCACGTGCCGCATGAAATTTGAGCTGTCGAAATGGAACATAAGGAGGAGTTAGGGAGGGGCTTACGTTGTTAGATTACGTAGAGGGGAAAAATATTGAAATAGTGAAATAAACTGCATTCGCTTCTGCAGCCTATTCAGCCTTTTAGGAAAATCGGCATTGCGTGAATTTATATAGTTTTTATTTGAGTTGTGAAAAATGGGTTTTCAATTTGGAGAACGCAAAAGAAGTAAAAGAGCTAAAATAGCAAAGAAAATTAATTTGAAAAGGTAAAATACACGTATGTATATTTTTATCAAAGAACTGCAACTTCAACCTATTTCAGAAATGAAGCTCGAAATAAGGTGTCTTCTTTGGAGAAACAAAACAGTAGTACATATCGCATATAGAAATAGGAATATATTAAATGCAAATAATGTAAACTATAATACTAACAAATCAGTTACATAATTTTTTGTAAAAAATAGTAAAAATATAAAAAAAAAAACGAAGATTTAATTCTTCTCAAACTTTGTATTTATAATTTATGTAAAAATACTTTTCCAACCAATGATAATAAAACATTTTCTAGTTATCGTATAGTAATCGTATCATATAATACAAAAATTTGGAAAATATGTACTTCAAAAGATAAAAGTTTATGTATTTATTATGTGATGTATAATGAAAGCAAAACTTTATCTGAACAAAGTGAAATGTACCTAAGGGACATTGTTAAAATATGTATTTACAGGTATAACAATTTGGGATAATTGGTATTAAATATTTCTTGTAAGAACACGTGCAAAATGCAAGTACACTTCCCTCGCCCGGTGTCATTGATCATAAAGGCCTTTGTTTTCTTTTCGGCGTATTTTAATCTAAAGTTCAGTTCAACTGGGTTTTATAAAAAAAACTAAATTAGGGATATCCTTGTACAGGGATTGTAATTCATAATTAGTATACGATACTGAACAAGCTAATAGACTAACATCGTCAATTTTTGGCCGCGTATGTAAAAGAAGATGTTTAGGTACGAGATTGTTTATTTAAAAACCACATAATAACAAAATACATAAAATACGGTTTGGATAACGAATACATAGCTATTCGTATATTTGAAAATCAAACTAATAAGAAAGTTATTCCTTCGGGTTTATTTATTGATGAAGAAAATTGATATCTAGCAGCAAGTCCCGATGGTAAATGTTATGTAATACCGGGTTTCCACTTTTCTATTACAGTTTTAAATGGAGATGAACTACTATCAAATTTAATTATGTTTTTTTTTTGTTATAAAAAAAGTAGACACCCGGTATACAGAATATCACAGGACAAGCTTACGCTATTATTATTTTAAAAACTATTCAATATTTTTTTTATGAAATTTAGTACCTAGTAGGTTTCCGACATGCCAGTTTCAACTAAAATATTTTCAAAGCACAGTTGAAGTACAAGAAATTTAAAAACACTGTTTTTTAAATGGAACACTCCATTTTTTATTATTTAAATGAATTCTTCTTTAGAAAATAGATTAGTTTGTGTTGCATATCCCATGTTGAAAGTTGATAATTTTTAATTAGAAAAACTTAAGTTTTTTGTAATTTAATTTTACGTTGACGTAGAAATTAAATTTTTCAAAAATTATCGGTTGCTAATTTATATTAGTGTAAACAAAAGCTTTCTTTTTAAAACTGTTTTTACAGATTATAGAAATTCGATTCCATTCTCGAGATATAGAGTGATAAAGAAGTGGCCGTTTTTAGAGAAAAAATAAAAAAAAGTTGAATTACGACGGAAATTGCTAATCGTGTGTAAAATGTTTTTACTGTTTCATATGTAAAATTTTCTGCTGAATTCAATGGTAAAATAAAAAATATAGCATTCTATTTGAAATAATAAATTTGGGGCTACTTCTTTAAAAATATTTTAGTTGAAACGGTCATATCGAAAAACCCCTAGATACCAAATTTAGTAAAAAAATAGTTTTAAAAATAATAATAGCGTAGGCTCGTCTAGAAATAAACAAATTTCATTTCAGATACAAGGCCAATTACACATTTCATCATTTTTATTAACAAAGATACTCCTGTTTCCTGTTTTCATTTTGAAAATCGAAAAAAGTGATTTATTTTGGGAAAAGCATATGAGAGATCAACTTATTAATTTTTATAAGAAGTGCATACTACCAGAAATTGTTTTGCGAAGAATTCAGAAGGGCTTTAAATGCAGAGAACCTCAGTAGAATTTATTCCTCTCAATTGTTCAAAATAATGGACAATTACTTTATTTTTAAATATTAATTTCAAAATATAAACAAGGATAATTCCATTTTTAATCACAAATAAATGTTTGAATTATAATAATTGTTTTATTTTTCCTTGTCACTTGATACGTATTTCATTGATATTATACAATTTGTTTTCCTCGGTCGAAACACGCACCCTGGCCATCCCGGCTTTCTTTTCAAGTAATTTATAACTCGTAAGGTACACTGTTCTGATTGGCTGTAGCTACAGCGGCACTTATACAACCTAGACATCAACCAGATGCACAAATTTTCTACTGTGCTGCCATCAGTCGGCTTAGAAACAAAATAACACTCCTATCCCGCGACGTTAACATGCTATGCTGTACTGATGAGCTCTAATAAGAGTGAAACACGTGTCTACAGCTGCTATGAGCGTTTTCCCTGTGAAAAATTTTTTTTAAAATTTTGACAGCTTCACGCTCGTTTACAAAAATCTTTCATTTATTTACTATGGGGTCCAGGTAGCGGTGACTGGTGGGTGGTCGTGTATTGCCTCTGCTGCGATGTTATATTTATCTACAAATGGTGGAACTTATTTCAGAGCAACAAATGTGTATTTGGCTGCTTACAGGTACTGTTACAATTTGTTCATTTTCTATTCACTATTTCCAGTTAATGTCCATCTGTTAACATGCTATGCTGTACTGATGAGCTCTAATAAGAGTGAAACACGTGTCTACAACTGCTATGAGCGTTTTCCCTGTGAAAATTTTTTTTTAAAATTTTGACAGCTTCACGCTCGTTTACAAAAATCTTTCATTAATTTACTATGGGGTCCAGGTAGCGGTGACTGGTGGGTGGTCGTGTATTGCCTCTGCTGCGATGTTATATTTATCTACAAATGGTGGAACTTATTTCAGAGCAACAAATGTGTATTTGGCTGCTTACAGGTACTGTTACAATTTGTTCATTTTCTATTCACTATTTCCAGTTAATGTCCATCTGTTAACATGCTATGCTGTACTGATGAGCTCTAATAAGAGTGAAACACGTGTCTACATCTGCTATGAGCGTTTTCCCTGTGAAAAATTTTTTTTAAAATTATTATTATTATTATATTATTATTATTATTAATTAATTGTTATTGTGTATATTAAATTTTATTTGAAATCGAAAAATTATGAAAATGAATGGAATATTTATTTTATAGGTTATGTTTAAACATAATGTCAGTCTGACACTCAATGTTGCTAACCTCGGACATTGACGTTATCGTAAAGAACACTCAAAATTATGTGTTTTATCTCAAATTTAATCATCGGAATTTATTTATATATATATACAATATGTCCCCGGATTGAGTTTACAAGAGGAAAAAAATTTTTATTTTTGATTTTACGAAAAAATGCCAAGGGAAGAAAAATTTTTGCTTGAATTAAAACGAATGTTTCAGTTATTAAAACTTTTAATTAATGTTAGGTTCTTTTATTATAACGTATTTTCGTATTTTGAAATATTGACAAATGATTATTAATTCTAATTTCAGAAAAAAGAAAACGGTGAAAATCATAATACTTGTAGTTTATTCAATGGGGTATTCCACCCAGTTTTTTTTTATTATTTTAAATAAAACTTCATTCAGTTTTGAAGCAATTCATAGTTTTAAAAAAGCTTTTTTGTTCCTAGTTTAACAGTATTTTATTTTCGAGAAATCAGTGTAACGTCACATTTCCTCTATACTTGTCTTTCTCATATACACTGCTCTGAGTACACTGCGAGAGAAAGATAGCAATATGACGTCGATTTTCCCTTTTAGCAAATGTGAAATATCTCGTAAAGTAATTATTTAAAAAATGTTTTCATTGTTTTAACTATTATTTATTGAGCCATACTTTATGTTAAATTGATTTTTTAAAATTTTTTTGTTATGGTGGAATACCCCATTAACTCCTTTTTATCTGAAATTAGAATTAATAATCATTTGTCAATATTTCAAAGCTAACTAAAATCATGTTAGATTCAATGTAATAACTGTATTATTAGGAGGACAAAATACGAAAAAACGTTATAATAAAAGAACCTTACATTAATTAGAAGATTTACTAACTGAAACGTGCGTTTTAATTCAAGCAAAAATTTTTCTTCCCTTGGCATTTTTTCGTAAAATCAAAAATAAATTTTTTTTTCCTCTTGTAAACTCAATCCGGGGACATACTGTATATATATATATATATATATATATATATATATATATATATATATATATATATATATATATATGTTGGATTCGAATCCGTGCTGTCAAAACCATATAGCCAAGCAACTCCATTATTTCTTACTGCCCTTATTTATCTAATTTAAAAATATTACGTCAATAAATTCATTTAGAAAAATCTGTTGTGGTCAACACAATACCTCTCAATATTTCCATATTAGGCTATATGTATAAATGTTGTACATATTTAACATTTCTGATACACACAGAAAAAAATATTTGAAATTTTGTCTAATTATAATTAGATATTATTTTATTAAGCAATATGTCTAATAATTTAGTATAATTTACAAATCTTAATTTAGCATTTTAACTAACCCGAAATAGATAATAAATATTTTATAAAAAATCGTTAATTTAAATATGTAAATAGTTATTTTAATTACTTATTTTATTTAATTTTACTATATTTTGGCTTCATTATATTTGTCCTTCAATTTTCGGTGTTTTATCTAATGAATTAGGTCAATACTAAATTTAGTCATTTAATCTAATTTTGTATTTAATTTTACTATAATTTGTTATTACAAATTTAGAAAATTTAACTAAATCAACATATATAATTTAATGAAAACATATTAGAAGACTGAAAATCACAGATTTATTTAGTTAATTTAATTACAATTTAGAAGGTTTGTTTTTTCTGTGCACATATCTTCTCTATATATTTTTATATTTTTTAATTCATTCTATGAACAAGTTTCCTCTTTAACTTTGAATTTATAAGATAATGTCTCGTTATTAAATAAAACTTAATTTTGGACTTCCATTATCTTTTTTATTAACTAAAAACACAAATAATATCACAACGTTTCGGCAGCTAAGTATATGCTGCCGTCATCAGGTGTATTGATACTGATAATACTTTCCCCTTATTCTTCTAAATGTTCGAGATTATTTCAATTCATTGATGAGATTGGCGGTATTTTTCAACTGGTTTCCATGGGCTATGAGATTCATTACAACATATTATTTTATATATTTCTAACTCTATAGGAGATATAATAAAATTTTTAAATATATCGGATAGTGGGTTTTATTTTCTTTAATATTTGTAATAACATAAATTTTCAAAAGATAATATTTAAAATTTTATTTTTAAGAAAGTAGTACTGTTACCAACATCTAATCAGCACTTCCCAATAATGTCAGTTTGAGGTAACTGCGGTTAAACATGTCTTAAGTCTTATAGTGTTTGAGACACACACACACACACACACACACACACACACACACACATGGATTCTAGGGACCTTAAAACGTGCTTAGCCACTAAAATCTAGACATGCGATTTTTTGCATAATTCCAATACCTCTGTTACCGAGTGGTAAAAAAAACAGTCAAACAATTTAAAATTTATTGACACATAACAAAAACATAATTACATGATTTCAATTGTCAAAACAAAAAACTTTTTCAACACTTTACAATCGTCTATCATTTACGTATTTATAATAATAATTATAGTTTTGAACCACGCCCAGTTATGTTATGATAAAACCACCCCGATGTCATGTTTGAATTTGCAGAATGCATCCCTCGAGAACGAGATGTTTAGTGGGTGTAACACACAAACTAGGTCGTGATGTTATATAAGTTCGCCAGATGAAAGAATGGGACGTAAAATCCGATAGCTCTTAGTAGTGGACGGTTCGCGGAAAGTTGTAGTTTCAAGACGAAATACAAATTTAATGAAAACTTTAACACAGGGTGAGTTATTGTTAAATTGTTTGAAAATATGTTAAATATAACTACTTTGATGAACAAATTTGCATTAATAATTATTTAAGGCTCATGAATAAAATCTATGTAAATTAATTTATTCAATTTTGACGTTTTAATCTGTCATTATTAACTCCATAGCAACAACTTTAAGTACCATTTTATTCACAAGTGAATTAAAATTTTTTAAATCACTATCACAATTTTTTTAACTTACTCTGCAACAAATAATTCATTTAAAATAATATCAGGCACGAAAATAACACGCACCACAGTATTTATTAGATATTATCAGCCATTTTCATTATTTTTTACGACATAAATGATCGACAATAAAGCTTTTTAATAGATTACTTGACGTCTATCATCGACGATTGTCATGCACTAACTGACTAGTTTTTTATTTTGACAAAATTAATATTTATAATAGTTTTTACTATTTTGTCAAAAATGAATAAAATATTTTATAAACCACGTGAGCTAAGAATGTTTATTCATTCGAAGAATTTTCTTCTCATGAATAAACATTATCTTAGCTCACTTGGTGTATAAATATCTATTAACTTGACAGGTTAAGTTAGGTTTGCTAATTTTTTTTCCATAGCTATCGTTATTTTTACGGTGATTTTCGATATTTTCATATCTAATTTCTGCCGTTATAAAGCATCCAAAATTAATTGTGCTTACTGATTCAAATGTAAAATTTTATGCTCTACAACTTTTATTTGAAGCTTTTTTACGTAGAACAATTAGGGAAGGAGGAAATTATAAAAATCTGATTATACATGTTAAAGACCTGTTCGAATGTTCGAGTTATCATTCACCACTACCTATATACTTTTGCCATAGTATCTCAGAAAAAAAAAAAATAAAAGTTAATTTTAATTAAATTTGACTTGTTTTTGATTTTTGCGCATTCCTTTATAATACAGGGTGTTAAAAAATAAGTGTAACAAATTAAGAATGCATGTAGTACTGACCAAAATGAGTTAAAAAAGCTTAATCGACATGGGTCCGATCTTCAATAGTTTCCAAGATATAAGGCAGTGAAAAATGAGTTTTTTGGGGTTTACCTCTGTTATCTCGAAAACTGTAAGAGTTACGACTTTGATTAAATGAGAATTTTTGTTTACCTTTCAGAGGTCATCTTAGATGTGTTTTTGTTTTTCAAAAAAAATCGAATAATTGTACTAAGACAAATGTTGTGGCTACCTTGGCTAATTTAGTTTTCAAATAACTTCGTAACTATTAGAAACGTGAAACAATGTTTCTTATAAAATTTTATTGTTTTTATGGTCTATTTACTAAGAGCAAAATTTTGTTCACTCACTATCCTTGTCAGTTTTTCAATTCAAAATGGCCTCTTTCTCAAAAACAATTGTTGATCGGACCCATGTTGATTAAGCTTTCTTTGCTCATTTTGGTAGGTATTACCTATATGCCCTCATAATTTGTTACACTTATTTTTTAACACCCTGTATATTTCTTCCTTGTATGCTATATTATTTACACCGTGAGTATTTTTTAACGTGAAACATTGGGTTTGTCATATCCATGGTTACGACTTGACATTTGATTGACAGCAATGTATTTGCCCGTTCCATTCAAAATGAAACATTGGGAACGAATTTGACATTTGATAAGACGTCAATAAAGGTTAATTTTGTTTAAATAATTATACCTGCATTCTAAATTAAAATTACTTGTAGAACAAATTTAGTGTGCACCTGGTGCCCGAGTGGTTTTCTGACTCGGCTAAATTTCTTACAATATTAAAATATAATACTTCTATCAAATTCATTCCCCATGTGTCATTTTAAATGTGACAGTGAAAACATTGCTGTCAATCAAATGTCAAAACATGACTTATAGGAAAATTCAACGATTATCTGTCATATTGACAAGATGTCATTAGTGGTTAATTTTATTTAAATATTATACCTGTTTTCTAAATATTAAATTTAGATGTAGAAAAAATACTGTGTGCGCAACTTGTGCGCAAAATATATTTAGTTCTCTCGAGTGGTTTTCTGACTCCGCTAAATTTGTTACAATATTTAAATATAATACTTCTGTCAAATTCGTTCCCTATGTTTCATTTTAAATGGAACGGGGAAATACATTGCTGTCAATCAAATATCAAGTCGTAACCATGGATATGATAAACCCAATGTTTCACGTTAAAAAATACTCACGGTACCTATACACTTTTATAAAATTTATAAAATAATACGTAAATGATAATTTTAAACAGAACATCATCAAATTTCAATATTAATATATCTCGTATATGTCAATTTAATGTAATTTTTTATTTTATATTTATATTCCAACCAATATGAAACTCTAAATTTGAAAATATGTAGAGCTGTTTAGATTTTGGTTATAAATGAGCAACCGGTAGTGCCTGTAATTGAAGTTCTTAACAGTTTTTTTTATTGAAAAAACGCAGTTATATATCAATTTTTGACCTTTTATGTTATTATAAATAAGAAAGAACATTTAATTGTCTATACAGTTTGATTATACATTTTCCTTCATATTCAATATATAAAGAGTTAAAACAATTTAAAGAGATTAACTTTCATATATCAGCCAGCTATGTTATAAAATGGTGATATATTCTAATATTCTAACTGACAGATGTCAGTGTCAAGTTCAATTTACGTAGTATATGTTCGTGTTATAATTTTATTGGCTATATAGAACCTTTTCCAAGGAATTATCGGTATGGAATTTGTATAAAATAGTTATATTCGTATTACAATTTTACTGGATCTAGAATCTTTTTTAACGAATTTTCGGTAAGGGATTTGTGCAAAATACATAGAATTTCGGAAGGTAATGTGCTGGCCACATCAGATTTTTAAAAATTAGATAGGACTTGAAAGGAGCAAAAACTATTTTAGTTTCAGGCAAAAGGACCTTTTTTGTTCACAATACGCCAAAGTTTTACTAAGAAAAATTATTCAGAAAAACAAATTATAGCCCTATACAAAATTTCGGGAAAATCTACTTATTTTATTTAAACCGGTTAAATGATTAAATGCCCGTTTAATCAAATTAGATAGATCTTTATATAGGGTCATAATTTGTTATTCAGAACAACTTTTCTTAGTAAATCTTTATCATATTGTGAACAGAAAATGCACTTTATCTGAAACGAAATTGACAAATAATGGATTTTATCAAAGTAGGCCGATCATTCAAAAAATTGCATGACACCCTAATTTTTCAATCTGAACAAGATTTTTAGTTCCGCACACTTTTTGTAACGTCAATCCTGGGACACCTCTATATTAAGTTGAACTTTCAGAAAAAAATATGTCCCTATTGTTTGAGTGTTCGTAATATTAAAACTAAATACAATTCATATAGCCACTGGTGACCATTTTATCTGTTCCCACCTGAAAGTTTGAGAATATGCAACAAAGAATACATTTCACAAGCCACTTCGTGTAAATTATTACAGCCGTATGCATAAATTTGTTAGTGGCCACTAAGTAGGTTTCTAAGGTAATTTAAAATGTTGCTAGGTAAAACCATATGTATTTTTGCTATTCTTAGTGGCCACTAGTTAAAACTGTTATAACATCATTTTAAATTTCACTTGTGCATACTGCTATTAATATTTAAATCGACATCATATTAGCTAAGAGCAAAAAATAAAAACCAAGTCACTTACGAAAAGTTAAATGGGTTGCCTATTCATGAATTTTCAGGCGGGAATAAATAATATGAGCAACTTGTACGTATTTAAAATAAATAAAAATATCATCACAGTATATAGTATGTCACCAGAAGTCGAGGGATCGCCATAAACAGATTAAACAGCCCTCAAATTAAAAAATACAAAAGAGCCTTTCAACGTTGATACCGCAAATTGCTGTATGTTTGTCAAAATACTTTCAATGCCCAGGGTCAGATTCAAGGAAAAATTATTCTTGTTTTTACAATCCATTTTTATATTATTTATAATACTGAATCAGAAGAGTATTTTTTTTATGTAAATTATTATGTATGACTATAACATTAATGTTAATGTTAAATATCCTTATTTAAAAATTTATAAATATAATTAAAATTGACAGCAACACTATAAATAAATATTGTTGTAACAGGTTAAAAAGTTGTTTAATTTAATTCCTATTTTATTTCTTATTTTTGTTAGGACAGAGTCCAACTCTGTGCAAAACTTGAGAAACCAATGATAGCGTTCACATTTTTATTTATGGCAGATAGAATTTAAGGTTTATTAATTTGTGAACGTAATTGAGGGGTATGTAAACGATTTATTATGATACCCATTTTTGGTCGTACCAGATTACTTAATTTGCAGTCGCATACTACGCTAGGACCAGTAATAGTAGCACGCACTTTAGAATTTTATCATAGAAAGCAGGCGAATGCGATTTTACTTTTACGATTCTTGGTAGCATGCACTTTAGAATTCTATATTCGCTTTTTGTTTCGGAATTTTTTGGATTTTATACTATTAAAATAAAAAATATAATAACAGTTGTTGTTCCTGAGGGCCGATAGATGGCAACACGGGTTTATATTTCTTCCAAATATTTCATGTCTAGTTACTTTTGTTTTTTAACACTAACTATATTCACTGTAATACAATTTTGTCAACGGTCAAGGCCATAGACAAGGAAAGATATATACTAGACCAAGTTTACAATGTTAGGAGTTTGTGCCAAATAGAATTGATGGGCGCCATAACGAGACGCTAATAGAAACGCGGGAAATTTAAAAATAGGAAAAATATGTTTTCTGAAACTAACAAAATATAGACATATGTATACCGTAAAGACTGAAAACAATCAAATTCAATAATAAAATATATTTGTACAGAAAACAAATAGCGAAACAAGCTTTGTAAACAAATACTAACCAAAGAAATAAAATTGAAAAACTATCACTAACAGAAATGACAGATTGCTGGGCTGCCAACATAAATAAATAAAATTCACTACAACTGAAGAAAACATTTATTATAATTATTGTAAAAATAATGTAAATTAAATATTGTTCGTACTTTTTATTGGGCGACTGAGCTTTATTATTTTGAAATGAAGAAATGATGTAAAATACGTAATTTAAGTTACTGCATAGTTACTTTTTTTTCATTATGTTGTAGAATTTACACTAGAATTAGCGTCTCGATATTTATTCAATTCGGCACAAAGCTGGACATTGCCGCCATGATGGAAGCTCGGTCTAGTATATATCTTTCTTTGTCTATGGTCAAGGCGTACGACACATTTTGTCATTTTTACTTCCTTGTACGAAGTAAAGACAGTATTGTAATCGCGAAAAAATTCGGTTTCCAGATTTCAACGGAAATATCCATTTTGACCATCCCTGAATCCATTTTGACTAATTTCGTCGTGACGTACGTACGTACGTATCTCGCATAACTGAAAAACAGGAAGCCGTAGAAAGTTAAAATTTTGTATTTAGTACTGTTATAACATCTAGTTGTGCACCTCCCTTTTTGGTCATTGCAGAACTTTCAGAAGTGGTACTTTACTTGAAGCCCATAATTGATTATAATGGAAAACTATATTAAAATAGAATCCAAAACTTTTCAAATTTAGTATATAAGACTTTTATATCAATGGGAATAACATAATAGATTTTAGTAAAAATGGTCTACCCGGAAGTGGTACTTTACTTGAAGCCTATAGTAGATTTTAATGAAAAACTATATTAAAATATAATCCAAAACTTTTCAAATTTGGTATATAATACTTTTATATCAATGAAAATAACATAATAGATTTTAGTAAAAATGGTCTACCCGGAAGTGGTACTTTACTTGAAGCCTATAGTAGATTTTAATGAAAAACTATATTAAAATATAATCCAAAACTTTTCAAATTTGGTATATAATACTTTTATATCAATGAAAATAACATAATAGATTTTAGTAAAAATGGTCTACCCGGAAGTGGTACTTTACTTGAAGCCTATAGTAGATTTTAATGAAAAACTATATTAAAATATAATCCAAAACTTTTCAAATTTGGTATATAATACTTTTATATCAATGAAAATAACATAATAGATTTTAGTAAAAATGGTCTACCCGGAAGTGGTACTTTACTTGAAGCCTATAGTAGATTTTAATGAAAAACTATATTAAAATATAATCCAAAACTTTTCAAATTTGGTATATAATACTTTTATATCAATGAAAATAACATAATAGATTTTAGTAAAAATGGTCTACCCGGAAGTGGTACTTTACTTGAAGCCTATAGTAGATTTTAATGAAAAACTATATTAAAATATAATCCAAAACTTTTCAAATTTGGTATATAATACTTTTATATCAATAAAAATAACATAATAGATTTTAGTTAAAATGGTATACCCGGAAGTGGTACTTTACTTGAAACCTATAATAGATTTTAATGGAAAACTATATTAAAATATAATCCAAAACTTTTCAAATTTGGTATATAATACTTTTATATCAATGGATATAACATAATAGACTTTGATTAAAATAGTCTAACCAGAAGTGATACTTTACTTGAAGCTATTATCAGTTTTTCTTGAAAAAAATGATGTTATTTTGAATTTAACAATAAATGCTTCAAATAAAAGTTTTAGATAATTGAATTTTGCGTCGAAAACTTCAAGTGTGATTAATTTAGTTCTTTGTATAAGCGAGATATGTAAATTTAAACATTATGTACTTTTTGGTTTCTGTAATTGTTTGCTATGAATTAGGACAAGAAATAACAAAAAAAATAAAGAATTTAATGTCAATGTCAAATTATGTCAAATACGTGCAATTTTATGATTGGGTCTGTTATTATACATATTTTAATTATTAACAAAATATGTATAGTGTAACAGGCGTACAAGGAAGTCATGTGGTGTCCACATCAGATATTTCTTATTAATAAAGACAGGTTTAAAAGGTTTATCTAGTGTTTATTGTGTACAAAAGCACTGGAATACAATTATAAACAACAACAGTTGTATATAATAAATGTATAAATTATATATTAATTGGCTCTGAATAGAAATGGGGCAAAATAATGACGTTACTTTGACACTTTTTCCTAGAGTCGTACGTTTGCAGGCGAATATTTTGAGATAGGTACGCATGCTACAAACTTTTCGCTTCACGGCGAAAAGCGAAAACATATGGCTCATTTGATATAATTCGAAAATGCGTGCTGTCACTACAGGCGTCACCTCGCGAACTCTTAAAACGACTGTGAAGAAAGCACCACAGAAAGAATAAGTATTTTTTAATCACAGAGATAGCTTAAATAATATGTATTTTAAAACATTTCAACACTTAACACATATACTTCGTCTACAATACAGTATAAATGATAAAAATCTGATGTGGTCGACACATTATCTTCCGTCAGTGGGATTCTCCACAATAACAAAAAATAATAAAATGTACACTTTATGCTTAAAGTACTACTACAATTAAAAAAAAAATCATTTTTTTTAATAAATACTTTGGCTGATATTTGATTTTGTTTTCACTGTCACAGTGACGTCACACTATTGCTATCTTTCTCACGCAGCCTACTATAAAATTGGTGCGAGAAAGATAGCAATGATTTCGCTAGAAATCAAATGCAGTTAAACTAAAAACAAGTACGTTTTTAATATTAAGAATTGCTTCAAAATTAAACTAAATTTCATTTGAAATAATAAAAAAAAATAGAGTGGAGGACCCCATTGTATGTATTTTGTAGAAATCCCATACCAAAAGTTGCTTGGAAAAATTCTATATATCCAGTAGAATTGTAACCCAAACATATAGGTACTATTTTCTACTAATTCAACGAAAGTTCCTTGGAAGAGATTCTTTAAACCCAATAAAATTATAATATGAATTATGTAAATTGCACTTGACACTAACATCTGTCAATTAGAATTATTTGAATATATCAGCTGTTTCCATGATTATATATGAAAGTTAATGTCTTTATAATTCTTGAACTCTATATTTATTGAATATGAAGGAAAATGTATAATCAAACCGTATAGAAGACAATAAGATATTCTTTCATATTGATAATCACATAAATTGTCAAAAACTGATATTTAACTGCGTTTTTTCAAGAAAAAATGTTAAGAACTTCAAATAAGGGAACATCCGGTTGACCAGTTATAACCAAAATCTAATCAGCTCTTCATATGGATGTAAAGAAGAGGAATACGAAAGAATAACACACGCACAGACACACATACAGATATCATCGTAAAACTGGTAAAGTCATATTTTAGGGACCGTAAAACGTGCTTATTCATTAAAAACAATACCTTCCTACCTAAAGGTGACGGAAGGTAAAAATATCCCTTCTCATACTCTACCAGTAAATTAGAATTAAACTACTTTTTCTTTCTTTGAAGATGGAGAAGGATGATTCATGCTCTTGGGCAGAGCGACATATCCCCCTAAGTTTAGAAGAAAAACCAGAAAAGGAACTAGATCCAGAAATCATCTATGATATTGAAAAGAAAACTGCGAAAGAACGAGGTTCCGGCTTGTTGAATAGTATTGATGTTTATTTCAGAGAATATTGTTCAAGTTCTAGTCTTCATGGGGTGAGGTATCTTGGTGAACGACAAAGGACCATCACCGAAAAGTAAGTTAAAAGAATTTTTATGTTTTACTGCTAAAAATATAGTCAAAGAAAAAAAAGTGCTTTAATTGAATTAACACAAATTAACCAGTGAACACTAAAGGCCTATTTATAATGATGGAACGTTAAACGCAACGCAACGGCGCAACGTGATCTCTAACGCAAACACAAAATCTGTAATTTGTAATAAATGCCAAAGATAGCATTTCTAACCAATCAAAAAAATTCGGTATAAGTATTTCTTTGAAATTCGGCTCACTTTTATTTATTGTCTTTATAGGACATACATAAGTATAAATAAGGTAAGAATATAAAATAATTTAAATAGAAATGGACAGTGACAGAAATATAGTATTTATTTTGTAGTTTTAACAGTTCACGAACATGTTGATAATACAGATTTTTATAGTAAAACTGAAACACTGAATTCTGATTGGCTAACGGTACAACACTAAGGTAGAAAGATGAGAGTTACTGCGTTACTTTTCATTCTAAATCAGCATATAGGAATGCCATGCGTTCATGTTTTGCGTCACCGTATTGCAATTGCGTTATCGCTTGCGTTACTTCATTATAAATAGGCCTTAAGTGTTAAAAGCGACATTTTATTTTTTGAGAAGGAAGTTTGGAACACGACGCGAAGCAAAAATGTAACAATTTTAGTATCATACCGCTGTTAACCAGAGAATGTATAGTGAAATTCATCAATTGCACCAATAATCCAACAATGATGACCCTTAGCTTGGGGTTGCCGATCCCTAATAAAATATAACAGCAAACAATTCCAGAATCGGTAATGTTATGATTTATTAGAGATTGGTAACCACAAGCTTAAGGCCATCATTGTTGGCTTATTGGTGCAATTGCTAAATCGTTTCACGACAAAGTATTCTCGTTATATGAATTTCACTATAAAGGCCTATTTATATTGGAGTAACGTAAGCGGTAACACAAAACATCAGCATGTAGGAATACCATGCGCTTATGTTTTGCATTACTTTTCTGCAACTGCGTTATCGCTTGCGTTGTTTTATTATAAATAGTCCTTAATTTGTGAATGACTTTTTTCCTCGACCTAACGATCTCGGCTAAAAGTGACATCGTCACGTGCAACAAAAAAAGCATTCATTTCGCGCACTTCATACAAAAATAACTATTAATAGTTATAAGCGTACGTTAAAACTTTCAGCAAAAGGTAATGTCACAATTCTAGATACTACCTCGGATACTACGTATCATGTTTCATATTTACATTTTACTATTTTACAAATTGCTTTTTGGCCAATGATAATGAAGTTAGTTAACAAATAATAAAATACTAAAGTAAAAACAGCTATACTAATAGTTTACAAATGATGGTGACGTCCGTTGAACGTTTTTATAACATTAAACATCGACAACGTGTGTCGAAAGTTTCCTCAACGTCAAAATACTGACGTCGAGTAAGCGACGTCGCGTCGGTCCGAAATGTCGAAAACACGTTGCTAAAATGTCGTCCATCGACACGTCTATGTTGTATCCAACTTCAGTGCTACTCCTGCTTTACTCTAAAACCGCTCAGAAAATACTCCAACCCCGTATGATTTATCGAACGCACCTAATGTAATATCGGAGCACTCATATTTAATCGACATAAAATGACAACAAAATAGGAATAAGCAATAAACCAGCACTTTGAGAACACTTAAAGATACTTTGACATTATGATTTAACAATGGCCTAATCTAACATTTGACTTCCCATAGTATTAATTTTTTTTTTCCATTTCTAGAGTATTGTGGCTGATGATTTTCGTTGCCAGTATTTTAATGTGTGGGCACTTGATCATGAAAACATGGCACAAATGGAACACTAGTCCAGTGATTATAAGTTTTGCCCAAAGTCCAACTCCAGTGTGGCAGGTTCCATTCCCAGCTGTTACCATCTGCTCGGAAACTAAGGCCAGACAAAGTGTTTTCAATTTCACTGAAGCTTTTCATAAATATAGAAATGCTTGGCTAATGGGCGATGTTAAAGATATCTTAACTCCAGAAGAGTAAGTAGAGATAGGATTTAGTACAATATATAGCATAATCACTATAAGGAGGATAGATAATTTATTACTAGTATTGGCTCCCTGATAGCGCATTCGTCAACTTGTACTTAATTCTACATTTTTGGCCAAGCCAGTGTTTCATTGAGATGCATAGGCGCCGACTTTGAAAATATTTGTCTGGTACACTTAACGAATAAAAAAAATCTGTTGTGGCCAGCACAAGACCTCTCGCCATAACCATATTAGGCTATATAAGTATTGTATTGCACTTCGCTTTCGAACCGTCGTTTTATAACAAAATATTACAGAACTTTACCCAAATATTGTTTTTTATTGTATTTAACATGTCTTCTGCACACATATAATTCTAATTATATCTATTTTTCATTGTATGAGGAAGTTTCTAAATGTCAGAGATTCTTCCAATTCATTAACCAGATTGGCGGTATTTCTGATGGATATATGCATTTTACCACAATTTTACCTAAAATTTGAAATATTTAATTAATAAAACAATAAGATTAAATATACTTTCCAGAAAAAGCTATCAAAATGTCACTAAAACTGTTAATATTTGACAATGACATGTGTTATTTACAAACTATGTTATAAACATTGAAATTTGTCAACTGGTTTCCTGAGTGCCTTAGCCTCTGCGATTAGTTTACTCTAAAAATTATAATGTCTTTATCTCTAAATCTATACAAGATATAATAAAAATTTGAAGTGAATTAGATGGAGAATTTTATGTTCTTCAATATTTAATAAAAAAAAAACTCCCAAAAAAATATATTTGGAAGAATTTTTCTAAGAAACTACTACTTCCGGTTGTTCATTTGTTACCAAAACCTTTTCAGCTCTACCCAGGAATGACAGATTGAAGAAACTGCAGTTAAATATTTTTTAAGTCTTATATGTTTAGAGGAATCGTCCCTCCAACATCAATACATACACACACATACACACATCTACACACACACACACACACACACACACACACACACACACACACACACAGACATAATTTTAAAAATGTTATAATCGGATTGTAGGGACCTTAAATCGTGCTTATTCAATAAAATCTGGATATGCGAATTTTAGCATGAATCCAATACCTCTCTTAGCGAGAGGTAAAAATGAGACTATACAGAGTAATCAAAAATGCCTGAAGGTCACATGATAACTTTTTTTCCTAAGACAATTTTAATGAATTACCGTATGTCACTAACATAGATAGGTAGCATTAAAAATAAATATTTAATAATACATTTATTTCTGGCATAATATATAAGAACAAAAACATAATATAAAATATTAACACTAAAAAAAAATATTTCCTTTCTTACTTTGAGAAACATGGTTAATGGTACACCCTAGAAATCGAGTCGAGGGTTCGATAGTTTATTACATTACATTTTTACATTGACACAAATTAAGACTTAAAAACCAATAATCACATACAGCGCGCCAATCCTATCCCACCTATCACACACAGCACTGCAACCGCTACAAGTTTTCCAAAAGCCACGACAGATACACACGAATCACTACACTCCACGAAGACACAAACACACCATACGTCATAGACTACATTAAACACATCGCAAACAAATTTTACACTAAACAAACCTGCAATGCCGACAGCGACATAGTGAAGAATATATCCAGATACAGAGCAGACAATGTAGACTTTAAAATAAAACAGAAATTTACATACCAACTACTTGACATATTCAATGAACCTTTCAACGACAACGACGAAGAAGAGGAATAGAACAGTTCCATGATAAATAAATTACAAAATTAAATCAAAATTCAAAATTTCTAATCAAAATATAATTTAATATAAAAATTGTAAATAGTGTATATAGTAGCATAGTCCTTTTTAACTTTATATTTACCTTAGTTTTTAAGTTTTATTGTATATAGTTTTAATTATTCTTAATTAATTCCTAATTTGGAAATAATAGTTTAAAAAACAGGAGTTATAGATTAGTTTAAGCAAAAACATAAATCAAATATACAGCAAATTAATTATTTGAAACTCTTTTATAATATAAACAAAAATTTTAGGTTAAATATGTATATATAGGTACCTAGAATAATTTAGCATTAGTTTAAAACACTGTAAATAAAATTAGAAATTTGAATAAATACTTGTTCAACAAGGCTCCATGTTATTTTTTCACTAGTTCAAATCCCTCCCGGTTAAAGTTAATATTTTTATTATTTTTATATTTATTTTGTACAATTAAATAAATTACCAAATTAAAACAAATAACTTTTTGGTACGTCAAGTATTTTCTTGAATTTACTATACTATTTCTTTGTTATATCACTCTTAATAGTATTAAGCAAAAACAAAAAGTAATCAATAATAAATAAACTCACACAGGTTTCTCCTGTGCTAGACTTTTATTGTCATTTTTTCAATGGATTTTTCATTAGAAGAAAAAAATAGTATAATTAAATTTTACAATCAAGGGATGAGTTTACGAGAAATTCGAGACTTTTTGCTAGGATATATCCTGATAGACAAATTGCATCCCATGAACGAACTAGACGAATCATTTTAAAATTTGAAAAAACCGGTTGCGTTAATGACGAACATAAAACTAAACTTAATTATTTATTTGGCTTAAATTTACATATTTGTTTCACTTCTTGTACATTCAGTCATAAAATACTTGATGTACCAAAATTATTTGTTTTAATTTTATAATTTATTTAATAATACATTGTACAAAATAAATATAAAAATATTAACTTGAACCGGGAGGGATTTGAACTAGTGAAAAATTATCATGGAGCCTTGATTTAATCAAGTCAGCTACCGAATACGTTTCCATGATTACTGTTTTTAGTAAATTATAAGTAATAACTGTCAAGTAGGATTATACTTTCGTAAATATTTCAATAATACGGCATTAAATTAGGAGTATTTAGATACTCTTCGATGCCAAATTAAATAATCTTTCTAACCATATCAAAAAGTCCCACTATACTCTTGCGGGACAGATAATATTTGAAAAAAACTGTTTTCCCATGGTAAACGCCTATGTCACGGTTTTCAGTGTTCACACTGTATACATATATAATGGAGTGCTGGTGCCTGCTTTGATGTATGGAAGTGTATGTTGGGCATGGACGAGTAAGCATAAAAGGAGAGTGACTGCCTTAAATGAGGTATTTACGTGGTGTTTGTAGGTATACAAGACGGGATCACGTGAGGATTAATTTGGTGTATGAAGAATGTATGGTTAGGAAGAATGTTGTTAAGAGAGTTGGAATGAGTCAGTTGAGATGGTTTGATCATCTGGAGAGAATGATGAGTGAACGACTTGTAAAACGCATATATATATATATATATATATATATATATATATATATATATATATATATATATATATATATATATGTGGAGTGTAATCGTCACTGTTTCGATTAGTTAAGGAGGAAAATATCGTGGGTGTGTCAGTGGATTGTGGGCTTTAATTAAGATTTTAAAAGAATCAACTTTAATTAAAGCCCACAATCCACTGACACACCCACGATATTTGTGTAACTATTATTGTGGTCCGGATGCGGTTATTCGCTACCGAAAATTGGTCACTTTAATATGTTCTTATATATGAATGATTGAATGCTATGATGATTGTGGACAAAGCGAAAAAAGAATGTTATTAAAGAGTTAAGTGAGTCAGCTGAGCTCTTACTCTTATCCCTTTTTTATTGTTTTCGGGTTTTTGCTAACCTACTAAGTGGGACACGCGTGATTTTATGTATGTATGTATGTATGTATGTATGTATGTATGTATGTATATATATATATATATATATTTATAACTCTCTATCTCTAAATCTATCGAACATACAGTGTGTCCCATTTAGAGGTGCCACCATTGGGATTTCGAGAACTATAGGAGATACGATGTCGGTTAAATGGAACTTTTTGTGCGCCTTTGGGAGGCCATCTCAGATATGCTTTTGTTTTTCCGAAAATTCTCATAGGGCACTAGATAATGACGAAAAACTGAATATTGTTCATTTTTTCTTTTTCAAATAACTTCTAAACTATTAGTAATTGAGAAAAACGTTTCAAATACAAAAGATAGATATTTTTATTAACTAACCAGTGGCGTACGAAATAAATTTTTATATCCGTAAATTTTCGAGATATAACACAAACTTATATTTTTTTAAATAGAACCCACATCTGATTTTAGTCTCAAAAAAATCATTATTTTTTTCTCTTTTCATCGATGTAAGTGTTATTATATTTTATATTTGTTTTGCCTTCAAATTTATTATTTTTTTCCTTATTTTGTATTAAATTTATAAATATTTTGAAAAAATTGGTAGATTTCTATTTAGAAATACGCCTTGTATTTAAATAATTTATTTCGTTAGAAAATTTTGCTCAAAACTCGTATCAAACTAATTTTTATAATATTTTGTATCTGGTCGCCCTTGGCACATTAGTGTAATTTGTAATTATGAGTCTAGAATGAAAATATTAAGTAATAAAGGCATAAAACAAATTATTTCGATCAAATACAATATAATTAATAAAAATAATAATGTTTTTTTGGGAAATAATAAGAAAGTTCAGAAAAATAAAGAGAAAAATTAAATTTTAGGAGCAAAACAAATATAAAATATAATAACCCTTACATCATTGAAAAGAGAAAAAAATAATGATTTTTTTGAGACTGAAATCAAATATGGGTTCCATTTAAAAAAATATAAGTTTGTGTTATATCTCGAAAATTTACGGATATAAAAATTTATTTCGTACGCCACTGGTTAGCTAATAAAAATATCTATCTTTTATATTTGAAACGTTTTTCTCAATTACTAATAGTTTAGAAGTTATTTGAAAAAGAAAAAATCAACAATAATCAGTTTTTCGTCATTATCTAGTGCCGTATGAGAATTTTTGGAAAAACAAAAGCACATCTGAGATGGCCTCCCAAAGGCGCATAAAAAGTTCCATTTAACCGACATCGTATCTCTTATAGTTCTCGAGATCCCAATGGTGGCACCTCTAAATGGGACACACTGTATAATAAAAATGTTCAATATACTAGATAGAGAATTTTATATTCTTCAATATATGGCATAACAAATTTTCAAACAAGAATATTTAGAAAATTTCTTTTAAGAAACTACTACTTCCGGTTGTCCAATTGTTACCAAAACCTTTTCAGCTCTTCCCATGAATGTCAGATTGAGGAATTCATAGTTAAACTGGTCTTATGTGTTATAGTTTTTGAGTAATCGTCCCTCCAATATCCACACATACACACATACATACATACATACATACATAAATACATACACACACGCACACACACACACACAGACATCATCGTAAAAATGTTAAAATCGGTTTATATGGACCTTAAATCGTGCATATTCACTAAAATCTGGGTATGTGATTTTTAGCATGAATCCAATACTTCTCTTAGCGAGAGGTAAAAAGAAATTACTGGAGCAGTCAGTAATTATTAGAAACCAAATTCGTACCTTAGTATTAACGCTAATTATTAAGTAAAGTTGTAATTTAAAAGTGCGAATTGATAAATATTTTTCATGTTGTTATTCTATGGCTCTCAATTTTTTATAATAAAATTTTTGTGTCTATTTAATTAGATAGATTCTATCACATCAGCATTATTTTTTTTATGTTTCAGATTAAAACAATATGAAGACGTCTCGTTAATTTGCGATACGTATTTAATGAACAGTGGAAGAGATACTACTGATAAATCAGCTATAAAATTTATACACGAGGTAAGAACTTATAGGTATAATGAATTTGATTACTCGTATTATGAATATATACCATATTTATATATTTTATATGTAATGGACAGGTAGCTCCACAATTGGAAGAGATGATGTGGATTTGCAAATGGTCGAACAAGTTGAATACAACCTGTGAAGAACTTTTCCATCCAATGTTAACGGAAGAAGGACTGTGTTACACTTTTAATATGTTGGACAGCCCTGAATTGCTCAACCCTGAAGCGTAAGTTACAAACATATTTAATTTATTTACCATACTTTATTCCACCTTAAGGATAAAGTAAACCGTGTTCGATTCACTGCACTAGTTCGTACCTACTGAGTAAATGTTGGTGTTCCATTTAACTGCATCCTCTAACTTAGTGCGTAATGAGTGCCGGTTTTCAGCAATGACTCCAGACGTAGTGCAAGGGATGCACAGGCGGCTGACAGCCCAATAGTTTTCTAATTGCAAAGTAATAGTTCTTACCCAAAGACACCTGTCCGCAGGATAGCGCTAATATCGTAACCGAATGAGTGTTCGGTATTGCTCGGACCAGCTCGTTTGAGTTTGAAAGTGTAGATGGTCTGTGGGGATGCACTGGTAGTCAGCAGTGTTGTCAGATGGCTTCTATCAAAATTCCCTATTTGTGGTTCAAAATTTCCCTCTTTTGGTCGTAATTTCCCTCTTTTGCAGTTATTGTAAGATCGCATTCACAGCCACAAAAAATTATTGTAATAATAGTAGCATTGCATTTTATTGCACAAAACGTACAATAAAAATATAGTAACAATTATTTAAATTAATTTAATAGGAGTATTCTAATTAAATCGCTTTGTTTAGACAGGAAAGTACTGACAATTTGTTATTTTGAGTTTCGTATATGTACAATGGTATTTAAAATTATTCAGTTTTTATCGTTTATCTCATAAATAATTTTGGAATACTTACTTTTCTGAACTTAGCGATTCATTTATAAGAACTGCTTTTAAATATTATTTAGTTTTTCCGTAAAGTCGCTGTCGGGTATATTTTATTTTGTTTTGAAATTATGTAAATAAAAAAAATTCATTTTTACTTCTTTTTTGAGAAAAATCCCTTTGTCTCTCTTGACTCAAAAATTCTCACGAAAAAGGGAATTTCCCTCCCATCTGGCAACACTGCTGGTAGTATAAAATAACCATTTTATCTAAAAACTTTTATATATGTAAACATAACCTACAAAGTACTGTTCTATCTAGGGTTACCATTCGTATAATTCCGAACAAAAAGCCTGATTTCCCTAGAAATGTCCGCCCTCCACAGGAGTGATTTTAACCTCACTTTTGAATTTTTTAAACATTATTTCATTACATATCTTATGATAAATATCGAGAAATTTTGATATTGATACAATTCATTCATAAAATTAAACCATAAATTTTTCCATGGCTCCATCATTGAGTAAATTATGTATGAAATTTATTTCGGACAGCTGTCCCTCACGAAATTCATTTGTTCTGGATTGATCTATTTAATTTAAGAAATATGACATGCGATGATTTTTAAGCCATTAAGAAAAATGGCTGGATACGAAAAGCATGAAAAATCCATTTAATTAACTGCCAATTTTTAAAAATATTATGTAATTTAAGTTGATTTCGTCTGTCACAAAGGAATTGTTTTTTGTTTGAGTTACGTACCTACCAAAAAAAAAAATAATTTTTGTTGTTGATTATACCTGCCAAAGAGAATAGTAACAAAGATTATTTTTAATTTTATAGTTTTTACCTCTCGCTAAGAGAGGTATTGGATTCATGCTAAAATTCGCATATCCAGATTTTATTGAATAAGCACGATTTAAGGTCCCTACAATCCGATTATAACATTTTTAAAATGATGTCTGTGTGTGTGTGTGTGTGTGGATGTGTGTATGTGTGTGTGTGTGTGTGTATGTATATATGTCTGGATGTTGTAGTCACGATTCCTCAAAAACTATGACTTAAAAAATATTTAACTGCAGTTTCCTCAATCTGACATTCCTGGGAAGAGCTGAAAAGGTTTTGGTAACAATTGAACAAACGGAAGTAGTAGTTTCTTAGAAAAATTCTTCTAAATATATTTTTTGGGAGGTTTTTTTATTAAATATTGAAGAACATAAAATTCTCCATTTAATACACTTAAAATTTTTATTATATCTTCTATAGATTTAGAGATAAAGACACTATAATTTATAGAGTAAACTAATCGCAGAGGCTACGGCACTAAGGAAATCAGTTGACAAATTCCAATGTTTATAACATAATTTGTAAATGACACATGTCAGTGTCAAAAATCAGCAGTTTTAGTGACATTCTGATAGCTTTTACTAGGAAGTACATTTAATTTTTCTTATTGTTTTATTAATTAAATATTTGAAATGATGGGTAAAATTGTGGTAAAATGCATATATCCATCAGAAATACCGCCAATCTGGTTAATGAATTGGAACAATCTGACATTTAGAAACTTCCTCATACAATGAAAAATAGATATAATTAGAATTATATGTGTGCAGAAGACATATTAAATATAATAAAAAACAATATTTGGGTAATGTTCTATTATATTTTCTTATAAAACGACGGTTCGAAAGCGAAGTGCAATACAATACTTATATAGCCTAATATGGAAATGGCGAGAGGTCTTGTGCTGGCACAACAGATTTTTCATTATGTACAAAGATTATTTTTTCATTTACGTTAGATAATGATCATTTGGTCTTTGGTCGATAGTTTTTCTTTTGTTTTCGTAAATAATTAAGATGTTCAGACTATTTCAAAGTCTGGGCGGAATCTTGAGAAAAGCCTAAAAATCCGGATAAAGCCGGACGATTGGTAGCCATAGTTCTATCAGAAAATACATTTTAGTGAATATTCTGATTATTGCGGATAGGGTTATAGTCCAGTCATTTGGTAGAAAAATAAGGGTTTATTCCACAAAAGGTCGGGTATTTTTGATTTTTGGATATATTGTATATTTAGGGGTCCTAATAAAAAATGCAAGTTTTCCCCCTCGGGGACCTTCGGGAAGCACCGCCAACTTGAGAAAAAACTCGCAAAAAAGCGTTTTTTTTTTAAATATCTCTTCACTGATTTGCATAAGGTAAAAATAGTTATTGTCTAATTTGTTGACTATAAAATTCTATACAACTTTTATCTAAAACATTTTTTCTATAATTAATAGATAGCGAACTACAGTGCTTCAAACAGAGCAAATTTTTTGAAAATTACATGAATGCTTCATTTAAATCATATTTTATTATATTTTCTTTACGTATTTTTACAAATACTTTTTGACAATCATTAATTATTCGACGTGGCATCGAAACTATAAACAATAATTAATATTTATTTATATATATATATATATATATATATATATATATTAGTTAAATAATAATAATAATTAATGATTGTCAAAAAGTAATTTGTAAATAGACGTAAAAAAAATATAATAAAATATGATTTAAATGAAGCATTCATGCAATTTTCAAAAAAAATGCTCTGTTTGAAGCACTGTAGCTCGCTATCTATTAATTATAGAAAAAAATGTTTTAGATAAAAGTTGTAGAGAATTTTATAGTCAACAAATTAGATAATAACTATTTTTGCCTAACGCAAATCAGTGAAGAGATATTTAGAAAAAACCGCTTTTTTGCGCCTTTTTTCTCAAGTTGGCGGTGCTTCCCGAAGGCCCCCGAGGGGGAAAACTTGCATTTTTTGTTGAGACCTCTAAATATATAACATATCCAAAAATGAAAAATACCCGACCTTTTGCAGGGTAAATCTACCTAATGACTGGACTATTATTTTTGTTTATTAAACTTCTGACTTTTAAAATAATGTATGTACAAAACGCCAAAAAAGGTTGATGTAAGTCTGTAACATGCACCAATATGCATCCCGTATGTTCGATTCAAAGTGCACTAAATTTGCACTGAGTACTGAGACAACGAAGCACGACAAGCGTTGAATCGAAAACGCTATAAGGTACTTTCTAATCACCTTGCTTGAAGTTAAAGTACATAACAATAGTTTTCGACCATGCATTTGATCTGGAAATAGTACCGCTTATAAATTTATGCACTTTACTTGTTCCTGAAAGGGTGAGACACCTATGAACAACACGATAAAATAGTAGTCGATAGAATGTTTTACTATTATATTGGTTTCATTAACTCACGTTGTATTTATTAAACTAAATTGGTATTAAACAGCTTCAAATGCAACACCACGAAAACAAACAAATGTCAAATAGGCAAATTCATCGCAGTGTTGCCTCTGTTAAAAAATAAATCAGTATAAATAAAGCAATCATTATATGGTCAAATATTTTTACATTCACTCATAACAATCTTTATTTTACATTTAACAAATATATCATACACAAAATAAATTTCACAAATATTGACAAAACTACTAGAAAACTTAACAAAATAGTACTCGCATCTTCACACAAAGTCTTTTCAGAACCGTACCCTGGAAGACAATGAAGCAAATCAATAGTACTTCTAATATTTATGTATATATTTACAAACCTTAATTTCATTAGAATTAAATATATTTCTACTATATTCTTCTTAACACGGTTTCATTATAAATTTTAATGTAATTGCTTTCTGACAGTGATATTTGTTTAAATATGTCAAAATTGTTATTAAAGTATTATGTTTTTGTTTGATAAAATAAAAATAAATTATTTTTAAAATTTATATTTAAAGTTATTTAAAGTTATACCGTATGTCCACGGATCGAGTTCCAGAGAGGAAGAACTTTTTTACTTTTTATTTTACAAAAAAATGTATTCTTCATAAAAGTTTTTGGATGTCTCGACACGGCCAATTCAGTTTTAACATTTTCAAATTTTCTTTTAGTTTCAGATAAAAATCGAATATTGTCGTTTCAGTTGAAAATTATTCCAAGTCCAAAAAAATAAGTTTGCGTTGTCATGGTGATTGCCGTTATTTATTTATTTTTATTAACTGTCAGTTATAAAAATTAACCATAATCGTTCAAAAGACGAACGAATTTACCTAATTCAATGCTATTACAAAGGTAATAAAGCGATCAGTCGAATGTCAATCAAAAGTTTCCGGATATTTACATCTCAAATAGAGGTTGTGTTAGCAATTACCGTGACAACGCAAACTTATTTTTTGGAACTAAAACAAACAATTTTCGATTTTTATCTGAAACTAAAAGAAAATTTGAAAATATTAAAACTGAATTGGCCGTTTCAGGACATCCAAAAACTTTTATCAAGAATACATTTTTTTGTAAAATAAAAAAGTTTTTCCTGTTTGGAACTCGATCCGTGGACATACTGTATACTAAATGCTGTTATCGAAGAATTGAAAATTGTAGCATTATATTCAATTTTTATTAGTAAAAGTTACTGAAAAATTATATTCATTGAATTTTTTAGAACAAAAACTGTTGAAAGCTTTTATAAGTCATACTTCCGGTTATCCGATATATACTAAAAACTAATGAGCTTTTCCCACATTTGTATAGAATGTGAATACAAAATTTCAAAATTTTCTGATTGATAATATTTGAGTAATCGTGTGCACACGATCCACACACACACACACACACACACACACACACACACACACACACACACATACACACATACACACACACACACATACATACATACATACATACCCACAGACATCATTGTAAAAATGTTAAAATCGGATTCTTGGGACATCAAAACGTGCTTATTCACCAAAATCTTTATTTGCGATTTTTAGCACGATCCCTATACCTCCCGTACGTAGGATAGCGGGAGGTATAAATCACAATGCGCGAATTCACTCCCGACTTGATGTCCTCAAAGTTTATTTTAATTCTTTTTCAATCAAAACTATAAACTACTAATTTCATTTTCTAGACAGAAGACCTACCTTACCCTACATTATGTGCATAAAGGTGAACAGTATAAACAGCTTAAACTAACAATGATATGAATGTTTATGTTTACCAATTTACTAATTACTTTTAAAATTCTCAAATGAAATGATTCGTAGTATAGTATAAATAAAGAACGCAAATAATATTATGTTTTGTAGATATAAAGAATTCAAATGTCTCATAATAATAGGTAAAGATACACGCGATATTTCATCAAATAAAGTAATGAGTTAAAATAAAATAAATAGGAGCAGTAATACCTGTAAATCAAACAACACAATTGGGTTTAAAATAGAGCATTTCATTAATTTACAGAAACTCCTGGGATATCTTCACAAAAATGGTCTGTTTTGTAATTTTTGCGAAACATCATAATTTTTTTTGTATGATAAATGAATGAATATATAGAAGTAATTACTACACATGTTATTAATCTAAATTAATTAATATTTTAATTATCATTTCCATCAATGCGTAATTATTTCACAATGTTAATTTCTACTCTCGGGAGATATAATAATTTTTCAATTAATATATTATCACATGACGTCAAATCTCAACTGATGCCAATCGTTCCTGTGAGAATGAAAAGACTCATCATTATTATGAAATGTCAGAAATTTATAATTACTTTTTGTTATTTGTTTGTTATGGGATGACGTCAAAATATAAATGTGTTTTTTCCTAGGAAAATATGTGGGAGTCTGGATAAAAATTGACCTAATTTTTTACCAACATATAATATATTTCTTTCAAATATATTAGTTGGAATGGAATTATGTTACAATTTTATTTTTTTCCAACAAAGAATATAAATTAGTTGAATTATTAATTCTGAAAATTATGAAATGTTGTTGGCAGTGGTTGTTCTTGCATTAAGCCACAGTATACTACTTTAGTGCAAGTCTTATACTTGCAAAGTGCTGAAATCTCGTTACTAAAGTAAAACGTATTATTATTATTATTATTAATAATAATAATATTATTAATAATAATAATAATAATTTAAAGGTGAAACAAAAGGCATAATAAGAATTTTACAATACACGTGGACCATTTAGGTCTTCCATCCCTTTACAATAAAAATAATAATAATAATAATAATAATAATAAAAATAATAAAGATAACATTACTTAATAATATTTTTAAAAAAATTACAGGGAAACCACTCATAGCTGCTGTAGACACGTGTTTCGCTCTTATTAGAGCTCATCAGGAGTGGGATCACGTAAAAGTGAAAACGACATTGTGATTATCGAGAAGTGAAAACGATATTCGTTTCCTTAGCGATCACGTAAAATTAGTCACTCACTACGTTTTCAACATCGGTTATTTCCATAATGTGACTACGTTTTGCGAAAACGATATCGTTTATAGACTAATGTTTTTGTGTTAAATATTAGTTTTGACAGATAATTTATATGAATGTCATTAAAATTTTCAATCTGTCAGAACGTATTATTCTCACCATTCGTTTTTATTAGTTCATAATAGCAATACCACAAAAAATGAAGAAGGACACAAGTTAAATTATCAATGTACCTACCAATCAATTTTGTTTCTTTTGATATTCCAGAAGAAAAATTTATGAAGTAAACAAAAATATTTCTAAATATAGGTACAATTAAAACTTCAAGAGACCTTTTAAGACTGCAAGTATATAAGATTGTTATCTTTTTATACATTTATTTTGTTTCAATTAAATTTTGAAAATAATAATAATCCTTTTTTTTATACAGAATGGATAATATTTGTGCAATAATAATAATAAAATTACAAGAAAAGCCATCTGGCAATTTTGAAGAAAAAAAACTTTTTTTGCAAATGGCAGACCAGTTCCTGCTATGAAGTTATTAACAACAACTGTTAAACATATAACAAGGCATTTTAATATCGATTTATATGACAAACACGTGTGGCTATGTGGTAATGAAACATTACTAAAATTATATTGTTGACTATGTTTATTATTTAATAAAGAAAAATCAGTATGGAATGATATTAAGCGAGGCTTTTGCGACTTAAATAATATACATAACGCAATATCACGTGTGATCTGGCAATTTTTTTTTTTTGCACATGAAAGGGGAAAAACATGCATTTGCACATCCCTTCGAAATATATCAATTATAAGGCATTTGATCTTGAATGAAAAAAAAATCGCATGTCCATCTATTAACATGCTGTGCTGCACTGATGAGCTCTAATAAGAGGGAAACACGTGTTTTTGGCCGCTTCACGCTCGTTTATATAAATTTTTCATAATATTTTTTCTTTATCTTCAAGGACTAATGTATAAGCATAGAGAAAGTCAAATAAAATAAAACAATGTAATATACATTGAATTCAGAATAAAAATACATAGCATTCGAAATATAGTTTAGGATTATAACTAAGAAATTCATTTGTACTGCCATAACTTTTTTTTGTGAAATAAGTTTTGACACAATACTTCCCACTATTTAATTTTTATTAATTTAAATACATACCTACATATTTACTAATCCTTAAGTTCCTTTGCATATATCTATTGCTTTACAGTTTACATGATCCATTTCGTTAATGTGTAGATGTAAACTAATATTTGACACTTTGATAATATGTGCTTATTGACAGCTATTTGATTTAGTGCTGCAAACATAGCAAACTTAAATCGGATAATCCTCTACATCTAAAGGCGTATCAAACGTTATCACACGTACGCAAAGTTGCAAGAAATATAGATTTTTTTAGTCTCGAAGTTGGTATACACATGATTTAATTCCTGTTGTCATTTTTTGAAGTTTGAATCATTTATTTGTATTTAGACGAATAATATCAGAAATGAACAACAAACCATTAGCTGCTAGTAAAAAGTTTTATTTAAATTTATTTAGATGTATTACCATATTTTATATACTTTTACGTTATACTGAATCGTAAACGTCTTATTATAGAGCTCTGTTTCTAGTGGTAAAAAAAGTTTTTACGGGCTGTTGTCTTAAAACCATAGCAACATACAGATTCATTTATTCATTATTTATTTAAAACATTAAAAAATACAAATATATAACAATTTAAGAGCAATCTTGTTTGTAGCATATATGGACGTTAACTGTACAGTTAGAATTGCCTGTAATCACCAACCCAGCAGGGGCTGCACACACATTTCCGGAAGAAACTTCCTCTTTAAAAGATGATGCAACAGCAACGTCATTTAACGTTATATTGTGTGGATCGTTCGAAAGTACCATATTTGCAACTTTCATTTTGTCTCTTATAGACTCTTCTATATATCCCTCTGCCACTTTGGATGATTTCCAACCACCAATTTGCTTCACTGGTAGAATATTTCCAGAAGACTCTGCAACCATGCTAGCACCACTCCGTCTAAGACAATAATGGCCCGTGTAGTTTTCAGGGGATCTAAACCAAGGAATTCCGCTACTTTTCTTGGTACACCTCCGATAGTATGCATACCAGCCGGCTGCGCAACACATTTTCCTTGTTTGTATCCCAAAAAAAGCATCTAGTTCCAACATTACGCGGACGTAGTTTAGCATACTTTTGGTAAATTTCATAAGGATTCAAAGATTCACTTGCATCAGGAATAATGAATGACCTGGAAGTATATGTCTTGGTATCTTGCAACTTTACTAGCACGTACTTCTCATGGTCCTCGATATCATCTACTGTTAGTTTAAGTAATTCATCTCGGCGACAAGCACCATATAGTCCAAAGATAAGCACAACTTTACAAAGTAAGAAATCATCCGAAGCATCCAAAATAAATCTGCGGCATTCCGCAACACACAAAACCTTAGATTTCTTTGGCACAAAATTAATATTTTGTTTCTTCATGAAGGCCATAACCTTTCCAAATCTGCGAAATCAATTTAATTACTAAATAAACCAAATGATAATTGCCACAACAAACCTAGATATATCAACGTCGCCATTAACAATAAAAGCTTTCTTCAGCATTGAAAATTTAGTCCATAAACTTGACGCTTTGTAATTTTTCGATAATCTTGATACATACGCCAGCACAACAGTTTCGTTCAGGTCCATACTGACGTTATTTTTCTTTCTCCACTCATTGAAGTCACTTAGCTCTTTATTATATCGGCTGCGTGACTTCTCTGGTATTAATTTGCTATTAGCTTCCTCAGCTTCTTGTAGAATTTCCTCGGGAAGGTCGGGAACAGGGATTTGTTAACTACTGGATGGAGCAAGTGTATATCGATATATGTATTTCTTGTGTACCCGGCTAGATTAAGAGAGAACACAGGAAGTGTGAGTGAGAAAACTATAGATAATTCCACTTTAGACAAGTGAATTTGATATTTCATATCTGTCATATTCACATCTGTCAAATTCACGTCAAAAATTAATTGTGTTAAGTATATTTGATCATGAAACGTGAAATAAGTACGAATACATCTAATGCAACGCTAAATTAGAACACCTATAAGAATATAAGTCTTTTATTTGTCAAATTATTTTTTTGAAGAAATCATAATTTTAATCATAACTTACTAATGAAACGACACAGCACCGGTCATCACATATTTTGATAGACAATTTTCAACACAACACCTTCGAACCATTCTCATATATTAAAATAATTATATTTCAATAATGATATCAAGAATAACCTAAAATCTGTCAAACCTGTCAAACAAAAGATTTGACAAGTAACGGAAACAAAGACAACAAATCGGAATTATGTATGACTATCTCTGTCGATCTGGCCGGGTACATGGTTAAGGCTGTGTCCGATGTTGCACTTTTATCACCCTAATATCTAAATCCTAAATTCATATGCCCTAAATCTAGTGATTATTTAGGATTTTAGGAATTAGATTTTAGGGTTTTGGAGGAGCACACTATGCCTTGAAGTTGACGCGCACTAATTAAACAAATCATATTCGTTGCTATAATTTGTACAAAACGTCAAATTTACTGTCAAAGAATAACTTCTTAGCTTCTACTTTATGAAATATAATATTAACATTTACTCTCAAGCATCAAATTGTATCGAATTGTATAATTCATTTTGGTTGTTCTAAAGTGTTGCCATACAAACCAATGGATATCACTATTGTGCATTCGGAGTTGTATTTATGTGAAGAAGGCCTAAATCCTAAATACTAAATGCCAAAATGCGACATCGGACACAGCCAAAGATTCACTTGCTCCATCCAGTAGTTAACAAATCCCTGATAATTCCACTTTATACAAGTGAATTTCATATTCATGTCTGTCATATTCACATCTGTCAAATTCACGTCAAGAATTAATTGTGTTTAAGTATATTTGATCATGAAACGTTAAATAAGTACGAATACACCTAATGCAACGCTAAATAAGAACACCTATAAGAATATAAGTCGTTTATTTGTCAAATTATTATTATTTTTTTTTTTTTTTTTGAAGAAATAATTTTAATCATAACTTACTAATGAAACGACACAGCACCGTTCATCACATATTTTGATACACAATTTTCAACACAACACCTTCGAACCATTCTCATATATTAAAATAATTATATTTCAATAATGATATCAAGAATAACCTAAAATCTGTCAAACCTGTCAAACAAAAGATTTGACAAGTAACGGAAACAAAGACAACAAATCGGAATTATGTATGACTATCTCTGTCGATCTGGCCGGGTACATGGTAAAAATTCACTCGCTCCATCCAGTAATTAACAAATCCCTGGTCGGGAATATCCATAGCTGACAGCAGCACAAAATAATTTTTTGTTTTTATACAAATGTTGTCGTAGTAACATTCGCCCTATGTTTTCAAAGACTATTTCGATCAAATAGTTTAATGAATTCTACTATACGTTCCAATATTTTTTTTTTATAAATTATTTACGATTCAGTATAACGTAAAACGTTGTACAATGCTCTACCGTTACCCGAACTTTACGTGCTAACACGGATAACAAGCTCGCTTCGCTCGCTCGTTAGTTACCGTACACGCCCGTAAAGTTCTGAGTAACGGTCTTGCAATGTAAATTACTATTATAAGCATAAAAATAATTACCTTCTTCTAATTCGTATTGAGGATATAACCTTTTTAACTTTTGAATAATTTTCGTGGAATACTCGTTTTTCTTTTTCTTTAGTTTAAAATGTGAATCGTATTCCACACAGCTTCTTCTTTTCGTACGAGATCAATCAGAGTTTGAAAAAATTCGTCTGATATTATTTCAACTCCAGCTCCTCTAGCCATTTTTAAATATCTCGTACTGTTTACTAGCTGTTTACAAACAAATGTCACACAGTTTAGGGATTTTTACTCCCTAAGCCCTTTTATTACACATGCGTATTTTGATAGTTGGAGAAACGTGTGACTAGTTTTCGAACAAGATGTAAAACTAGTTTCAGAAAAATTGTCGCACTATCGTCAAAAGTTGCACGAATCGCTTGAAGTTGCAGAAAATGTGTGACAGGTTGTAGAAACGTGCATACGTGTGATAACCCCTTAATATTTATGTATGATGGAAAATATATTATTTTTACAATCCTTAATTTCATTAGAATCAAATATATTATCATCTATAATATCCCGAGGACATTGATAATTACAAAATAATTTTATGACAGTTACCTAAAAGCAACGTACTTGAGGAAGTGTGATAAAATTATAAGTATTTATCAATGATCGAAGGGTATTCGGTGAGAAAATTTTGTGCAGTTTTAACATTAAATTTGCCTAAAATTTGTAATTGACAGAATTTTTGTGTCTAACATAGCCCAGTAGATGTCACTAGTAGCTATGAACGTGAATGTGGCTATGAATATGTTCAGTGTGAAGTGTGCAATGAGAATGAGATCTCTTTGAGTGAGACCAAAAAGAAGAAGATAAGACATACAAAAGTCCATAAATATTCTCCAGTCTCCACATTTAGTTTTTCATTTAATACAGTATTTTTTATGTGTTTTCTTCTATAATTTTGTTGATTAAATCATCATTTTTATTGACAGCGTGAAAATGACATTTTCAAAATAAAACAATTAATCTTTAATTATATGTCAAAAAGTGTTTGTTACTTAGCAACTTGGTGACATAAGTGATAATTGTCTTAGGATAATTATCAGTGTAAGTTTGTTTTGATTGGTTACTTTCGCACATGTGGTCAGCAATAAAGAGATTCAATTGGATAATTTTTTAACCAAAAAAATTTCTGCTATAATATTCCGAGGACATTGATAATTACGAAATAATTTTATGACACTTACCGAAAGCGCGTTGCTTGGTAACAGCCCGACGCCGAAGGCGGAGGTGGTGTTACCTAAAACCAACGTGCTTGAGGAAGTGTTATAAAATTATAAGTATTTATCAATGATCGAGGGGTATTCGGTGAGATTTTTTTTGCAGTTTTAACATTAAATTTGCCTAAAATTTGTATTTGACAGAATTTTTGTGTCTAACATAACCCAGTAGATGTCACTAGTAGCTATGAACTTGAATGTGGCTATGAAAATGTTCAGTGTGAAGTGTGCAATGTGAATGAGACCTCTTTGAGTGAGACCAAAGAGAAGAAGATAAGACACAAAAGTCCATAAATATTCTTCACATTTAGTTTTTTATTTAATACAATATTTTTTGATGTGTTTTCTTCTATAATTTTGTTGATTAAATCATCATTTTCATTGACAGCGTGAAAATGACATTTTTAAATTAAAACAATTAATCTTTAATTATATGTCAAAAACTGTTTGTTACTTAGCAACTTAGTGACATAAGTGATAATTGTCTTAGGATAATTATCATTGTAAGTTTGTTTTGATTGGTTACTTTCGCACACGTGGTCAGCAATAAAGTTATTCAATTGGATAATTTTTTAATCAAAAAATTTTCAGTGTAAGTTTGTTTTGATTTAACCAAAAATATTTTCACCTTAACACGATTTCGTTATTAATTTTAATGCAATTGCTTCCTGACAGTGACATTTGTTTAAATGTCAAATTGTTGTTAAAATATTATGTTTTTGATTGACGGAAAGGCAAGATGATGTACAAAAATAAATTATTTTATAATTTTATATTTAAAGTTATTTTTTACTAAATACTATTATCGTACATTTGAAGATTGTACCATTATATTCAATTTTTATTAGTACAAGTTGCTGAAAAATTATATTCAATAATTTTTTTACAAGAAAACTGTTAAAAGCATGTATAAGTAATAATTTTGGTTATTCGATATACACTAAAAAATGAGCTCATCCCACATTAGTTTAGAATGGGTATACAAAATTTCAAAATTTGATTGATAGTATTTGAGTAATCGTGTCCACACGATCCACACATACACACACACACACGCACACACACACACACACACACACACACACACACACACACATCATTGTAAAAATGTTAAAATCTGATTCTGGGGACATATACGAGTATGTGATTTTAGCACGTTCCCTATACCTCCCTTACCTAGGGTAGCGAAAGGTAAGAACTAGACAATTATAGTTTGGGTTATTTTTTGATTTAATATAGTTCATTTTCGGAACTACCAAGTTTGACTTTTGTAATTGTGAATATCACTTAGAGATGTTAGGTTTTCTTTTTTTTTGCTTTTCTAATATGAATGATTAAATTAATAGTTATTTACATTCGAATGCGTGTAAGTTGTATTTTACAGCGCGACAGCTTTGTTTAAGGCTGGCGTTCGAAACACCCAAACTCGTAACAAAATTTCCCGCTTCACTGTAGGAATGTACTTAGAAATCGGTAGAGGGGATAGACCACAAAGTCGGGGCGAGGAGTAAGACGCACGGCGAATAACACGAGGAACTGAGGGAGCGTCACGATTTACCATTTCATAGAAATATTTGAGTAAAATATGAGAAAATGCAAAATGTTGAAAATTTAAACTTATTTTAATTGATGCAATGCATATTACATATTTCACTGTTTAAATTTAATTATTAAAATATTAATGTCAATTAAAAATAAATTATTTTTTAAGAATTTATACATATCTCAACAAAAGTATATTTCGCATGAACAGAAAACTTCGGCAGTTATTGTTCATAATAAAAATTATTTCAAAGTATTGTTTTCCGAAGTTTGTTTTACTAGTTGTTTTGAATAGGTACCTCTATTGCAGATATACCTTTATAGATATATGTACATTTCAGAGGAAACAATGAATCAATAATCAAGAAAAATACAAATTCAGATATAAATTTTTATAGCAAATAATTATGTAAGTACATAAATATTTTTTTTATACTAGCGTTTTATAACAACTTTTTGATTGTCATTTAGCAACGAATAGATGAATCTGACGTCTGCCTACTTTTTACCTCTCTCTAAGAGAGTTATTGGATTCTTGCTAAAAACCGCATATCCAGATTTTAGTGAATAAGCACGATTTAAAAGAGTAACATTTTTACAATGATGTCGTGTGCGTGTCAACATCTAAAATTGGTATAAAAACACAGGGGATTCATTTATAAGTCAAAGTATGTACAGTTTCAGCATCAACTAAACACGCGCTTGCTATACATATATTTCACCATCTACCCTTCAGAAATACCGCAAATCTCGTCAATGAATTGGAAAAATCTCGAACATTTAGAAGAGTAGGAGGAAACTTGTTCATAGAATGAATTGAAAAATAAAGAATAGATGTAACTGGAATTTTTGTGTGTACCAGAAACGTTAAATACAATAGGTACATACTTATATAGCCTAATATGAAAATGGCGAGAGGTATTGTACTGGCCATAACAAATTTTTAATTTTGAAAAATTTAAAATGTTGATATTTGAGAATAAATTATCTGTTTTAAAACGCTATTATAAAAAATCTTGTGTAATACATTTCAAAATGAGTGTTTTAGGCACTTGACGTGTTGTATGACTCGCTTACGCTCGTGCATACAAATTTCATGTCGAGTCACATAAATGGCTATTATGAAGGTTCGATGCATTTTAATCCTCTTGGAATATTTCTATAAATAATTTCAGTTAAAACGCAATCCAAATAGAATTTTTTTAATTTAGGTAGCATGTTGTCTTGCCAAAATTGTTCATTTCTTTTAATCTTCTCTATATGTAAATCATTCTGATCATTTATATAAACTATAAAGTAGCACATGTCTCTTCTTGTTATATTTAATTGACCTTGTATCTGAAATAGAAATATTTAAAACACATTACAATTATGTATGTAAACGGATGTGATTGAAAGTATAGGATACTAAATGCCGCTTATTGGTGTGAAATGATCTTAAATTCTATTTCCGGTTTTGTCGGAAGCATTATCATGGACGTATTTAAAAAAAATGAATAGGTTTTTTTTACAAAAATAGTTTCAATTAACTTTAGCGAGAGATGAGATACTGCATTTTTTCTATTTTTTCAATCATCGTTTATATTACAGTTACAATTACTTGAAAATAATAGATATGATTTCTATTTAGTGTAATTTCATTCCGTTCGTTCATGCATAAGCAAGTTCGTTTAGATTTTGCAGCTTCCTGCAGTGTCCAACCCTTTTCAGACGCCTTGTAGAAACATTTAACTTCTATTATCGATGTATCTCCTATTAGTCCTACCAAAGAGTAATATCATTGTGATCATAAATCTACTACAATGTAAATATAGTCATTTGAGTTTGAAAAACTTCATAAATTGCTTAAAAAAATTAGGAAACACATGAAATTATGGACTACACACATACGTATTTATACTAATTTTAAAATTATGTAATAAGTGTAAAAATAATGACTGTACATATGAAACGAAGAAAATTAATTTGCAATTTGTTATAGCAGTAGTCTTTCTGGGTACATATATACCACATGCTAGTGAGGAATAATTGTCAAACAAATTTTTACTATAAAAGCGCACCATTCCTTCACTCGCGTTATCATCTATCTATAGCATGTTTCGTAAGCATGAGTTTCAAACCCAACTGACTGAGCTCATTTTTACCATCCGGAGAAGCTCCCAAAAAACCATTGTCAATATCTATATATAATCCACTACCTTCAACTTTCAAATTAGTTTTTTCTTCAAATAGTGTTATAGCAACATTTTCTTTACTTTTGCCGTACTCTATAGCTGGAGATGTAAAATTAGATTTATATAAAATATCTTTTACTATGTTATGACATGGAGTTGAATTTCTCTTTTTTATAACTCTTCCGAAGAATGATGCTGTTAATCTATTTGCTTTTTCAACTTCATATGCGGGATTATTGAACTGTCCTACGGTTAATTTAGCAATTTCTCGTTGCTCAGTCTCATTTACCTAGTAAGGAAATATAAGGTATTAATTATTATGATAAATTTAAATGTTATTATTACCCGTAATCTATTTAAAATTCTACGTTTTTCTGAATCTAATTCTTCTTCTGATAATGATGCTTGTAATGCCTTAGGACCATAATTGTGATCACGGGAATTGGGTTCAATTTTTGTATGTTTCTTTTTATCTTGAACAGATGCTCCTTTTTCTCTTCTCTTCGCTAACCTATTCTCCTCTCTTTCTATATATTCTTTACAATATTTACCCAGACTTCTTAGTACTTTTTTTTCCAAGGACTCGAATGCCAAGCAATACCTTTATTAAATCGTAAGCCAGACAGGTAGCACCTTGTCTCAAAAGAACCTCTAGTTGTTAAATTTAATCTTTTTCCTGCATTAAAACGAGCCAAAATACTCATAAAAAGTTCTGCGCGATTATTTGTCTCATTATTTACAAGCTGGTTTGATTTTTTAACTAAATTATCCACTAAAGCTGTAATAAATAAGATAATAAGAAATACATACTTATTTATTCATTTTATATATCATACCCGTAATATGATGTAACAAACCACATAACTTTACTTGTAGCATCTGACTGTTGGATATATCTCCAATTTTGGAACAATAGAATTCTTCACACTTTTCATGGTCTCCAAAAACATGTTTCGGACCATTTTCGAGACTAATTTTCAATAATTCCACATCTTTCTCTATACTACAGTTATACACTGCTGACTGTGCCACATTTTTTGTATCAGTTTTGATTTTATATAAACCTTTCGTATAATTTTTTATCGCATGATTTGTGCATTCCGTTTTCCTTATAAATTTGCTATAAGGAACATATTGTTTAATCTTTGCAAAAACGGATGAATCCCCATCAGCTATGAAATTCTCGTAACGCAAATTATGCATTTCTTCACTTGCACAAAAACCTTCTACGATGATATCCGCTTCCATAGCTGATGAGAAACCGCACCAATTTTTAAAGCATTTATGTTTTTTTGCGTCGATGTTTTTATTAGCAGCTCTCGCGCAAATAGAGCAATATTTATTTCTCACACCTATATAAAGTGCTTTGCCGGTTTCTTTTCCTATTATTACACCCTGTAATTTGCAGATGAATGTAACATGAAACAATTATTGAGTACTTTAGTGTCAGTAAGTGTACATACCACACCTTTTGCTCCATCCACCGTCAAGAAAAACAGTTATATATGGTACACCTTCAGTGTCCATATTATTACGAGCAATTGCTAATTCTCTTTCCTCTTTTCCAGCTTTCTCCATTTCTTCCCATACTTGTGAATGCCAAACCTTTCATTTTATAAAGTTTATTGTTGATTATTATACCTAATATAAAACTTACTAAGATACTACGTACTTTTTCGAGGTCCGTCTCTAGTTTGTTTTATAGATTTAATATTGGTTTAAATATTTATTTATTTCAGAATGTAAATATTTTTGACAGAAAATAAATTATCATACACATCAATCATATCAATACTCTATAGTAACAATAATAAATAATAAACAACTTATTCAAAGCATACTTTTAACACTTTCCCTCTTTGAATAAATTGTTAAGCTAAATAATACATTTCATTGAATTTAACAAACATCTAATAAAGTCCTAGAACCTTCATAAAATTAATAATTCTGGGTTTATTTATCGGTTTTGTCATCACGTCTGCCAGTTGTTCTTCTGAAGATACTTTTTTGATGTTAAGTTGTCCACCCATAACAATTTCTCTAACGAAGAAATGTCTCAACCTGATATGCTTGGTTCTTCGATGATACTCCGGATTTTGGGCTAATTTAATAGCTGCTTCATTATCAACATGCAGATAAGGAATTGTTTTAAAATCAAACAAATCTTTTAACAAACGTGTTAACCAAACTATTTCTCTCGTAGCTTCACTTGCTGCTACTATTTCGGCTTCAGTTGTAGAAATAGCTACTGAAGTCTGTCTCTGACTTAACCAAGACACTGTTCCGCCAGCATACATACAAACAACTCCAGTAGTTGATCTTCCAGTCGATACATCTCCTCCAAGATCTGCATCACTAAATCCTTCCAGAATTCCCTTTTTGTAATTTGTTTTGTAATGTATACTAACTTTACTGGTTCCTTTGAGATATCGAAACACTCTTTTTACGCGAATCCAGTCTTCCCATGTAGGGTTTTCTAATTTTCTAGATAATACACCTACTGCGTAAGCTATATCTGGTCTCGTTCCTACCATTAAATACATTAAAGCACCTATAGCCTGTCTATAGGGAAAATCTTTTTCTTTCTCTTCTTCCTTGTACTCATTTGCTTTCACTGGCTGAATATCTTCTTTAATTATTGGAGTTGGTGCAGGTCTACAATTTTTCATTCCAAATCTTTCTAATATTTTGTTTGTGTAACCCTCTTGATTTATTTTTAGATGATTATTTTCATTTTTAATTTCTAAACCAAGAAAATAAGATGCTGACTTGGTAGTAATTTTAAATTCCTTTTTCAGTTGGTTAATGAATTCTTCACTATCTGTTTTATTGGTGGTAGCAACTAACCCATCATCTACATAGAGAGCAATTATAATTTTATCCATATCTCTTTTTCTGATAAATAAACATGGGTCTTCTTGGGATTCTTTAAAGCCTATCTTGAATAAATAGTCCACAAAACGTCTGTACCAGCAGCGTGGAGCTTGCTTGAGGCCATATAAGCTTCTTCTTAGTCTGCAGACTTTTCCTGAACCGTCGTTAAATCCCTCGGGTTGTTCCATATATATTTCTCTTTCTTTTTTTAAGTTTCCATACAAAAATGCTGTTGAAACATCAAATTGAGTTAAAATCATGTTCTCACTTGCAGCAACACTTAATAAAGTCCTAATTGTACTCATCTTAGCTACTGGACTGAATGTCTGTTCGAAATCTATTCCTTTCTTTTGTGCAAAGCCTTTTACAACTAGTCGTGCTTTAAAACGTTCAACAGAGCCATCTGGATTGGATTTAATACGATAAACCCATTTACAAGGAATTGCTTTCTTGTTCATTGGTAGATTTTCCAAAGTCCATGTATTATTTTCATTTAAAGAGTTAATTTCTTCATTCATAGCATGAAGCCAACTTGTTGATTCTTTGCTATGCGTGGCTTCACCGTAGTTTTCTGGAGTAGCTATTTCATTCATAAGATTCATTGCTACTGAGTCCACGTAATAACAAAATCTTTCTGGCGGCTTCAATGTAGAACGATCTCGAAGTGTACTACTTTTTGATTCTTGTTGCTCACAGAATTCATTTTCTTTATTTGAATTTTCAGCTTCTTCTATTTGGTTTTCTGTATCTGAATCTTCATTTATGAATTCATTACTATTTGGTTCTTTAACCTTTTCTTCTGCATTTTTAAATTTGACTCTTCTTTAACCACTGTTTCATAATTAGAAAGTAAAATCTTTTCTTTGAAAATTACATCTCTAGAACGAATTAGTTTATTTCTTTCTTTACTCCATATTCTATATCCACCGTAATCATATCCTATTAATATGCCTTTTTCAGCTTTGCTATCCATCTTTCTTCTTTGTTTTGGAATATGAACATAGCATATCGTTCCAATGATTCTGAGATGTTTCAAACTTGGTTTTCTTCCAAACCATAATTCATGAGGTGACTTGTTATCTATTTTTGTTGGACCTGTTCTGTTTAGGATGTACTTAGCAGTATTTATTAATTCTGCCCACAATGACTGAGGTAGATCTTCATGTGAATATTTCATTGCCCTTGCTGCCTCTACCAAAGTTCTATTTTCACGCTCACTACACCCATTTTGTTCCGGAGTGTAAGGCATAGTTCAAATATGTTTAATACCGTTTTCTTCTAGAATTTTCCTTACAGTTTTATTATCAAACTCACCTCCGTTGTCGCTTAAAAAATTCTTCACTTTATGTCCTGTTGCTTCACATTCTTTCAAGAAATGTTTTAACTTATCTTGTACTTCTGATTTTTCTTTTATGAAATAAACAAATCTATACCTTGTAAAATCGTCTTTAAATAATACAAAGTATCGATAGCCTGAATATGAAGCAGCAAATGGTCCACACACATCTGAATTTATTAATTCACCTGGAGTTGTAGCCCTTTCCCTGGTTCCAAACTTCAGTCGATGAGCCTTTCCATACATGCATCCTTCACATAATTCACTGTCTAGATCAACTTTAATACCTAATTCTCGTTCTATTACTAATTTTACATGTCTCTTGTTCTGATGACCTAAACGTTCGTGATATAATTGAAGTAGGTTTTCTTTTGTTGATTCTACTGAAGATGCTTTTTTTGAATTTGGAATAACATGTTTCATCATCAACTTGTACAAACCTCCAAATGTTTCACGATGGCCAACAAGTATCACATTTCCATTTACTTTTAATTTACAGATATTTACAGTTGAAACAAATTCGCTGTTATTAGGATACTTGTCCTGTGCTGCTAAAACAGAAAATAAATTTTTCTTTAACTGGGGCACATACCATACATCAGAGAGCGTCATCGTATTCCATTGACCGTTAACTTGAGCTTCAACTACAATATTTCCTTTTCCGACTGCCTTTACAGAGTCGCCGCTAGCAGTGGTTACCACATGAGGACCAGAAAAACGATTAAATGAAACAAACAAATTAGATCTGTTGCAAATGTGGTTTGTTGCACCATTGTCAACAAACCAATTATGATTATCACATTCAGAAAGAAAAATGCAACTTGTCAAAATCATGTTAGAAGCAGAACTTTTTTCAGCCGTTTTAGATGGTCGACCGTCAGCTTTCCATTTGTAACAGTTTTTAATGCGATGACCTGTTTTCTTACAGTAATGACAAACCATATTTGCATCAGAATTTTTAGGTTTAAATTTGTAATTATTTTTCTTTGTAATGTTAGCCTTAGTGACAAGAGCTTCTGCATTACTTGCAGGATCTTTACTTCTCAATGTTAATGCTCGTTCATGTGAACATAGCTGACTTGTTAAATTGTCGATACTGCGTTCGTTTTTAGGAATCAGAAGCCAACTAGACTTAAAAGAAAAATATTCCTGGGGTAATGTTCCCAAAATTTTACAAATTAATAAAATATCTGGCAAACCATTTTCATTATTGCATTCTTTATTAATTTCTTGTACCAAATTATTCCACAAATTCTTCAATTTTGAGAGATGAGCAGCTATATCATCTCCATTTTGCATTTGGTACATAAAGAATTGCATACACAGATCATAGGCCTTATCATCTGTCACTCCTTCGTATAATCTATGCAGTTCCAGCCACACATCTCTTGCATTGGTGAAACGCATGATCTTCTGAAGTGTTTCTTCTGACATGTTTGTTGGTAACACTAAAAGCGCATTCCCATCAGCTTTTAAGAATCTATCTATTTCTAAATCATATTTAGCTATTTCCTCTTTTGATGCAGTTGAATTAGGTTCTACCGGTTTCTTTAGAACACCCTCAACAACATTTAATGCTCCTGGAATACTTCTTAGAAGAATTTGCACCTTATATTTCCAAGTTGCCCAATGGGGTCCTATACCATTTTTCTTTTATTTTTTTTCCTGTAAGAACAGGATAAAATAAGAACTTTAGTGCAAATGCGACTTAAAAATTTTACGTAATAAGCGAGATATAAATTTTTAAAGTTTAAGAATTTGTGCGTGCCGTAGCAGATACTAACGAGTGATCGACAAACAATGGGACAAACTGTTAGTTATACTGGAAACAATTTTTTTCATGTTTGCATAGCTGAAATGTTTTTATATAAAAACTTATACGTTATATTTACGAAGAAATTATTATTAAGTATAAATAACATAAATAATAAGCATTTAACAAGGATTTCTTCCTAATAAATTACAGAACATTGAAACAGTTTGACAATATTATTACACAAAGTATGACGACGGATGGCGCTAATGTTTGCCTGTTTTGAAGTTTCAATATTAATTTAATTAATATTATTATTAATTTAATTCATATTACAAATTGATTTATTTATAAATACATGATTATTGTTAATATTACTAGATGTTATAATTAAACAAATTCATCAAACACAAAATTGTTAAATATTTTGTTAGGTTATAGAACATCATGACATTTCATATTCTTTCAAAGGTGACCGCTACAGACGCGCGAATCTTCTTTTTAAAATCAGGCGACCAATCAAATTCTTAGTACATAACACGTCATACCCCAGTGGCGGACTGACGGGGGGGGCGACAGGGGCGATCGCCCCCCCCCAGGATTTTAGATTTACTGAAAAAATGCTAATTTAATTCTTTCAATTCCTTAATTCGTATTTGAGCACTCGGTATTTGGGTATTTTACGTAATATATTCGGTATCACTCGGACAATGTGCGCTCTGCGCTGCGCGCTAAAGAACGAGAATGTTCTGAACGTTCTGTACATTCACAATCACAATACTACGTAGAACAGAGATAGAAAGCAAACGCGTGTTCTTAACTCTTACATAGTGGCTATACTCTGGACGCCTAACAAATAGAGTAGATACTCCTCCCACAAATGTGCGCGAAATTGAAATGCAATATTGCTATTGGTAAGCCAGTTTTACACTGATCGACGAACTCGACAGCTGAGATCGGTAACAACGGAAACTGCTATAACCGGCATATGTTATATATGAATAAATAGATACATAATGTTTAAATTTTTCTTTATATTTCTTTTAAAATTATGTTATACGTATATGATAAAATATGTAATGTTTTAGTTTTAATTATATTCATTTCAAATAAAACTATTCAAGTCTTCAGCGTTTTTAAATTTGTAGATTGTAAAGCAAACTTCTGAGCACATCGTACTGCGCAGTTTAGACTCTGCCCATTTATTTAATTACTCTATCTGTTCGGCGTTCAGAGTATAGACTAAAATACACAATCCTTTAAAACTATTTACTATTACGAATTACGACTGTGAAATTTGTTAATACCAGGTAATTTAATTTGTTTCCAATGGAAACTTTCCATTAAAAAATGTAAATTATTTTATTTTTAATAATTTCGTTATTACAGCCTACTCTCTGCTGACATTATGAGTAAAAGAAAAATGAATACCATTAAAGACTATTTTCAAAAATGTCCGAAACATGACGAAACAGAAACAGAACAGAGTTCCAATTGTCGTACAAGTGGTCTAATAACAGAAACTGAAAATGAACCCACAGAGCAGGATATACTAGGATTAGTAGGCGAAATAAATAATTCCGCACTTACGTCTACTGATAATGATATAGGAAATATTTTATTAAAAAAATATATATCAGATTTTGAAAAATATACTGTGTTGAAAAATGTTTGGACTCCATCTAAAAATATATGTTTTCCATATTCTGTTCATAGAAAGAAGGGAAAGGATGAAAAAAGATATTTATCAAAAAAGCACCTAGATCAATATAATTGGGTTGTATATTCTAAACTGCTAGGCGGCTTAATTTGTAAATATTGTTGGATTTTTTCAAATAAATTTGGTGGGGTAAATAAATCAACAGCTTTAGATAAATTAGTATGTAAGCCAATAAATAAATTTGCAAAATTATTGGGTAAAGATGGCGATCTTGTGCAACACGATGCATATACTTATCACAAAAAATGCATAATGGATGGGATAAATTTTATTAAAATGTATGAAAATCCAAAAGAAGATATTCGCAATAAATTGGATGAATCAAGAATAAATAAAATTAATGAAAACAGGAAACGATTAAAACCTATTTTGGAGGCTATTATTTTTTTAGGAAGACAGAATATACCCCTTCGTGGTCATCGTGATGATGGCATTTTATTAAATGAATGCACGTCTACGTCTATTGTCAAAAACGAAGGAAACTTTAGAGAGTTATTACGTTTTCGTATACAGTCAGGGGATACAGAATTAGAGCAACATTTACAAAATTCTTCTTCCAGAGCTACCTATATCAGCAAAACAGTGCAAAATAGTTTAATAAGCTGCTGTGGTGACGAAATTATTGCGTCAATATTAAACAAAATAAAGAATTCATTTTACAGTATTATGTTTGATGAGACAACTGATATGTCACACAAATCACAAATGAGTATTATAATTAGATATATTTATAACGATACCATACGCGAAGATTTTATAACCTTTGTCGATTGCCACGACGAAAACTTTAATGATTTTACACAAGAACCTACATTAACAGGAAAGATAATTGGACAAACTGTACTAAATCAATTAAAGAGATATAATCTAAATTTTAATAATTGCGTGGGAGTTAGTACCGATGGCTGCAGTGTAATGTGTTCAGAACAGAAGGGTGCTGTGAACGAACTTTTAAATACATTAAAAAATGCTGTCAGATGTCCATGTTATAATCACAAATTAAATTTAGTAATATCCAAGACATCTAATGTTCAAGCCGTACGAAATACAATCGGAACATTGAAAGAAGTGGTAGCATTTTTTAATGCATCTGCTAAGAGACACAACGTATTTAAACATTTAAACCAAAATAAATTGATCAGTCTTTGTGAGACAAGATGGACAGAGAGGCATGACGCTGTTCTCCAGTTTGAGTCACAATTTTTATCAATAATAGAGACACTAGAACTAATTTCACAGTGGAATGATACAAAATCAGCAACTCAAGCAAATGCATTTATTTCAACAATGCTTAACTCCACTTTTTTAATTACTTTGACTTGTCTTTCTAATATATTATCAGCTACAGAAGCTTTAAGTAAAATATTACAAACTAAAAGCCTAGACAAAAATGTTGCTCTAAATTTAATTATGGACACTAAGACTGTACTGAAAAATAAACGTTCGGAGAAAGAATTCAATAAAATATTTTTACATTGTTCTGAGGTAGCTCGTAACTTAAACTGTGAAATAAAATTACCTAGAATATCAAAAATTCAGACAAACAGGGCCAATGTGAATACCAATTCACCAGAAAATTATTTTAGAATAACAGTGTATTATCCAATATTAGATAATATTATTTTAGATTTGGAAAACAGGTTCAATGAAGATACACTTAATATTTTTGGCTTAAATTTATGTATTCCTAATCAAATAATTAATACTGATATAGACCATTCAATGAGTGTCATTAAATCCATAGCAACAAAAATATGTGCATTGCAAGAAAATAAAGAAAGTGAAACTGTCTTGATAAAAAAATTGTATGCTGAATTAGAACTATGGAAAGAGAAATGGGAGAAAGAAAAACAAAAACCTGTATCGGCAATTGAAACATTGGTGCATTGTAATCAAGAACTATTTCCACTAATTTATTGCATGCTACAAATATTATGTTGTCTACCAGTAAGCGTTGCTAGTGCAGAGAGAAGTTTTTCATGCCTTCGTAGACTAAAAACATGGCTGAGGTCAAATATGCTGCAAGAGAGACTTACTGGATTGGCATTACTTCATATAAACAGAGACATACCAATAAATATTGACAATATTATTGACAGATTTGGCAAGAGCAAACACAGGATCGATTTTGTCATTTAATATCTATAAGTATACTAATTTCGTTGTAATTTTTTTTTATTAAAAGTCAAGTATTATCAGTATGATATTTTATTTAAATACCTAACTTACGCCATATATATTTCATTATTTTTTTTTATAGTATATAAGCTATTTGTAGTTATAATAAGCAATGTAAAGAAAATAAAAATTTATTTAAAATATTCATATATATTTCAAAGTAAATCGCCCCCCCTAGAATATTATCCTGAGTCCGCCCCTGTCATACCCAATTAGTAATCAGGTTCAATCGCTTGTAGTTTGTGACCTAGTTAATATTTAAAGAAAATTTTTTCACTAATACTCATTAATTTATGTATATTTTCGTCTTCTTATTTAAGATAGTTAAAATATGACTATGGTATATGACCCTATTAACTTTTCCGTCCAAAATACCAATATTAATTCTAGGATCCATTGACTTGTGAAGAAAACTCTTCCTTATACAAAACTGAGATATTTAGTCAATGCAATAATACCAATTCACCCAATTTAAAGCATGAACTGGGCCCCATAACCTTTTATAGATTTAATATTGGTTTAAATATTTATTTATTTCAGAATGTAAATATTTTTGACAGAAAATAAATTATCATACACATCAATCATATCAATACTCTATAGTAACAATAATAAATAATAAACAACTTATTCAAAGCATACTTTTTACAGTTTGTAATACATATATTTATTCATCGGGGGAATGTTCATTACAGAAAATAAGTCTTCCGTGTGGGCATACGTACTACCTGTAGCTATCGTACCCCACACGTATCCATTATTTATTTCAGACTCTAAAGCAGGGTCTTCTGTACTATGCACAATTTGTTCATCACACATGGTACAACGAAACTCAATGTGAGTAACAATTCCACGTCCTCTATTAATTTCAATTTCAAATTGACAATTCTATTTCCCTGTATTGTTTTAGAGAAATCAAATTCCGGGGGTGGATTTGTGTCTTTTTCAATTAGCATTGGTGTTTCAACAATACTAGCGAAATTAGAAAATAAACGAGAATTAGTCATAACAGAAAAAAATTTGTAAGTTGTGATAATCTAACTGGTATACTATTTATAAGAGTACGAGTATAGTATACTCTAACAATGTTATTTAAAAATTGGAAACAACTATATTTTATGATTAATTAGATATTTAAAGGCACAGTTTAATTCACAATATACTTGTATGTAATTTTGCAATTATCTTTATGACAAATTAAGTTAATCGTAGGACAAAATAAATAAATAAATAAATAAATAAATAAATAAATAAATAAATAAATTAAATAAATAAATAAATAAATAAATAAATAAATAAATAAGTAAATAAGTAAATAAATAAATAAATAAATAAATAAGTAAATAAATAAATAAAACAAATAAATAAATAAAACAAATAAATAAATAAAATGAGATGTTGGAACTATTTAGTTGACAAAAAAATTAAAACCATTACCTAAAGATGGAACAAAGATTAATTTCGTTCGAGTGCTATTCAACTTCGAAATTACCTTTCATATTCATCTGCAGGACACCATATGTCTTCCAAATTAATTAATTCATTCATTTGCGAACCAGTGTTTTCTTGTACTTTAACTTTAGCAGCTTTATTTAAAGCATCTTGCAAATTTTTCTTTGCTGTGTTTTTAGCAACCGAAGATTCACGAAGTTTCAATTTTTTAGCACGTTTTGTACGTTTCTTCGTTTTTGAGGGCCATCTATTTCTCTTACAATTTGATTTATTATCAGCCATTCTGTCAAATATTGCACAAATAAATAATTATATTCACTATTTTCGACAAGACGTGTGGTAGGTGAATCTACGAACCTATGATATGTCTAAAGGGGTGGTGGCAGCGAGAGGGGTACGTTGATACATGGAACGCCTCTAATGGAGATACGCTGAACTACATTAGCATTGGGCCTTACGGAAAAATCGTAGTTCTCATTCAATTCAAATTTAGTGTAATATATTAAAAAACTACAAATAGATATGAATTCATGGCAACAAAATACAGTGGCTGATGGGTTTTATTTTTATTTTTAAGCTAAATTTAAATAATACTTATTTGTAACTTTTACAATAAATAATCATTAACAAAAAAAATAGTGTCAGTCAAGAGAGCCTTGTTTCTAATTTAAGAAAAAAAATCGAATATATTATTTTAAACAACACATTTTAAACTGGAGTGGAATTACTATTTCACCTCTTCAAACGCCAGCCTTAAGGCACGAACCCTTAAGGCGAGTGCCTTATTAGCTGGAGCGCTGTAAAATACTTCACGCACGAGAATTGTATCAAATTTTTTGGCCGACAATAATGAAAATCACTTTTTTTAATGAGTTAGGTTGTACTTCTGAAAAGGGTTAGTTTAAAATACTGGGGTTAAGTCAATTTCCAAATTTGATTTTACTTACCTTCATTAGAGTATTACTAGCGAAAATTTATCTGTAATAATAGGCGTTGTTTATGACTGATAATATTTATATGCTGATGTTTTCTTCGTAATAAATTATAGGTAGGTGTCGATATTTGACATTTCAGCAATGTTCGCCTCGCGTATTTGACAGGTATATCGATCGGTGACTATGTCGGTAACGGCGGATTTTTACAATAATGACAGATGTCGCTGCCGTGATTTTGGTTTATATAAATTAATTTTAAATATAGGAAATGTTAAAGTAAAAAAATAACTTAAGTAGGTAGTACTTTTTTACATGAACTTTATTGTAGCAAAGATGATTTCTTTTCTAAATGCCCATAAACGTCCAGTATATTTTGAGTATTTTACCGCATAGTTAGACAAGTTACAACACAGTAAGCGTAAAATGTAGGTTACACTTGCTGTGTATACAATTGTAAAGTTCCCATTACACTTCAGGAGGGCAAAAAATGTATTTACATGGTAAAGTTAACATTTTTTCATTTTTAAATATGTCCCTGCTGGATTTTCGTTTGACTAGCAAAAAAATTTTTCTAATCACATGTTTTTGCAAAATAAACACACGAGAAGCAGATGACGAGTTACGTCAAAATAATATGCCGTAATTGAGTATAGAGTAAAACTTAGCTACATTCACGTTTGTCATTGTTCTTATGTACCTACTTCATTAAGTAACAGAGTGATGACAGATTATTTCAAATGTTGTCAACATGAAAATCCCAAATAAGATTTTCATTTAAATGAAGTCCTAATACCTTTGTATTAGTTACACACACATATGTATAACTATAAAATCTATTTCCAATGTTAATGTTTATATGTCTGCAAACAAAGTTTTTATATTCATGGTCAAATAATACACATATGTTTATTGAGATTTATACATACACACATTTAAAAAATGCATAAGTGTGTTTATTTTCGGCATACAAAAGTAGTTTTCGTAACATTTTATCTGCCATAAATTATAAATTTATTGGAAACATATGCTCTTTCTAAACACGTTACTACAAGCAAATAGTTGTTCAAACTCTTTGAAGAAGTAGGTTTTACAATTTTTATCACTAATGCCCGATTTTATAAAAGCCTGTTTAAATATCTTATTGTTAAATTTAACAATGTGTTAAATTTTGACATAAGATAAATTTACAAATGTTTTTAGGGCGTAGAAATTAAATAAATTGTGTGTAAGTGTAAGTAAATACATTTTAAAACACCTTAACTGCCAACATAAAAAAAAAAATTGTGGCCACTGGGCCATTTTTATTTTTCTACAGATTTAGGGCTATTTTATATCAGAAAATCCGAATATGATATTTGAATATATATATTTTTTTTTTTTTGTGAATTTTGAAAATTTTCATCGAGGCATAATATTTATACCTCATGACCTAAACTGATGAATTCATCTTTCCACGCCGTGAGGCATATGTACTGTGAATCCAAAATATTAATAATTCGTCTTTTATTCATGTTTAAAAAAAAAGAATGTAGACTTATACATATGTTAGCGCCATTTTGAATTATGCAAGTATTATGTTTATTTATTTCTCTCTTTAGCCGTGGTGGAAACTCTGAAGAAATTTAGAGTTTACTTACTTGGAATCCAATTTAAGCTAGTAACTGACTGTAATGCGTTACGAAGTGCGTGCAAAAAGAAGGATTTAACACCAACGATAGGAAGATGGTGGTTAATCCTTCAAGAATATACCTTTGATGTGGAATATCGTCCAGGTTTAAAAATGGCACATGTTGACGCTTTAAGTATAAATCCGTTGAAAGAAAATGAGTTTGAGTCTGGAGAATGTGTACTAAGGATAGAAGCAGACGACTGGATCTTAGCAGGACAGTTAACTGATGAAAAATTGAAATTAATAAAAGATATCCTAAGTAAGCCACCAGAAACTGAATATGAACGACAGATATATAAGGACTGTTGTTTACGTGATGGGCGAGTGTATCGGATTACTGCCACAGGAATACAGTGGGTCGTACCAAAGGGACAGAGATATCAAATTGTCAAAGCATGTCACGATGATTTTGGTCATTTCGGTTTAGATAAAACTTTGCAGAAAATCAGCGAGACTTATTGGTTCCCAGGTATGCGAAGTTATGTGAAGAAGTACGTCAGTTGTTGTTTAAACTGTTTGTACCATAAACAATCTAGAGGAAAACAGCCAGGTTTACTTCATCCTATCGAGAAAGTGGCTGTACCGTATCATACACTACACATTGACCACCTAGGCCCTTTCATTAAAACAACATGGGTTGTTACGGCTAAAATGACACTGACATAAAAGTGATGACATACATTTGACGTTGACATTTAATTGACATGCGGAATAATCATATCACAATGGTAACCACAATAAACGAGAAGTTATGTATTCCAAAACCAACACATTTCTCGAGTTGGAACAAAATTTTAAGAAGTACAGGTTGGATGCTTAGATTTATTCAGAAATGCCGAAAACAAACACTGCAAAATGACTATTCTGAACTAAAAGTTGATGAATTAAAAGAAGCAGAGAACTTGCTTATAAGAAGAATTCAAGATGATTGCTTTAAAAATGAAATTATGCAACTTAAAAAGAAAAATAATTTGTTAAAATCAAGTAGATTATACAATTTTACATGCCTACTTGACGAAAAAGGAATACTTCGTATAAGTGGAAGATTAAACAGTTGCCAATTTATAAATGAAAATTTGAAAAAACCCGCAATTTTAGATCCAAGACATGATTTAACTAAACTTTTAGTAAAACATTTTCACGAAAATGCGAATCACGTAGGCAAAGAAATGGTAATAAATGAATTACGTCAAAAATATTGGATTTTAAATATGAGACAAGCTGTCAAAAATGCCTTTAGAAATTGTCAGTTTTGTAAAATCAAGAAAGTCAAAGTCAGCACACAAATTATGGGCCAAATACCGGAATGTAGACTAGAACCTACTATTCGACCCTTCATAAAATCAGGAGTGGATTATTTTGGTCCAATTGAAATTAGAAATAAACGAAGACATGAAAAGAGATATGGAGTTATATTTACTTGCCTCGTTACAAGAGCCATACACTTAGAAATAGCCCATGATTTGAGTACGAATGGTTTTATTCATGTATACAGACAATTTGGATGTCGAAGAGGTTTCCCTGACGAAATATATAGTGATAACGGAACAAATTTTAAAGGAGCTGAAAGAACTTTGAAAGAAGCACTAAACAATTTTAATCAAAACAAAATTATCGAAACTTTGTCACAAAGAAAGACAAAATGGTATTTTAATCCGCCACTTGCGCCACATATGGGTGGAGTTTGGGAACGTTTAATAAAAATAATTAAAAACATTCTTAATCAAATTCTTAAAGAAAAATACTGTAGTGGAAACTATATTTATATCGGTTGTTTTGAATTTGTAAGTATAGTCTAGTGTGTTATAAAAAACAAATAGTTTGACATATAATGATTTGTACGTTTTAAATAAATATAAACCTCTTGGTAATCTGTAGTTTTTATTACAATTATATTTATTTAATACTAAATATTGTTCGTGTGATATGGAGAAGTATCTCAGACCAAGCAGATTTGAAACAGACCCAGATTCTACTACTGCTGCTAAAGAATGGACTCATTGGCTAAAGACGTTCGAAAACTTTATGGAAATTGTGGAATTTACAAGTGATGAAGATAAATTGAAGGTACTTATCAACTACTTATCTCATAACGTATACGAGCTAATTAATGACTGCACTTCATACAAAGCAGCAATAACTATACTGAATGCTATTTATGTTAAAAAGAAAAATGAAATATTTGCACGTCATCTATTAGCATCGAGAAAACAGCAGTCTGGCGAGTCCATTGACCAATTTGTTCAAGGGCTAAAGCTCCTAAGCAAAGATTGTGAGTTCACTGATGTTAAAGCTGCAGAACATAGGGACGAATACATACGTGATGCTTTTATAAACGGATTGACATCTTCACACATAAGGCAGAGGTTGTTCGAAAATGATTCGTTAGACCTATCTGAGGCTGTAAGGCAAGCACGAGCTTTAGAATTAGCACAAGTTCAGGCTGAACGATATCCTACTACTAATTCTTATGTCAATGCTGTTTCTCATAGTTCAAAAGATATCTCTAAAGAACATACTAAAACTCAAAACTCCATCTCAGATGAAGCTGAAGATGATATAACTGCTGCTGTAAATAGAAAATACAGTCCCAAGTGTTTCTTTTGTGGAAATAATCGTCATGCCAGAGTTAATTGTCCTGCTAGAGAAGCAACTTGTAATAATTGTCATAAGAAAGGTCATTATGCCAGAGTTTGCAAAATGAAAACGAATTCGAATACTTCTGCTGCAATCCTGGCTAATACTTCTAGTGGATTTACTACAGTTTTGAATAATGCAGTAGTTACTGGTAAAGTCAACGGCTTGAAATCTACCTGTCTAATAGACACAGGGAGTTCAACAAGCTTCATCAATTCGGCATTTGTTTTACAAAATCACATCAAACTGTATAAAGAGACAGGACAGGTTTCAATGGCTACTACAAGTTTGAAATCAAATATTGAAGGCATTTCTTATCGGTAAAAATTTCCAACTTATCACTGATCAACAAGCCCTCTCATTTATGTTTAATTTGAAACATTCGAGCAAAATCAAGAACGATAAAATTATGAGATGGAGACTTGAATTATCACCTTACCAGTTTGACATAGTATACCGCCCAGGAAAGGACAACGCTAAAGCTGATACGCTCTCAAGAATTTGTAGTGCTACATCTGATAAAAAATTATTTGACCTACACCAGTCACTCTGCCACCCGGGTATAACGAGGATGTTCCACTGGGTGAAGAGTAAGAACTTAAACTATACGCTAGAAGATGTTAGAAAAATGACATCTGCTTGTCCTATATGTGCGGAAGTGAAACCGCGATTCCATCGTTTTCAAGGTTGTCTCATAAAAGCTACTACACCATTCGAACGTCTCAATGTTGATTTTAAGGGACCGCTCCCTTCCAAGACTAAAAACCGTTATCTTTTAACTATTATTGACGAATATTCACGTTTTCCATTCGCCTACCCATGTCAAGATTTGTGTGCTTCAACTATAATTGAATGTTTTTCCCAGTTATTCTCAATTTTCGGAGCGCCTGCTTATATCCATTCCGACAGAGGCCCAAACTTCCTTTCGCGAGAATTAACGGACTACCTTCATTCTAATGGAATAGTTACAAGCCGCACTACCCCGTACAACCCACGAGGAAATGGACAGACTGAACGCTACAATGGTACGATATGGAAGACAATATCGCTAGCTCTTAAAAGAAATCAGATGCGTGCTACAGACTGGGAATGTGTCCTGACAGAGTCACTTCATTCTATCAGGTCTCTCCTATGTACTGCAACCAATTGCACTCCACACGAAAGATTCTTCAAACATCTTCGGAGATCTACGAATGGAGACTCTTTACCATCTTGGCTAATCGCTCCAGGTCCAGTTTTTCTAAAAAGAAATGTCCGTTCTAGCAAATACGAAGATCTCGTAGAAGAAGTGGATTTAGTTGAAGCAAATCCACAATACGCCCATATAAGACGAAAAGATGGAACTGAATCAACTGTCTCACTGAGACATTTAGCACCAAGGGGGGAAAAAGATCTTATAACAACAGAAACCCAAGAAACCACTGAAATTGAAACATCTGATTTATTCACCATTCCTACCGAAAAGAAACAGATCTCTGAGGTTATTCCTATTGACTCTAACAGTCAAGATCCGACTCCAGCTCCAGATCCAATTCCAGATCCAGATCCGCCAACTCAAGATTCTTTTAACTCTCGACCTGACAGAAATAAAAGACGTCCTAATTACTTGAAAGATTACGTTTGCTATTAAGCACCTAATATTTTTAATTATGTTCACTTAATATCATGTTTTTAAATTTTATATATTTTGTTTAAAATAAGCCGGGGAGAATGTAGTGGAAACTATATTTATATCGGTTGTTTTGAATTTGTAAGTATAGTCTAGTGTGTTATAAAAAACAAATAGTTTGACATATAATGATTTGTACGTTTTAAATAAATATAAACCTCTTGGTAATCTGTAGTTTTTATTACAAATACCCTGAGGAATATGTACTAAGAACGTTGTTCGCGGAAGTAGAGAATATTGTAAACAGTAGACCATTAACATATGTTTTTACAGATCCTAATGATCCTGAAGCCTTAACGCCAAACCATTTTCTTATAGGACCATCATATTTATTTATTGAAACTAAACAGGCACAAGGGCCTAATTACATAGTTTCATTAAAAACTAACTTATATACTAGATTAACTTACTCTAAAAAATACTTTCAAATACTTAACTAATGTAACTATATTATCTGTATATATATCTACATTATTGTTATTAATATTATTACAAATTAGGCAACATCTTATTAAAGGGGAATTTTTCCTAATTTCTAATTTATATCTTTTAATATAAAATATATCTTTTGGTTTCGAAAAAATATACATTGGAGCATAAAAAGGTAATTTTGATAGTAAGTTAGGACACTGAATAATATTCTGAACTATTTTACAAATAAAAATAATATCTGAAATGTTTCGTCTGGTTTCTAATTTCAAGAAGTTAAAAATGCTTAGTAGTGTGGTATATGGCATGAAAGTTGGATATGTTTTAAATTTCTTAAAGTACAGATATCTTAAAAATTTCTTTTGAACTTTTTCAACTATTTCCTTGAGATATAGCTCAGATGGATTCCAAATTACACTAGCATATTCTAGTTTAGATCTTACTAATGCATTAAAAAGAAGAACAAGTGGTTGAGTTGATCTGAAAAGATACGAGTTTCTTATTATATAACCTAATGATTTTACTGCACTGTTTACTATTATATCTATGTGATTATTAAATTTCAAATTTTCTTGGAAGTTTATTCCTAAATCTTTAATGTCGGGTTTTTTGTATATTACTCGATTATTTATTAAATAATTATAATTGCTATTAGTTTTCTTTGTGGAATATTTAACATGGTAACATTTATCTAAATTCAATAGCAAGTTATTCCGTACGCTCCACTCGTAAACATTATCTAAATCTTTTTGTAATAATTCGGCGTCATTTTGATCGTTTAGTGCTCGAAAAATTTTGAAGTCGTCAGCAAAAAGAAGTTTGTTTGAACTTTTTACACATGTAGGTAGATCGTTTATATAAAGAAGAAAAAGTGAATAAGATAAGAAGAATATGCAGCTTTATCATGTACAATAACTGATGACACTAATTTATGTCTTCTTTCAAAATGGCAAGCCGCCCAACGACTAACAGATTTATTCTGGAAAAGATGGGCACGAGAATATTTACCAACATTATTGACAAGATCAAAATGGAAAAATCAACAAAGACAAGTTAATATGAATGATATTGTTTTAATAGCCGATCCCGAAGGACAAAGAAATTTATGGCCTATAGGCAGAATTATAGCTCTATATCCAGGAAAAGACGGGAATGTTAGAGTAGTGGATGTAAAAACTACAAAGGGTGGAATATTACGGCGTCCGGTGACAAAAATTTGTGTTCTTCCGGTCCAAACGCAAAAGTAGTAATGTTCTAAATTAGAACAGTTACTGCGGGGGAGAATGTTACGGCTAAAATGACACTGACATAAAAGTGATGACATACATTTGACGTTGACATTTAATTGACACTGACAAATATACGCCGACTATAAATATCTTTACACAGATATTTTCTTGTTAAAAAAAAATACATAGTTACCAAAAAAATAGTGACGTGTAGTGAAAAATAAAGAGATTGATTGATATGTGTTGTACTGCATTTGAATAATTTGAATAATAAATAATTTGTCTTTCGAGCCTGGATTTAATTTATTCTATTATAGGTAAACGCCCTTTACATTGGTCCTTCGAGCCGGATCTAATTTATTCTATTATAGGTAAACGCCCTTTGCATTGGTCCTTCGTAGCCTTTTGACGAATCATCTTTGGATTTGCATTTCATTTATAAAATATAAGCATGTCAGTATCAACACGACGAAATAGAAGACGAAAAGATGATAATAATGACGCTCAGCCTTCACAACAGAATGAACGAAAAGAAGAAAATAAAATTGAACATCTAGAACGTGGTGAAGAAGAAGCAAAAAAAATAGAGAAAATAAATGAAACAAAAATGAAAGAAACAGGAAGCGTAAAAAGCATAAAAGAATTATCAGTAACTAGTGAATCTGCGATTCGTCGACAGAAACTTGCAATACAACTCGAATATGAAAGAAGAAAAAAGGAACACGAAAAAGAATTATTAGACTTGGAAATGCAACTGAAACTTGCTGAAATAGATGAACTGTATGAACAAAATGATGAAGATAAATTTTCAGTTAATACAGAAAAAATAAGTATCGACGGTTGGATGAATGAACAAGAAAAAACCATACAAGCTGAAACAACTACAGATGAAAAGAATATCTCTACAGAAATACGAAAATTTCTTTCGAGACAGTCAATGCCGAAAGATCTACCAATTTTTTCTGGAAATCCAACGGATTGGCCTAATTTTATTAGTCAATATAAGAACTCAACAGCTATTTGTGGATTTACCGAGGAAGAAAACCAATGCAGATTACAAAAATGTTTAAAAGGGAAAGCAAGAGAAATAGTTGACAGTTTACTTATTTTACCATCGAATGTCAACAAAACAATCGAAGTTTTAGAAAAGAGATTTGGTAATTCAGAATGTATAATATTCATGTTACTGGATAAAGTTAAGAAAATGCCAATAATAAAAGACGATAGACTTGAAAATCTGATAAATTTTTCTGATTCTGTAACTAATTTGATATGTACTCTACAAACACTGAACAGAACTGATCATTTACAAAATCCAATACTACTACAAGAACTTTTAGAGAAATTACCAGTCAGTTATAGAATGCGATGGATTCAGAAAAGCAAAAGTTTGAAGCCTACAGATTTAAAATTAGAAAAATTTAAAGAATGGTTATCTGAACAAGCAGATACAGCAGCAGAAATTGTTATTCCCAATTTTACAAGCTTTGAAGAAAAACATAAATCAAAATTCAAAAATGTTTTCTATACAAAAGATGTTACGGCTAAAATGACACTGACATAAAAGTGATGACATACATTTGACCTTGACATTTAATTGACACTGACAAATATACGCCGACTATAAATATCTTTACACAGATATTTTCTTGTTAAAAAAAAATACATAGTTACCAAAAAAAATAGTGACGTGTAGTGAAAAATAAAGAGATTGATTGATATGTGTTGTACTGCATTTGAATAATTTGAATAATAAATAATTTGTCTTTCGAGCCTGGATTTAATTTATTCTATTATAGGTAAACGCCCTTTACATGGGTCACCAACTCGAATTATATCAGACAGAGGAACGGCATTTACAGCAAAGAAATTTAGGGAATTCTGCACGCAAAACGGATGCAAACATATTATGAATGCTGTGGCTACACCACGGGCAAATGGACAATACGAGAGAGTGAATGCTACAGTTTTGTCTGCACTAGCTACGTCAGGGCAAGAAGATACAAAATGGGACAAAAAGATTATCGACATACAATTTTCCCTCAATAATGTGGTAAATTCGTCAACAAAGAAAACCCCAAGCGAACTCTTATTTGGCTTTCGACCCAGGTCCAATACAGATGCAATGTTAAGCACAGAAATTCAACCAGAACGACCAGTAATAAGAAGTATAAAAGATGTTAGAGAAGAGGTTGCACAACACCTGTTAAATGAACAACAACGGGTAAAAGATAGATACAATAAACATAGGACTGTGGGGCGAACGTACAAAATGGGCGATTTAGTACTTATTAGAAAACAAATAGCTTCTGAAGGCACCAGTAGGAAACTTTTGGCTCCGTACGATGGGTCATTTCAAATAAAGAAAGTTTTACCTAATGACCGATATTTAGTTGAGGAGTTACCCGGATCAAAACGAAGCCAACGAGCAAAGTACAGTAATGTAATAGCTGTAGACCGCATGAAACCGTATGTAGCACCACAGGCAATGTCTGATTCATCCAGTGAATTAAGCGAGTCTGATGATGATGTACACGGTGTCGCAGATTAGTTCGCGAGGACGCGAAAAGAGTCAGGATAGCCGAACTGTTAGCGCCATTTTGAATTATGCAAGTATTATGTTTATTTATTTCTCGACTATCTCATTCTCTGCGGAGATGAGACTGAGTGCTCTCACGCTGCGGTGTTGAGAAAGAGCTGTTCTGCGGTTTAGCTATACCCTCGCCTGCGGGCTGAGGAAGAGTCTACAGTGCGGCTGGGACTGGTACCTAATACTATCCTAATCCCAATATTGGGCTGAGGCCTTTAAGTATTTACGTTGATCCTACGTACTCACTTTCTTTTCAGACTGTTGGCGTTCGCCGGGAGGAGCGTGGGCCATCCAGGGATAAAGATAATTAACTTTACTTTTTGTGATTTTTGTAATTATTTTCTGCTCTAACAATTTGTATTCCTTTTTTTGTCAATAAACTTTAATGGTCTCTTTACACATAATTGAAAAGCTTATAAAATAAGAAAGAATATGAGACTATTTTCAACATAGTTTGCCATTTAAAAAATCGTAAATTTGGGTTATATTTCGAGAAACAGAAGACGATTGAAAATTTCTGTGGTGAATATTAAAATTTTCTCAAAAAGTTGACCCTAGAATGTGCAAACGATTTTGCTCTATCAGTATTATTTCCCGTGATACCATTAAAAAAACATCGAAAATGAGACATTCTGTACAGTTTCTTTTCAAATAAACATACGTATGTAAAATATTTGCATTTATTCAATTTATTTTATTATTTCGACGACTAAAAATAATAATAATAAAAAAGTAGAACGTCATTAACCCAATACACTGTATTTATAAATAAAGGAGTGATAAAAGAAAATGGATATTAGATGTCATATACAAATCTTAGAATTTAAAAATTCTTCTACCATGTAAAAGCAGTGTTATCAGATAATGTTTTATAACTTTCTTGAATGGTTTTTCAATAGTTTAATAATATGTTCTGGCAAACATATAAATCAAAATTTAAAGAGTTATTTTTGATTTACTTAATTTATATTTAGGCTTCCGTAACAGAGAAGCTGGACCAGGTTTGGTAGGAGTGTTGAGTATGCATACAATACACCCAATGTAATTGATTTTTATACACAATATTGGTAAAAATTCAAAACTTAGCAATAAGTTATTTTTTTATGAAACTGGGCATACCTATGTATAATTGTATTTATTTTAATTATTTAAAAGAAATATCTTAAAAATAATTGTTTTTACAATATTTTTATTACACATATTCCAAAGCCTCAAATATATTTATTACAAAAATAAGAAATTATTATTAGTACAAGGTATAAATCGAAAAGTGAGACATAGTCGTTTAGTCGTTTAATATGAGAATTCAATTTTTCTTTACGTAAACGTTATTTAATGATTTTGTGCAAAAATACTTCAAATAAAAGTTATAGATATTTAAATTTTGCATCTAAATATAAATAAACGTAAAAATTAATGATAAAATTACAGTTTTTATGAGCTGCTAATCTAGACAGCCATGGATTTATGACAAAAATAAACAAATACATTGCTTTAACTGTTAATTAGAACTAAAACAATTTAGCCCGTAATCTCACAGCTTGTAGTAGCGCTAGCGCTACTTCGGAAGTAGTGTTATTTCGATTTTTTAACTTTTATTTTATTTTATGAGTAGACAAGAATAGGTTTGATATTTTTATAAATGAAGCCTATAATATTTGAAATAAGTGCTATTTCAATTTAATTTATTTTTATTTCTCAAATTTTTAACATTAAAGTTGACCTTTGACAGTTGAAGTAGCGATTTTTCTGAAGTAGCGCTACTTCAGGATGAGAGAATACGAGCCTTTATCTTTTTGTTTTAATTTACTGCTCTAATTCAAATTTAGTTATAAATGACAGTTAAAAATAACATATTATATAACTTACATATTTTGCAATGGAATGATTTTTTTCCATTTTTACTTCCTTGTACGAAGTAAAAGAAGTATTGTAATCGCGAAAAATTTCGGTCTCCAGATTTTAACGGAAATATCCATTTTGACCATCCCTGAATCCATTTTGACTAATTTCGTCCTGACGTTAAAAGTTAGGAGTTATAACATGTAGTGCACCTCCCTTTTTGGTCATTACATAACTTTCGGAAGTGGTACTTTACTTGAAGTTTATAATAGATTTTAATGAGAAACTATATTAAAATATAATCCAAAACTTTTCGAATTCGGTAAATAATACTTTTATATCAATAGGAATAACATAATAGATTTTGGTTAAAATAGTTCAACCGGAAGTGACACTTTACTTGAAGATGTTATCAGTTTTTCTTGAAAAAAATGGTGTTATTTTGATTTTAGAAATAACTGCTTCAAATAAAAGTTTTAGAGAATTCTTCGTCGAAAACATTAAGTATGATTAAATTAGCTCTTTGTATAAGCGAGATATGTAAATTTAAAAATTATGTACTATTTGGTTTCTGTAATTAAGTTTGCTATGAACTACGACAAAAAATTAAAAAAAAAAAAAAAAAAAATTAATGTCAATGTTAAATTATTTATTTATTTATTTATTTAAACAATACACTGCCCTAACAGGCGAACCCAAAATATGGACAGGAACAAATTATAACTACATAAGTATAATATAAGTACAAGAGTAAATATACAAAAAAAGATTACAAACTAGAAATAGAAGTAAAGTTAAGTTTAGTACAATTATTTCATTGAATTGAATTTAATTTAATTAGCTCTGTATAAAACATTTTTGTAAATAGATAAAGAATCAAAAAAAATATCAGTAATATTTTCAATATTATTATAAAGTGTAAACATTTGTTGTAAATGAGAATTCAAAAGCAGATTTGTGCGTGCAGGAAAGGGTTGGAAAGTTTGATTTTGTCTGGAATTGAAGGAAGGTACACGCATAGTAATTAAGGTTAATGTTAATGGATCATCTATTAAGTTATTTATTAGTTTATATAAGTGGATAAGTAGAGCATTGTTACGTCTATCAGATAATTTAGAGAAATTGAAATTTTGGAGTAAATATGCATACGATGTATTGTAATCAGGGTAGATATTATTGACTTTGAAATATAAATACCGTAGAAATTTCTTTTGAATGGACTCTATTAGACTGATATATATATACGTTATAGGACGGATTCCAAACAACTGAGCAATAGTCAAGTTTACTGCGTACCAATGTATAAAATAATAAGAGTATAGGTTCAATAGTATTGAAATTACGAGAGTTGCGAATTAAAAATCCAAGCATTCGATTCGCCGAAGCTAGCACATTAGTTACATGTGGAAACAACAATTAAGTGGAATGTTTGAAAGAGTGTAAGAAAATGTAATGGGAAATTGTTTTCTAGAAAAAGTCATAATTTTGCATTTACTAATGTTAAGGTCAAGTTTATTTTTATTACACCAATCTGTGACAATATTGAGATCATTTTGTAAAGATAAACAGTCGTTAAGACTAGAAATACGATTAAATAACTTCAAGTCGTCAGCATAAAGGAGTTTGTTATTCAGCATACGGGGAGGTAGATCGTTTATGAAAAGAAGGAATAGGAGGGGGCCTAGGTTGGAACCTTGAGGTACACCAGAGGACGCGGAAAAAGTATTTGAATTTGAGCCTAGATAATTCACAAATAGGAGACGGTTAGATAAATACGATGATATTAATTTAATCAGTGGAAAAGTAAAGCCAAGGCTACTTAATTTTTCAATTAAAATTTGGTGGTCAATACGATCAAAAGCTTTGGAGAAGTCAGTATAGATAACATCTACTTGGATGTTTTTATCCAGAGCCGATGAGATGTATTGAGTGAAGTAACACAGATTTGTAGATGTGGACCTGCGCTCAACAAAGCCATGTTGCGAGAAAGAAATTACGTTACGTACATTGCTATAAATGGTTCCATATAAAATATTTTCAAAGATCTTACTAAAATTTGAAAGGATAGCGATGGGGCGATAGTTTGTTATGTCAGTAACGTCTCCTGATTTATGAATTGGAACAATTCTAGCTAACTTCCACTGGGTAGGATAAGTGTTTATTTTTAAAGATAAGTTGATTATATGAAATAATGCTATTACTAGAGATGAGGAACAATCTTTAATTACTAGGGATGGGATGAGATCAGGACCAGAAGATAAAGTAGACTTGAGTTTACCTATAGCCTTAAGAATTTCGTCATGTGATACGTGTTTTAAAGATATGTTATTGTTATTATTTAATTCAGATGGTGCGTCATAATTAAAGTTACTTGGGGTCCTATAAATATTATTAAAATTATTCGCAAAACTTTCCGCAATTTCAAAAGGCGTATTTAATTCTAGATTGTTGAATGTCATGGTAGTACTACTAGTATTATTATTTTTCTTTGATTTTATAAAATTCCAAAATAGTTGAGGATTATGTTTTATTGCAACTTCATTTGAATGTATATATTTTTCGTATGCCAATTTAATATCAGTTTTAATCTTGGTTCTGTAATATTTAAATTTGTGAAGGTAGTAAGAATTATTATGGGTTTTATACATTTTGTGAAAGTGTAGTTTCTTCTTAATATCAGTTTTAATCTGAGAAGTGTACCAAACAGGATAGGAAGACTTTCGCATAGTGCGAGAGGGAACACAATGATCAAAAAAGTTATAAAGCACAGAATATAAAAAATTACATGCATCATTTACATTAGAAGAAAATTTGAGTTGATCCCAGTCAAAATTACTTATGAGAGAGTATAATTTAGGATAATTTGCTTTTTTGAAGTCATATACTCTAGAACAATAAGTGTGTACATTATTACTACTATAATTACAATTTAAAGTTAAACAGACATCAAGTGCTGGATGATGTGTATACTCAACATTGAACAATAAATCATCAGCATGTTTAACAATACATTCGCAGTTAGTAATAACTAAATCTAAAATACGCCGATTGGCATTTAAAACAGTATTACATTGTTTATATTCAAAAAAATCTGTAAAGTTATGGAGCAAAGAGACAGTAGTTGTATTTATATTAGTACATTATTCAGGGATGTTGAAATCACCAAGAATAATACAACAAGAATCATATAAAAATGTTAGGGATTGAAAAAAATCAAATAAAGCCTCATAAGTATTAACATTACTGCTAAGGGGGAATATATATGTTAAAAATATACAAACTTTTATTATTATAATATATAATTATACACAAATTACATCAATACATTGAGGAAGAGTTGAAGTATAATCATATAAATTAATTTTCGATGATTTTAAATGATTTTTCACAGCTAATAAAACACAAATACGTGCAATTTTATGATTGGGTCTGTTATAATACATATTTTAATTATTAACAAAATATGTATAGTGTAATAGGCGTACAAGGAAGTCATGTGGTATGCATATCAGATTTTTTTTTATAATCATCATAAAATCTTTCACATAATATCGTGGAATTGCGATTTACAACGAGGATTGATATCACTGTGTCGACTGTGAGATTTCATGAACTGAACTGATTTATAGATTCTCCAACATAAGATTTTCTGAAAAGCGGGACATTTTGATGTCCCCCAGTTATTGTTGGGGAGAGCGAGACAGGCTTCTTAAAAACGGGTCTGTCCCGCCTAAATCGGGATGGATGGAACCACTAAGTTAAATATACAATGTGTCGTGTGTCTTATTTAAACTACCATCATTCCGATCTAAAGAACCATACAAGTTACGATTTTGGTTAATCGTGCCTTTTTGTGCGCCTTTGGGATGACATTTAGATATTTTTTGGATTTACTGAAAATTCCATAAACCATTAATGATAATTTAATTTTCAGACAAGGTAAACATTATTTAAATCATGGAATGCAATCTGACTGGAACCTATTTGACGGATATAAGAAAGGATCAAAAATGGACGTTTATCCTATAAGAGCTATGGGGGCTGGTATTAACACGGGATTAACTGTGATTATGAGATCCTATGACTACGATTTGGATTATATTTGCAGAGGTCCCGTGCAAGGATTCAAGGTAAGAACAACAACAACAACAACAGGTGGCAGCAGTTTCAAAGATTGCGATTTCACAACTTTTCTCTGACAAAATTTATTTTTCATAACATAATTTCTTGTAATAGATTTATTCCACCATTTTGTTTTTATAATTTCAGACGATAGTACAAGTAAAACTAAATCTATTGGTGAATATCCGATGAAAAATTTCTATTAATAAACGAGTCCCCCAGAGTTTGAAAAAATAATTGTGACATCACGAATATGAATCTTCATCTCGAAATGTATTATCTTTGTGAACCTCATAGTTTTTGTAGTGTATGACAATACTAAATTATATAGTCTCTAAAATAGGGGGACATGGCCTAACCGCAGATTCCTGAGGTATTCTGCTTTCTTTGAAAAAAAATTATTCTGCTTTCTTTGAAAAAAAAAAAAAATATTTTTACTTATAATAACAGAACACTTTATTCGATTTGGATGAAATTTGGTATGGCACTTTATATGGTTGTAAGTCATCTTTTAAGATGGTACTTGTTATTATTAGTAAAACACTAGTGTATGAAACTTGGGTGTCCCGACATTAATTAAACATTAAAAATTAGTTATTTGACTAGATAAAATATATTTTAAAAAATTAACGGTGCAGTCGTCCAGGTTTTATTATTTTCTGTGTGAACCGTAACAGATATCATAAATTAAACACGCAAGTTTCATACACTAGTGGTTCGCTTATAATAACAACAATAACCGACGCCAAATATTTCAAATTTTAAATGGCACAAAAGTGACCCCTGTGGTGCACTCTCCACGCCAGCAATGAGTGTCCGTGAGGTGACGCCTGGTAAGCGCCCGCACGGCACAAATATGTTATCATCATTACCGATATCTGCGATAAAGCAGATTGTGGCACACTCAGAAATGGGTAATATGCCGTGATGATATATTTTTTTATTATCTAAAAGATAAGTTACAACCATATAAAGTGCCATACCAAATTTCATCCAAATTGAATAAAGTATTCAGTAAAATTAATTTTTTTCGAAGAACGGAATACTTGCTAAACGGTACACTTTCCGGTAAACGTAAGTTTGGTTAAATTAACAGTACCTTGCATATATATTCTTGAAACTTGCAAACATGTTTATATAAATAAAAACAAATTTCAATTAAATTCTACTTTCCATGATTTCAATACTCGCGGTAAGAATGAATTTCGAGTACCACTAGCAAAATATAAAAATACTAATTTTACTCCACAAGTGCAAGGCGTACGATTATACAATCACCTTCCAGTTGTAGTAAAAAATTCAAATTCTACGAAAACCTTTACTGCTGGTTTAACAAAATTCTTAAAATGCAATGGCGTTTATAATCTAGAAGAGTTTTATAATCATAACTCATAACCATAACTAGGTAATGTAACGCGGCAGTGTTTTACCACCCCCTCGTACATATAGATCGTGATCGTCAATTACCCTACGTTGTGTTATGTAAATAAATAAATAGTGCCCATAATTCTTTGATTTGAAGTCGTGGTAGTGTAAGGAATAAAACAAGTAAAAAAACACAGATTCAACAATAAACAACGTTTATTCATCAAGTGACATGAAAAGCTCAAATATTTATACATATGTATAATGCCTGTTACTGAGGGCCTGGGATGCCGGGAGTGTGCCCTGGGCAGGGCCGAGGCTGGCAGCGGGCTCGAACGCGTGGCGGCACCGGGCGCAGCACAGGCAACGTCTCGCAACCGCCGTGCGTACGGCGGCAGGCCGGGGTCGGTCACTGGTGCAGCGGTGTCTTGGCCGCGGACCTCGGTCAGCCGTGGTTACGGCCGTGGACGGATCCCCCAAGTGGATGATGGGTCGAACGTATGGCTAAACGCAGACATGCAAGATGTCCGAATATCCCTTTATTAGCCGTTTGACCAGTGTGCATAATATAAGTGCTCAGACACATAGAATGTTTGCTATTAAGTTTTGCTCATTTATAGCCTGGTGGTATGTATATAATAATAATAATAATTTGCTGTATGTGTATGTGTTACGGGGAGTAAGCAACGTTGTTGACATTGCAGCTGAACCCAATAAAGGGACGTGCACGCCTGTTATCTCGTTACCACTGACCGTTTATTGTTATTACGGGGAGCAATGAGCGTTGTTGGAAATTGCAGCTGAACCCAATAAAGGGACGTGCACACCTGTTATCTCGCCCTTACTGACCGTTTATTGATATTACGGGGAGCAATGAGCGTTGTTGGAAATTGCAGCTGAACCCAATAAAGGGACGTGCACACCTGTTATCTCGCCCTTACTGACCGTTTATTGATGATACGGGGAGTAAGTAACGTTGTTGACATTGCAGCTGAACCACTGTGTGGACGTGCACGCCTGTTATCTCGCTACTCACTGACCGTAATAATGTGTAATTGATATAGGTGACAGCAATAATAATGTATACCACCAATGCCAAAGCCTCCAGGTATTAATTAATATCAGTATATGGACCATAGAGGTTGACCAACTCTCTGGTACTATATTTATATTATACACTAGTATTAATACCAGAGAGTGATCCTGGCCGAAACCAAGATGCCTTTCCGAGTGCTGGGCACCCAGTTTTAAACACACAAGCGCCACCCCTAGAAATGGGTGGTGGAAATGATAGAAGATTAGATGTCCATAGGTGAAACTGCAACAGACAGAACTTTCTAAGAAATCATCTTAATACTTCGCATCTCATTTGCTGATGTCCTGACGTAGTAGGGTAGTTTCGGCATATGAAAATTATAAGTTGGACGGAGACAGCTTATAATTGTTGATCCCCATTCGTCCGTACTCATCCCACCTAGACACCTTGGGTCTCCGGTGCAGGGTTGTAGAAGGATTTCTCGCCTGATGATTTGCTAATTAGATGCATTCAAAAAGTCACATATGCCCTATATATTAGACAAAGACATAAACATCTGTACTCTGAGTAAAAGACAAGGATGCCACGAGGTAGTGGTGAATTTTACCCCTACTTAGACAGAGACGCCTTTAACCCTCGGCCTGATGCGTGAGACAGAGATGGACTGCTGTAGCACTGGTTTTAACTCCCACTTCTTTTAATATTCATCTAACTCTCGGTTTACCTAAATTGTTGATATTCATACAATATAACAATGTTTAAACAAATACCTTACCTACATACGTAATGAATCTGTAAAACATTTCTTTAATTATTTTGTTTATCGTTGCGGTTTTTAGCTACTCTTTTATATTTCAATTTCCTACGACAGGGACGGCTCCTAAGAAAACTTATGCTTTTTTAGTTAATAATATACTCTTACATTATTTCTCGTGCTGTTATTATTATAAATAAATTGGTTAATGTTAGTCAGTCATGTTAGTTGTTTATTAATTGTCAAACATGCTAAACATTACTGTAAATTTTTATATTCATTCGAGCTGTAAACATTCCCATGCTAACCTCATGCCTACCCTGGCGATACCCTTACGTTGGGATTGTCCCAGACATTGTATTGACACGAGACGCCTGTAGTAATTTATGACACCCTTGAAAAGGCCTGCAAAATATCATCGACACTCTTCTAATCGCTTCATAGGAGGTCTGCATATGCGTTTTGTTTTTGTATACGTGAGAAAACACAATATTAAAGATTAATAAAAATAATAATAATACACTCCATATTCCGTCGCGTTTCAGTAACTACTCATTGTTCAACAATAATTTTAACTTTTATTGACATTTTCTAATATGTGGTTGTACCTTTTTTATAGAAATAAATAAATATTATTATTATTATTATTATTATTATTATTAAATCGTCTTATTTTAGCCTCAGGAATCTGTGGTTAAGCCATGTCCCCCTTTTTTAGAGACACTTGTATTTATTTCAAACTGTTTACTACTCTATTCGTTGTAAATATTGGCAAGCGGTCAGATGGTATTTAAGTCACCAATCAAAATGAATTAATATTTGTGACGTCACACACTATATAAAAACCCGCTTATTTCCGAAGTACTCGTATAATAATTATATCATATTATTCAAAATTAATTCTTTTTCACCTTGTATCTCTTTTCTTAGGTTCTCCTTCACAACCCGGCAGAAACACCACGCTTGAGCCAACAATACTTCCGAGCTCCCCTTAGCCAGGCAGAAACACCACGCGTCAGCAAACAATACTTCCGAGTTCCCCTTAACCAAGAAGTCATAGTAGGTGTTCATCCAAACATGATGACCACTTCAGATGGTCTCAGAAATTACGAACCATCTCGTCGGTCTTGCTACTTCGACCACGAGAAGAAGTTGAGATTCTTTAAAGTTTACACTCAACAAAACTGCGAAATAGAGTGCCTGGCCAACTTTACACTAAACATGTGTGGGTGCGTCGCTTACTACATGCCGAGTAAGTAATTAAGTTACCATCATTAGTAAACTTACGTGTAAGAACAGGGGTCTGATTTTGTAATTTTGAAATCTATTGTAGATTGAAATCTATCAGATTTCAGATTTCCCCCTCCATTTTTCTCCCATACTGTCGAAATCTACTCTGTTGAAGCGATTTTGTAAATTCTACTGTCATAAAATTCCTTTTAATTATGATCCGTGAGTGCAAAATTGTATTTTGTTTGCACTATATGAAATATTTTAATTAGAACAACAATGAAACTTTTTATTACAGCAAAATGTAAACTAATTGTTTTTATCATAATTTGACAAGGAAGGGTATAAATATATATTTTGATATGTAAATGTATACATTTTTAATATGTTTTATTAATGTTTAAAATAACAAAAAATTGCAAAACTATTGCAAAGGAAAATTATAATTATTTAAAATTTAATTAAAATAGTCTTCAACATATTGTTGAATGTAGTAAATAAGGTAACAGACAAACTCAGAGTCTTAACCAAAATTTACTGTTGTAAACAAAAACAAGAAAACACAATGAACTTAGGTAGCAACCTTCAAAATCTGTGTAGATTGTATTGATGAGAGCCAACAAAGTATCTGACATCTGGTGGCGAAATTAAAAATGCGAGTCGTGGGGAAAACATTGCGGCATGTGAATTGTACTAGCATAGGAACCAAGCAAAAGTGAGAGAAATGTCTAGCAAATGTAAGCAATATTGCTCTGTACCGCAGTGCAATAATTACGTTAGTACACAAATATCAATGCTCTACTTCCCGAAGGACAAAGAAATGCGAAAAAATGGGTAATTGCGATAAAAATAGGAAAGAAAGTGACACGATATATGAATGTGTTCTGCTCATTTTCTGCCTTCGGATTATTATCAAGGTAAATCGTGTAACAGTTTTAATATATTTTTTTAATAATATAAAAAAAATATTTACAGGAAAAAACCTAAATAAAAGATCTCTTTTGAAAAAGAATGCCTGTCCTACTAAAAAAAATATTTCTTTTTAAATTAAAGACGAATAATACACTTAAGGTAATAAGTGTCATTTTTAATTTACCATATTCAACTGCTAGAATATATTTTTGGGAAATGCTAGAAATACTTACAATTTTAAAAACAATTATTTTCATACCTGATAAGAGAACAACACATTTTAAATATTCCGAAATATTTCTTAAAAAATCAGAAATGTTAGAGCAGTGCTAGAGTGCACTGAAATTGATATTCAGAAATCAAAGTGTTTGAGTCGTAGGATAAGATCATATTTTAATTATAAAAAAGACATACTTTAAAATATCTAATTGAAGTTACACCGGCAGGCGTTATTATGTTTCGTAAGTTCTGCTTTTGGTGGCAGAACCTCTGATAAGGCAATCGTTAGAGAAGATTTTTTTTGGATCTCCTAGAACCATACATGGATGCAGTTATATAATAAATAATGATTTTAAAACCAATAAATTAAAAGTGTCTTTCCAAATACAACGTACACTTCCACTGTTGTACATTGTTTTCAAGGCAAATGCGGATATTATGTGGAATCCCTTTTAAATTAAATGTTTGTAAACAAAGACCGTGAATTTCCACATTGTTTTCTTTATTAAATTGGAAACCACACATTATTATATGACCAGCTAAAATATTACAAATTTTCAACGTTACCTTACAAACTTTTCTACTAACTACTTTATCTTTAAATGTTGCTTCTCCTTCCACTATTGGCCTTACTCCCTTACTGCACCATTTAAATATATGTAGATATCTCCGAATGAGATAAACATCTTATTTTAATTAATTATTTCACGTAAATAAAGAGAACTAAATAAAAAATTCGAGATTACTCCTATACCATCAATGTACAAAATACAATGTTTTCCCCACTACGAAGATGTCAATGCTGCCATCTATTGACGGTGGTTACCGCGGATTCTACTGGTCTCGGGTAGTCGCTTTCAAATCTACACCTAATGGCGGCTATAGAGTGGAGGGGGAAATCTCAAATCTAATAGATTTCAATCTACAGTAGATTTCAAAGTTACAAAATGAGACCTCAGGGGTGGGATTCTGTAACTCGTCCGTTATTTTTTATAAGATGATTGGTAGATTTAGGTCATATTTGTCAAATAAAATGAGATCTTTCATGTAACCATAGTGATAACGGTACCGTTTGATAACGGACGAGTTACAGAATCGCACCCCAGATCAGTTATGGATTACTCAACATGTTAACTATGCCAGAGCTCCAAAACCAAATCGGAAGAAAAAGCATTTTTAGATTACTCAGTATGTCAACCATAACAGAGGTCCAAAACTGTTCGTATCTAGTTTTAGCGTTTTTAGTTAAGGTTTAGGAATTTGGCCAACGCCAAAATTATTTCGAATTTGAAATGGCACAAAGTGACTCCTGTGTGCACTTTCCACGACAGAAGTGAGTGACCGTGTGGTGACGCCTGTCAAACTCCCACACGATACAAATATATCATTATCATAACCGATATCTGCGTACACAGTAGACTGGCACACCTAGTAATGGGCAATATGTTGTGATGATTTTTATATATTTATGCTGAGAGTAGTTTTACAATCAGCGAGAAATTTGCCTTGTCTAAATTCATTTACAAACGAAAATGTGCTAAATAAAGTACCTATAATTTATATTATTTTAAAAAAGTTACTTTTTCTTTAAATATTTCCTTGTATTTATATGCGTAATTTAACTTTCAATGGAGTCCCGTGGCCGCGAGCCTGAGTGTCTGGTCGCGAATCTGGGAAACCGGGTTTGATCCCGATCGACGCCAAATATTTCCAATTTTAAATGGCACAAAAGTGACCTCCGTGGTGCACTCTCCACGCTAGCAATAAGTGCCCGTAAGATGACGCGGGGTAAGCGCACGCACGGTACAAATATGTCATCATCATTACCTATATCTGTGATAAAGCAGAGTGGCACACCCAGAAATGGGTAATATGCCGTGATGATATACATATTTTTTTTTGACTTTCAAGAAATCTTGAATTTCTTGCCAATAGTCTTAATCTTGTTCTTAATGTTCTTGTCTTGTCTTGAAATAAAAATGTATCTTGTCCTGTTTTCAAAACAAGAAATTCAAGATTCAAGAAATTTCTTGATAGTTGATGAAATATTAGATATATTATTACTTTACTGTTCATTTTACCGGAAAAAATGCAGAATGCAAAGTTGTTCAGAATAAATTAAAAGTTGCATGTAAAATTATATTGTCATGGCATTGATTTTCTTTTTTTCTGGTTTTCATAAATTATTTATAAACGTCAATTTAACTTTTACATACTTTATAGAGAATAAATACCGTACTCTTCTAAAACTATTTCCTCCATAATAATTCTTTTTAATAAAAACCCGTTCCTTATATGAATCAGCAATCATTATTTTTTTACTTTTCTCAAAAGAAAAGAGAGAATAATGTCATACGTTACGGCCTGGTCACGGCTATTGTAAGTAATTAATAAAAAAATCTGATGTGACCAACACAAAACCTCCCGCTATTTAATTTTTATTAATTTAAATATATACCTACGTATTTACGAACTCTGCAAACTGTTCCATTGCAGAAAACTATTGCTTTATTTAGATACTATTTTTTTTTTTTTAATGTCACTATTATTAATTTGAAGTGATTAGTTTTTTGACAGAGACATTTACTATCAGTAACATTGCGTAAACGCAACATTTTGTTGCGACATTTGTAGGTAATTAAAAAAAAAAAATTTTTTTTTTCAATAGTGTCTACAATAATGTATTTTTGTTTATAATAGATAGTTTTTGTACTGAAAAATATATTTTTTCTACCTTTGGGAATTAATGGGATATTTTGAAATATTTATTGGAAACTGAAAATATTTATATGGTAATACACGCTTTTCTTTTTTCAGGAGCTAATAATACACCAATTTGTGGATCAGGAAAAAAATATTGCATGGCCCTTGCACAATGTAAGTTTATTATTCAAAAACGTTAATTCTGTAAATTGTAACATTATTAAAGCGAAAGTACAATTTAAATTATATAGCCGGTCAAACGGTTTACGTCATCGTTTAGGGAGTTTTAAAATTTTCTATATATTTTCAAATATATTTTATTAACGGTATTTTATTATTTTATTATTTGTTAATTTTTGCGAAATGACCTTTGATGATTTTTTTTTATTGGTAATTCTGAACATATATAGTACTAAATATTACATGTCTACATTATACTTTTCGACTTGTATTGTTATTTCATTAGGTTTTTTGTTTCGTCGTTCATTGACAAAATGTCAAATGCTCTATCATGTCAAATTAAAGAGCTTGTAGTTAATTTATTATTGATTTATTTTGAAAATGAAAAATAGAATGGTGGGCCCTTACTTACAGTGAATTGTATTACCGAGGTAATATTTTGTTCTATTTATTTTCTTAGTAATAATTTGAAAATTGAATCTATCTGTACAGCGTGTGGCAAACGCCTTACAGTTGAATAAATACTGTTAGCAAAATTTCGACTAGAAAAAAAAAACTACATTCCAATTCAAACACCAGAAGGATATCCTTCAGAAAATTTTAAATAAAATTGGATTTCGGTGGATTAAAATGATAAATTCCAACGACTAGTTTTTAACCAATCATGATGTAAAAATTTGAAAATTCAACCAATGGGAACAGTATTATATCGATAAAACCCCGTTACCCCGATAATTTTCCGCTACCAAGCTATCAAGTTTCATTTTGCGTTGTCTTTGGAATTTATCTCAGCAAATACCACACGACCTCTCAGATTTTCTCAGATAAACTTTTATTTTTAAGCACGCATTTTTTTTGCTTTTAAGAAAATCACTCAAGCAAACTGACATTAGGTAAAACCCGTCCACCTTCGGAGTCGGGATTTACCATGCAGTTTGCTTTCGTGTTTGTTGCTAAGCAAAAAAATTCGTGCAAAATAAAAATGTATCGATAAAATCAGGAGGTCTTGTAATATTACTTCTGATAACAAACATGTTACATTTATAAGAAATATGTGGATTTATGAAGGTAACCCGCAGATCATATTTTAATCCGTTTTACATGCTCATATAAACTTTTTAACACATGACCATTTAATTTAATAGTAAAGTAATATCAATAATGGCAACCTAATGCTCAAAATCGTTATCGTTCGTTTGAATAGTTTGCAGTCATTTAGTGCTGTCTCTAACGTACAAGTAAAAAATTACATAGAGATTTGGGTGCCTACTGGGGAGAGAAATAAGTTTTGATAATTTGGTGTTTCTTGTGTTGAGAATCATTGCGCCTGACACTCGACCGCTCGGTACAGGCCAAGTGCAATAAAATTCTGTAAACATTAGCATCACTAAATATTTGTTATGACATTTTCTTGTCCCAAATCCCTTTGGATGATAGCGTAAATAACGAAACTGAAACTGTAGTTAAGAGTGGTAACAAATTTGTGAATTTGTGAACTATAGAGTTCTTTTAACTTTTTTATCAGTATAAATCATGTTCCATTGATGCTAATTTTATAAATTGTACACAATTAAATTAATGAAAAAATGAAATACAGGTGTCATTTTCCTATCATTATTATTTTAATGGAATGCTATATTATTGTTTTACCCTTTGAATATACATATCTACTAACGTAGATGGAAGTAGCGTACACTATATGTTCCTTAAGACTTTGTTGGCTCAAAGTAGATTGAGAAGGATATAATTATGTATAAGCATTAGTTGGACAAAGATATCCTGCTAATTGAGACTCCCGTTTTCAACGAGGCGGAACGGAAAACCACGAGCACCACACGAGTGCTCCTGTAAAAGAGTGAGACGGTTATTTTTCTAAGGGGAAAATGGATTGGTCTCAATTGTATCTCCATCCTTGTCAATCTTCTTTGGTACACGATTTTTGTTGGTAGCTACTTCCAGATGTATATATTCAAAGGTTTTACCATTGAATACGGAAGAAAAAGACTCATGATTTTCTATTTACTTACCTAATTCATTAGATAAATTACCAAAAATTATAGGATAAAAATAATGAAGCCAAAATATATTAAAATTAAATAAAATAAGTAATTAAAATAACCATTAGCATATTTAAGTTAACGATTTTTTACAAAATATTTATTATCTATTTCAGATGAGTTAAAATGCTTAATTAAAATTTGTAAATTGCACTAAATTATTAGACATATTGCCTAATATAATAATATCTAATTATAATTAGAAAAAATTTCAATTCTATTTTTTTCTGTGCAATGGAATCGAATTTCTATAATCCGTAAAAATGATTTTATAAGGAAAGTATTTGTTTACACTACTTAAATACTATAAAATTACTATCAAAAATGAATTATTATATATCAACGTAAAATTATAGTTCTTGTACGGTGAGGAGTATTTGTCTAGCACAATTTTAACGTCAAGGAAAATAAGGAATGTGGGTATTCGGGCAATTGAAATACTTGTTATTTATTACTTTCAAATTTTAAAAATATTATTATCTCTAAATATTTACAAATTTTTAATTATATTTATCTTTCTATCACAGCTATTTTTATTTTTAGCAAATTTAAAAGATTTTGACATAGTTGCCAACATTTTATAAAGTTTTGTATTTATAGCTAAATTTATAAAATATTTTTTATGTTCCTTACATTCTCCGTCGACATGCAACCAGTTAATATATTTTGTATTAATATTTTCTTCTACTTTATGTAAAAGTGTTTTCTTAAAATACGAAATATGTTTATTATTTTGGAAAAATGTCTCCATTGTATTTAAAACTAAAAATAAAATGTCAACTGCTAATTAGGTCGGTCTAAATAAATATTCTATTTTATCATTTTCACCATAGTCTCTTAAGAATATTAAAATTTCATTATTTGTATATAATTCATCTTTCTTTTTTAAATCATTTTCACACATGTTGCATGAATATTTATTTAGGTACTTATATACTAAATAACCTGCATATATTATACAGTTACTCAATTTCACTAAACTTTAAGATTAAAATAAGATGAAAGAGGTTTCTACTTCAATAGAAATAGAAACAAAGGCATCTTTTATGGTACCAGACGGGCAAGATATACCTACCTGCACTTTGCAGGTGTTTTATAGAGAAATATAATTACATCAGTTATCAGAATGTTTTCTAGCAATTTTCCCAAATTATTATAAATAACCAGGAACTATTTTATAAATCACAAATTTTGTCTTTCAAAATAATAAATTTCGAACCCGGTTCCCCCGGGTTCGATCCCGACAAATGCCAAATATTTCCAATTTTAATTGGCACAAAAGTGACGCCTGTGGTGCACTCTCCACACCAGCTATGAGTGCCCGTGAGGTGACGCCTGGTAAGCGCCCACACGGTAAAATATATCGTTATCATTACCGATGTCTACATGTGTTGTAGATACTGGCACACCCAGAAATGGGTAATATGCCGTGATGATATATTTATTTATTTATTTTAAATAACAAATTTGTATTTCAGAACGCCAAATATTTTTCTAATTTTAAATGGCACAAAAGTGACCCCTGTGGCGCTCTCTCCACACCACCTATGAGTGCCCGTGAGGTGACCTCTGGTAAGCGCCCACACGGTAAAATATATCGTCATCATTACCGATGTCTGCATGTGTTGTAGATACTGGCACACCCAGAAATGGGTAATATGCCGTGATGATATATTTATTTTATTTATTTATTTATAATATAATAAATCATAATACCATTTAAAACACGTCAAGCTGTACAACGGATTTAAATATAAACATTGCAAAACATAATAAAAAAATCATAATTATGGATTATAATTTTCATGGCTAATTTGCCTTATTTATTACTGAAAATTTTAAAGCAAACTTCCAAAAATATTAATAAATGACGAGAAAATTAACTTGAAAACAAACATTTGATATGTACTTATCTGATGATGTAATTTGTATTATTATCATAACCATTGTTTTTACAAAATAAATAAATTCAAAATTGAAATCGATTCTACGAATTTAGTTAGTCCATATCATTTCATATGTAATATTACTTATTAAATGATAATATGTTTATAAATTGAAAAAAAAAAAACTATATAAGTCGCAAAAGGTTTATTTCCCTGCAATGTAAAATTTTATTACCTGTAGTAAATATCTTATTCAATAGAAAGCGTATAACCGCACAAACAAATATCAAACTTAATTTCCATGTTCTTAAAAACCAAAATACAGTGTTCTGAAATATCGACTTTAATTCAAGTATCTATGGACAGATGGCTCTGTATCGCTAAGCACATTTTTTTGCGTAACACTTTTTACCATTAGGTTGCATTATTGATACAGGGTGGGGCAGAAAAACCTATCCGATTTCAAATCCCTTTTTCTCAAAAGAGGGAGCAGGTAGAGTAGTGGGGTAAAAACCGTTAGAAAGCCGGTTTTATGCCATTTGTCAGTAGTCAACATGCCTTGGTCTGGTGAACATCGTGCTTTTGTTATTGAGCGGTTTATCGAATGCGGCGGTTCGATAATTGCTACACAACGTGCTTTTCGAATTCATTTCGGACTCGGGCGTCATGATCCTGTTCCACATCACGCTACGATTAAAGTGTGGGTGTCAAATTTTAGACAGACGAGTTCAGCATTGAAAAAGAAGTCGCCTGGACGTCCCAGGACAGCAACAGGACCTGAAAACGTGGCCAATGTGAGAGCCGCGATTGAACGTTCCCCGCGTCGTTCGGCGCGAAAACATTCGCTCGCTTTGGCGATTTCCAACCGCAGTATTCGGCGCATTTTGCACCGGGACCTCAAAATGCATCCCTACAAAATGGTTGTTGCACAGGAATTAAGTGAAAGGGATTTTGAAACCCGTACGAACCTGTGTCGCGATCTCCGAGAACTCCCAAACGACGATGTTGTGCTCTTCACGGACGAAGCCCATTTTCACCTTTGTGGTGCCGTTAACAGGCAGAATTGTGGTGTGCTCTTTCCCGCCTAGGCGTCTGGGGGCCTTACTTTTTTGAAGAAAATGGGCAAACCCTAACGGTCAACAGCGAGCGCTATTGTTTCATGCTGGAAAATTTTCTTAGACCCAAAATGGAAGAAAATGGCGTGGAAAATGTGTGGTTTCAACAGGATGGGGCAACCGCCCACACATCGCGACGATCAATGGACATTCTCAGGGAACTGTTTCCCGGTCGCCTCATTTCCCTGAGAGGTGATCTTGGCTGGCCGCCGCGCTCACCGGATCTCACTCCATGTGACTTCTTCCTTTGGGGTTACCTCAAATCGAAGGTTTACCAGCATCGACCAAGGACCCTTCTTGCTTTACGAAGGGAAATTGCTCGGGCAATTGAAGAAATTCCTGTGGAAATGACGGTGAAAGTCATGGAAAGCTACCGCGAGCGCCTAAATCAGTGTATCCGCTCCCAAGGACGACATTTGAGTGATGTGCTTTTCAAAACTTAAATTTAAAAATGGCATAAAATTTGCGATATGTTAATAAAAAATTTTTTTGACAAGTTGAGTGGTTTTAATTTTATAACGTTTTGAAATCGGATAGGTTTTTCTGCCCCACCCTGTATTACTTATTAAATGACATGACGTCATTGTGTTGTATGTATGACGTAAATCGCTTAATTGGCTGGATGTACTATATTATATAGATTGTAGAAGATACTACAATAATTATTGTTTTCTCTCAGTGAGACTTTTGCGGCGAGAAGTGGAAACTGAGTTAGTCGAAAAGAAAGCTGATGAAGAAAATAGAAAATCAGATCAACAAGAAAAATGCAACTGTTTGCTTACATGTACTTCATTGTCATATTCTGCTGAAACGTCCCAAGCTGACTTCAACTGGGTCAAAATGTTTGAAGCTTTTAATGCAAATTTCAGCGAGTTTCCAGGGTAAGTAAAACTAAATACGTCTCCACATTTTGTTAGATTCCAAATATACTGCAAAATCAAAAGATTCGTGAATACTAACGCAACTGTAAATATATGTTATATTTATACTTAAAATAAGTTTCCTAAAAACCGATTATTTATTTGCGATAGCCAGTCACAGTTAAGAATTTAATATAATGAGTATTATTATTGAAAATAACTGTTGTTTTTCCTTGGATATTTAATAAATAAAATAAGATTAAGTTCAAATTTAATTTTGCGTAATTATAATTAGCTGGTATTCCTATTGAGATTATTGTTAAATACGGGCCAGTACATAGGCGCCGACTTTGAAAAATTTTGTCGGGTGCACTCACCGAACAAGAAATTGAAATTATACATATCGTCGGCTGATTATTGGAATGCACCAATTCCACTTTTTGAAAAAAAAAAAAAATAGATATAGACAAATACGGATTCCCGGTATTTTTTTGTACCATGGCCAGTAGAAAGAACATCAAATTCAGTGCTTCTTGTACTTTAAACAGACTTATAGTCTTGTACCATGACCCTTAAAATGACTTACACTAAGAATTGTTTTCAATTAAGTCCAGAACCAATCAGATTTCATAATTCTGTCACGTGCTTCTGGACTAGTACAGTAAAAATAATAATAAAAAGTGTAGACGGTACAAAAAGTCTCATTATTGGATTTTTTGTTATAAATTGACTATGTTATTTTGAACCATGTCCTAGGGCTTTTTATATTTCGAAAATATTTAAAAATTATAACTTACAAATTTCATACAAAGTTAAGGAAAATTGAACTATACAAACAAAAAAAATTCAAAATGTTTTTCTCGAAAGTAATATTTGTGGACACTTTATTTCTTTTTATATTATTAATTATTAGACAATGCGAGACTAATCTTGGAAAAGAATTGCAAATTGCAAAAATCAATCTTTTACCGACCACTGGTGTGAGTGTTTTATAGTACACGGCTAGAGTTTATCAGTTTGTGAATTTTTGAGTATTTATTGGGACAAATTATTAGGAACCCAGATTTGGGGATTCAGCGACTATAATACATTAAAGAAATTACATTAATTTCTGGCGGAATATTCCGGATCTAAGCACACTGAAGGTCGATTAAAACTCTTTTAAACCGCCGAACAACTAAGGTAAGTATAAAGCTTTTTTGTAAAAATACGGATGAATATAAAGCTTTATTTTAATTAATATACGTTCATTAGTCTTCATGTAATGTTACTATCTTGTTTAAATTTACAATCACACACAAAATAAATTGTAAGTGAACTAGCAATGTTAACAAGTCTCTTTCAGGTTTTTTTTTTTGTATTATGGTGGATATTTATCAATAATATATCGATTGTACAACACGATCGATAAATATTTTGGGACTTTTGGAGTCGGGTAAATCGAATTCTGAGTTTGGAATTACGGCGTGGTCACGGAGTGGTGTGCAGTCAGAATCCGCCATTTTGGTCTGAGGCCTGACGTACCATCTGACATCAGCGGGAACGTTCATCGGATGTTATCACTATACAAAAGCTGTTTTTATTACGAAGAAATGGGGTCACAGCAGAAGCGTATTCGTCGCGACCCATAGAATTCTGCTACCACCAAGCTTAACCATCAATTTGCTTCTAGAGCAAATAGAAGTCATTTGAAGTACAACATGTATGATTAATATATGTATGTTATTAATCTTTTGTACTTTGACTATTACAAATATTGTAACGCTTGGACACGAAATAAATAAATCACTGTCCACAGCGACATCGGCCGCCGACAAACCAGATAAGCCTTTAAGTTCTGATTATATTTTGTTTATATTGTTTAACGCAAATCTTATTTAAGTTCATATTTATTATGTTCAATTTCTTTCTCTTTATAAATTGTTGTACTAACTCATGCGAGATTTTGTGTAGATATTCTTACGATACTTTTGAGTTTTCATTTAGGGTTCGTTGAGGTAGTTGGAAGGGTTAGAACTCGATTTATGTATTTATTGGATATTCATGCGCTCGCACTTCCCTGCTTGATCGATCAAACAATCGTCGTGCGCCTATTTGCGTATTTTTTATTTAAAACTTTTTTATTACGAAGTCCTCGCTCATTCGCGTACTGCGCGTTCCCTACGTGGAATATTTTATCATCCTCTGGAACTATTTACTAACTCGCCTGAGTTATATGAGTTTTATTAAATTGTTATTAACGATTATTATTATTGCCGTAATATTAAATTCTACTTGACATATCACACGTATTTTCAACTTGTGTATAGAATTTTTCAATATACCTATTGTTGATTTTAAAGTAAACGAGGCTTTATTGGTTACTACTCCCGATCTGACTCCAAACATATAACACACTTGTAGGATTTCGGTATTTTCGTGGTTGTATGCCTTACGAACAACCCCGTGGTGCCCTCTATTTAATTACTAATAGCAGTAGTCTATATTTACTTTTAATTGGGACTCACTGTCGTCTCCACTGCTTAACAGCTAGCGGCCGTAGTCTCGAAAATCTGTAGATGCGTATAAAATATATTTCCAAGCACATATTATAATTATAGTCCCCTTGGAAACACCGTCATATCTTCAAATTAAAGTTGTTGGGCATAAAATTCTTCACTTGAATCAATAAGCAAAATTAATTGCATGCTTTATAACGGCAGAAATTAGGTATGAAAATGTCAAAAATTACCTCATAAATAACGATAGAGGTTGAGCCATGTAATTGAGATAAAATAATTAACAAATGTCTAATTTTAGTTTCTTTCTATTGCTATTGCTTTATATGTAGAATTTTGTGCTTTACAACTTTTCTTTGAAGCATTTTAACCTAAAATAAGGAAGCAAGAAATTACGAAAGTCTGTCTTTACATGTTAAAGTCCTATATTCTGCTGTGATGTATAAAACGGCGTTACTTGTTAAGCGCGAAAATAAAAATAATTTTAATAATGTATAACATGTAATTATATTAATCAATAATTAGTAACGAATGAAAATTGACATGTATAACAACAATATAAATATGATGTAAAATGTTTTAATGGTTAAATTTTTTGTCGGGTGCACTTGACCCCATGCACCCTACAAGTCGGCGCCTATGGGCCAGTATTCTTTGGAAGAAGAACTTCTGTAGATCTGTATTTATCCTCTATTAGTACCTTCTACGCTCCTAACTCATATCTTTGTATCGATTATAAACGCCCGAACTGTACAACAAATATGTAATTATCATTATCGATATCTTCGTATAAAGCATATTGGCACACCCTATACTATCGAGGGCAATATGCCTTGATGATATATTTACTTATATTTTTATTTAAGATTTTTTGGAAACCTATCTACCTATGTAATACGAGAGATTACTGTATTTTAATTATTTTTTCCATATTTCAGAATTCAGATGACTCGAGTGAACATATTCTTCACGGATATAGAATTCACATCCTCTATTCGAAGCGAGCTATACGGCCCTACAGACTTCATTGCTAGTTGCGGAGGTCTGTTAGGTCTTTTCATGGGCTTTTCTTTCATTTCTCTGGTAGAAATAATATATTTCTTAACTCTACGCATTTGGTGTAACATCAAAATGCATGGAAGAAAGATGTGGAATCAATCTAGAATTAATAACAGGAAGAATGATCCTAACTCAACAGAAGAGCAAATAGATATTAAAATTTTATAATATATCGATGTTCTGTGTCTCATTATTCAAACATTGTGGCCATTATAATTACGTGATATTTTTTTGGTTGTAATACAAAACACAATTATCAAAGTTAAATGTACCTAAATGTTTTCTTATTAACCACATTGACCGGTAGTATTTACTCTTAAACAGGGGTGATTAAGCGTTGACTAAAGTAACAAATTCAGCTGTTTTTTAATCACCCCAATGTATTTCTAAATGGTAGTCATGGTAATTAGTTAGTCAGGGTGACTAAAATTTTGAGTAAATACTACCGGTCATTGTTTCCACGGAATAAAGAAAAAGAAAACTAGCAATAATATTGAATTCTCAAAATTCATAGTATTTTTTTGCTAGTTTTTATATGATCGTAGAAAAAGTATTTGAAAACTCTAAAAACATTCATTATTAAAAGAGTAATTTTTAATATGGTATCTATAATAATTGTTTATTTTATAAAACATATTAAGTGTTTAATATAAAAATAATAATAAATTGAGTATAATAATATCAAATATACAAATCTGAATGTGATACTATTGTAAGAATATAAATGTATTAATATAAATGGAATTTAAATGAAATAAACATATTAAAACATACAAATTAATTTAATTTTTCTCATATTCTGCTTTTAATAAAATAGATAATAGCTATTTGTGTATTAAGAGCGCAAAATGCGACATTGTCGATTCAGAGGCATTCTCTCGAAATCGACAATGTCCATTTGCGCTCGAAACACACACAAGATTTTTTCTACAGTCGCCTTCCACCATAAAAATAATAAAATGTACACTTTATACTTACAGTACTGCTCAATAAATAACGATTGGCTAATACAAAAGATACGGTTCAAACTTAAAAAGGCTTTTAAATGATTATATCGTTACATTAGCCATCTATTCCATAAAAAAAAACCAAAATTATGATTTGATGAGTTTTTGTAGCAAAATGTGTGGTTAGTTAGCCTGTTACACTGAAAAAATTAACAAATATTTCAAAGAATTTGTGATTATATAGACATGTATGTGCATTCACTGACTTCTCGCAAATATTTAAGTAACGAAATAACTAATAACTTTATTGTAATCAAAATAAATAGTTAACTAGAGATCAGATGTCAGTACGACTCGCAACTATCCTACCGCCATCTGTGTACAATCATTCCTATTACTAAACATAACTGTTCACGCAATTTATTTTATATTTAATTTTATTTTATCGTTATTTTCAATTCTTCTTGTTTCGTTTTTGTAAATGAATGCCCTATTTCATTTTCACAGCAGTGTGGCATTTTGTTAGGTTATGTTAAATACCGGCAGAACATATGTCAAATTGACTTGTGAACGTGATAAATGTGTAATTACAGTGCCATTAGTTCCTAACTAAACATTTTCATTAGGAATGTAGACAAGTGACATTTCTCAACATTGTATACTTAGAAATTTGGACAGCGAGAGTTTTTTCTACTTTGTCGCGCATGAGCGGCAAAGTGACATTTTGCGTTGACAAAAGAGAGCGCAAATGGCTACTTTCTATAGTGACTGTAGAAAAAATGTATTTCCTATGTATTATTTACCTCCAACCACTGATAGACAAGATACGTACTGTCTTTGATTGATAAAATTTCTATAGTGAGTTTTTAACGAATAAGCGTGTTTTGGAGTCCCTAGAATACGATATTACTATTTTTGCAATGATGTCTGCGTCTATGTTCATGTCTGTGTCGGTTTGACGATTTTTTTGTATTCGATAACTCTTTAACTCTAAGGACACACGTGCAGACTCGTCATAGTTTAAAACAGTAGACACGATCACGAGTAGGTGGTCGAGTCGGCCCTTGGATGCTTAGAAAAGCTCTGTTTGAGTTATCATTTTTGAAAATGGAGAATTATGCACGGGAAGAGAAGATACAAATCATTGAATAGTATTATTTTGATGAAAACTATTTTTTATAATTTCTGACAGACAAAATGTCATAAAATTTGTTTGAGATTTTATTTCAATACCATGGCTAACACTATAAAGAAGTAACTTTAATAAAATTTTGAATTCAATTTCTTCGGTTACGAAACGTGCAAAAGAATATGTGAATATTGATTTAGATGAAAAATTATAATATAATTTTGACGTCATCCGCGGCGGATCGGCGGCGGACCCCCCTCCACACAATTTAGCAAAGGACAAAAATTTTTAGAAAGAGCGAGGTGATCTCTTGGCCGAGTAGATCAAATGCTCTCCCCTTCCCATTCGACATTTGTTGTCAGTATCAGCAACGTGCAGAAGTTTGGTTATGTCATTAGTCATTTTGTGCAATACATTACTAATTTATATTCATTTTATATTAATCATATTTCTACTTACGTATTCGCTCTCAGACATGTTTACTTTTCTTTTCAAAGAGCATTTGTTGTGATCACGTGGGGTTACGTGGTGGATCACATGATAAACGTCAAACTGTAGAGTTAAATCTTGCCAAAGCCAACTAGATAACAATAACAACTTATTAAATACATTTTTACTCACTAGATGACAACCGAAAATTTTGAATTGTATAAGTCCCCATTCTCTTTAACATTTATGGCCTGGTTTTCGTGTTACACCCGGTATATGATAGTATCAATAAGAAAAGACAAGCAGTTTGCTGTAAATATAAGTGAGTGGTATAGCTCACAGTCATTCTAATTATTGTACAGGTATACGTTCAAGTGTAGATCACCACTTGCGATCGTAAGCTAATCTCTAACATTGAGTCTAGGACCCGTAGGTCTCTGGGACCTCAACATGTCTGGGACATACATATGTTGGTGGCTATGGTGAAACAAAAAGAAAAACAAATAAGAGGCTGAGATCCACGATAGGTCTGAAACATACGTACGATCGTAAGCTACACTCTCATAATGAGTCTGGGACTCATGGACCTCTAGGAGGTCGAGTTCTGGGAGCACAATATATCTGGGACATGCGTAACTACGGCACCGCTAATATATATATATATATATATATATGTTGTGTGGAGGGTGGTCCGCCGCCGATCCGCCGCGGATGACGTCAAAATTATAATATAATTATAAGTCCCCATTAAATTTTTCATCTAAATCAATATTCAAATATTCTTTTGCACGTTTCGTAACCGAAGAAATTGAATTCAAAATTTTATTAAAGTTACTTCTTTATAGTGTTATAGTCTATTTGAGAATGACTGGCAGTAATAAATCATTATTTGCAAGAGTAGTATTGGATTTTTGCCAGCAATGCGGCAAATAAAACTACCAGAAAAATCAGTTGTAACTACACTAGGATGGTCAAAATAAGCCGCAAGTCGCATAATGTCCTACTGAAATTATAAATGGCTCGATCGTTTCGTCTATCAGATGGTCAAGTTTGCACATTTGGTCTTCTTCCTTTATGACATGTTGAATACAATTTTTCCAATTATCGGCAGTCACGTGTTTTAATGCATCCATAAAAAGTTTTTTCACATTGTCCAATTTAAAAGTGGTGTTGTTTCGCGCTACTTTACCTTTAACTTGAGCCCAAACTAATTCCATTGGATTGAGCTCGCAGGAAAACCATATTTCACATTATATTCAGGTAGTTTCATCTTAATTATTTAAATGACTTTACCTGACCCTGAAAAACAATTTAGACCTAAAACTATAGTTCTCTACCGAATTTAGTCATTTCGACTATCCCTGTGCAAACAATTATTGGCGCGCCACTGGAATGTCTTTGACAGAATGATTTATTACTGCCAGTCATTCTCAAATAGACTATAGCCATGGTATTGAAATAAAATCTCAAACAAATTTTATGACATTTTGTCTGTCAGAAATTATAAAATATAGTTTTCATCAAAATAATACTATTCAATGATTTGTATCTTCTCTTCCCGTGCATAATTCTCCATTTTCAAAAATGATAACTCAAACAGAGCTTTTCTAAGCATCCAAGGGCCGACTCGACCACCTACTCGTGATCGTGTCTACTGTTTTAAACTATGACGAGTCTGCACGTGTGTCCTTAGAGTTAAAGAGTTATCGAATACAAAAAAATTGTCAAACCGACACAGACATGAACATAGACGCAGATATCATTGCAAAAATAGTAATATCGTATTCTAGGGACTCCAAAACACGCTTATTCGTTAAAAACTCACTATAGAAATTTTATCAATCAAAGACAGTACGTATCTTGTCTATCAGTGATTGGAGGTAAATAATACATAGGAAATACATTTTTTCTACAGTCACTTATAGAAAGTAGCCATTTGCGCTCTCTTTTGTCAACGCAAAATGTCACTTTGCCGCTCGTGCGCGAGAAAGTAGAAAAAACGCTCGCTGTCCAAATTTCTAAGTATACAATGTTGAGAAATGTCACTTGTCTACATTATTAATGAAAATGTTTAGTTAGGAACTAATGGCACTGTAATTACACATTTATCACGTTCACAAGTCAATTTGACATATGTTCTGCCGGTATTTAACATAACCTAACAAAATGCCACACTGCTGTGAAAATGAAATAGGGCTTTCATTTACAAAAACGAAACAAGATGAATTGAAAATAACGATAAAATTAAATTAAATATAAAATAAATTGTGTGAACAGTTATGTTTAGTAAAAGGAATGGCGGTGGGATAGTTGCGAGTCGTACTGACATCTGATCTCTAGTTAACTAATTATTTTGATTACAATAAAGTTATTAGTTATTTCGTTACTTAAATATTTGCGAGAAGTCAGTGAATGCACATACATGTCTATATAATCACAAATTCTTTGAAATATTTGTTAATTTTTTCAGTGTGACAGGCGTCACAACTAACCACACATTTTGCTACAAAAACTCATCAAATCATAATTTTGGTTTTTTTATGGAATAGATGGCTAATATGACGATATAATCATTTAAAAGCCTTTTTAAGTTTGAACCGCATCTTTTGTATTAGCCAATCGTTATTTATTGAGCAGTACTGTAAGTATAAAGTGTACATTTTATTATTTTTATGGTGGAAGAGCCCATTGTGGCGACTGTAGAAAAAGTCTTGTGTGTGTTTCGAGCGCAAATGGACATTGTCGATTTCGAGAGAATGCCTCTCAATCGACAATGTCGCATTTTGCGCTCTTAATACACAAATAGCTATTATCTATTTTATTAAAAGCAGAATATGAGAAAAATTAAATTAATTTGTATGTTTTAATATGTTTATTTCATTTAAATTCCATTTATAATTATAATAATAATAATAATAATAATAATAATAATAATAATAAACTTTATTTCCTAACAGGTATACACCCAAAGAAGGAAAATGACTAACATAAATACAAATACATGAAAAATATATACAAGAGTATGAGAAAAATATTAATTAAAATGATTATATATTGTACACATGACAACCAATGGAGACTTAGACATTGTATTCGTCCTACAGCTGGGTAAATAAAAAAAATTATAATTACGAGAGTTAGTGGAAGGGACATGTATAAGTAATTTTGACAACAACACTGGGGCGTCAATGTTACCATTTAAAATGTTTGATAAAAATGTAAGAGTTATTTGAGAATGGCGAGATTCAATGGGATCAAAAGAAAATTCATTCAGTAAAGTACTGTGTTCAAAACCTTGGTTTGGGTAGGAAGAAAATTTTTTGAACCACATGTATTTTAAGAATTTACGTTAAACGCTCTCAATTATATTTTTATGTGTATTAAGGGGTGAATACCAAATTAAGATGCCATATTCAATTTTAGATCGAACTAAGGAAAAAAACAATGTTCGGAGAGTATTTTCAATGCAGAAATCTCTGCTACTTCTAATAACAAAACCAAGTAATCTGTAGGTCGCTGACACTAGTTCTTTAATATGGGGTGAAAATTTAACTTCTGGGTCGAATAAAATGCCTAAGTCTTTAATTAAGTAAGTACGAGTTAATACATTATCATTAATATAATACAAAACGTGAATGGGACACTTCCTTCGCGTATACGACATAATTTTACATTTATTTATATTTAAAGGTAGATTGTTATTTGTACACCATGTGTGAAACTTGTTAATATTGTTCTGGAAGTCAACACAATCTTGATTAGAATTGATTTTGTAATACATTTTTACGTCGTCCGCGTACAAAAGTATGTCACAGTTCACAGAAAGACAAATGTCATCAATAAATAGAATGAACAGTAAGGGGCCAAGGTTCGATCCCTGTGGTACACCGGAAAAAGGACAAAATGGCTTACTCACAAATCCGTTATAATGAACATACATTGAACGATTCATTAAGTAATTTTCAAAAAAATGAATGACAATATTGTTACAACCAAATAATTTTAATTTGTATAAAAGAATGTTGTGATCTAATTTGTCGAAGGCCTTAGAGAATTTATATTAATACATTTATATTCTTACAATAGTATCACATTCAGATTTGTATATTTGATATTATTATACTCAATTTATTATTATTTTTATATTAAACACTTAATATGTTTTATAAAATAAACAATTATTATAGATACCATATTAAAAATTACTCTTTTAATAATGAATGTTTTTAGAGTTTTCAAATACTTTTTCACGATCATATAAAAACTAGCAAAAAAATACTATGAATTTTGAGAATTCAATATTATTGCTAGTTTTCTTTTTCTTTATTCCGTGGAAACAATGACCGGTAGTATTTACTCAAAATTTTAGTCACTCTGACTAACTAATTACCATGACTACCATTTAGAAATACATTGGGGTGATTAAAAAACAGCTGAATTTGTTACTTTAGTCAACGCTTAATCACCCCTGTTTAAGAGTAAATACTACCGGTTAATGTGGTTAATAAGAAAACATTTAGGTACATTTAACTTTGATAATTGTGTTTTGTAGTACAACCAAAAAAATATCACGTAATTATAATGGCCACAATGTTTGAATAATGAGACACAGAACATCGATATATTATAAAATTTTAATATCTATTTGCTCTTCTGTTGAGTTAGGATCATTCTTCCTGTTACTAATTCTAGATTGATTCCACATCTTTCTTCCATGCATTTTGATGTTACACCACATGCGTAGAGTTAAGAAATATATTATTTCTACCAGAGAAATGAAAGAAAAGCCCATGAAAAGACCTAACAGACCTCCGCAACTAGCAATGAAGTCTGTAGGGCCGTATAGCTCGCTTCGAATAGAGGATGTGAATTCTATATCCGTGAAGAATATGTTCACTCGAGTCATCTGAATTCTGAAATACAGAAAAAATAATTAAAATACAGTAATCTCTCGTATTACATAGGTAGATAGGTTTCCAAAAAAATCTTAAATAAAAATATAAGTAAATATATCATCAAGGCATATTGCCCTCGATATTATAGGGTGTGCCAATAGGCTTTATACGAAGATATCGATAATGATAATTACATATTTGTTGTACAGTTCGGGCGTTTATAATCGACACAAAGATATGAGTTAGGAGCGTAGAAGGTACTAATAGAGGATAAATACAGATCTACAGAAGTTCTTCTTCCAAAGCATACTGGCCCATAGGCGCCGACTTGTAGGGTTGTAGGGTGCATGGGGTCAAGTGCACCCGACAAAAAATTTAACCATTAAAACATTTTACATCATATTTATATTGTTGTTATACATGTCAATTTTCATTCGTTACTAATTATTGATTAATATAATTACATGTTATACATTATTAAAATTATTTTTATTTTCGCGCTTAACAAGTAACGCCGTTTTATACAACACAGCAGAATATAGGACTTTAACATGTAAAGACAGACTTCCGTAATTTCTTGCTTCCTTATTTTAGGTTAAAATGCTTCAAAGAAAAGTTGTGAAGCACAAAATTCTACATATAAAGCAATAGCAATAGAAAGAAACTAAAATTAGACATTTGTTAATTATTTTATCTCAATTACATGGCTCAACCTCTATCGTTATTTATGAGGTAATTTTTGACATTTTCATACCTAATTTCTGCCGTTGTAAAGCAAGCAATTAATTTTGCTTATTGATTCAAGTGAAGAATTTTATGCCCAACAACTTTAATTTGAAGATATGACGGTGTTTCCAAGGGGAATATAATTATAATATGTGCTTGGAAATATATTTTATACGCATCTACAGATTTTCGAGATTGCGGCCGCTAGCTGTTAAGCAGTGGAGACGGAAGTGAGTCCCAATTAAAAGTAAATATAGACTACTGCTATTAATAATTAAATAGAGGGCGCCACGGGGTTGTTCGTGAGGCATACAACCACGAAAATACCGAAATCTTACAAGTGTGTTATATGTTTGGAGTCAGATCGGGAGTAGTAACCAATAAAGCCTCGTTTACTTTAAAATCAACAATAGGTATATTGAAAAATTCTATACACAAGTTGAAAATACGTGTGATATGTCAAGTAGAATTTAATATTACGGCAATAATAATAATCGTTAATAACAATTTAATAAAACTCATATAACTCAGGCGAGTTAGTAAATAGTTCCAGCGGATGATAAAATATTCCACGTAGGGAACGCGCAGTACGCGAATGAGCGAGGACTTCGTAATAAAAAAGTTTTAAATAAAAAATACGCAAATAGGCGCACGACGATTGTTTGATCGATCAAGCAGGGAAGTGCGAGCGCATGAATATCCAATAAATACATAAATCGAGTTCTAACCCTTCCAACTACCTCAACGAACCCTAAATGAAAACTCAAAAGTATCGTAAGAATATCTACACAAAATCTCGCATGAGTTAGTACAACAATTTATAAAGAGAAAGAAATTGAACACAATAAATATGAACTTAAATAAGATTTGCGTTAAACAATATAAACAAAATATAATCAGAACTTAAAGACTTATCTGGTTTGTCGGCGGCCGATGTCGCTGTGGACAGTGATAACATCCGATGAACGTTCCCGCTGATGTCAGATGGTACGTCAGGCCTCAGACCAAAATGGCGGATTCTGACTGCACACCACGCCGTAATTCCAAACTCAGAATTCGATTTACCCGACTCCAAAAGTCCCAAAATATTTATCGATATATTATTGATAAATATCCACCATAATACAAAAAAAAAAAACCTGAAAGAGACTTGTTAACATTGCTAGTTCACTTACAATTTATTTTGTGTGTGATTGTAAATTTAAACAAGATAGTAACATTACATGAAGACTAATGAACGTATATTAATTAAAATAAAGCTTTATATTCATCCGTATTTTTACAAAAAAAGCTTTATATTTACCTTAGTTGTTGGGCGGTTTAAAAGAGTTTTAATCGACCTTCAGGGTGCTTAGATCCGGAATATTCCGCCAGAAATTAATATAATTTCTTTAATGTATTATAGTCGCTGAATCCCCAAATCTGGGTTGCTAATAATTTATCCCAATAAATACTCAAAAATTCACAAACTGATAAACTCTAGCCGGGTAATATAAAACACTCACACCAGTGGTCGGTAAAAGATTGATTTTTGCAATTTGCAATTCTTTTCCAAGATTAGTCTCGCATTGTCTAATAATTAATAATATAAAAAGAAATAAAGTAAAATAATATAGTGAACCAGCTTTGCTCACGAGTCTTCCGCGTTACTAACTATAGGGCTTTACATGTTCTTTGAAATTGTAGCCCGAAAATAAATAAAATTAAATTTATAACAAAATTTCAAAATAAGGACGTGACAAAGATTTTTATCTAAAAAAAAATTAGAGAAGCAGAAAATATTACTATGTCCACAAATATTACTTTCGAGAAAAACATTTTGAATTTTTTTTGTTTGTATAGTTCAATTTTCCTTAACTTTGTATGAAATTTGTAAGTTATAATTTTTAAATATTTTCGAAATATAAAAAGCCCTAGGACATGGTTCAAAATAACATAGTCAATTTATAACAAAAAATCCAATAATGAGACTTTTTGTACCATGTCTACACTTTTTATTATTATTTTTACTGTACTAGTCCAGAAGCACGTGACAGAATTATGAAATCTGATTGGTTCTGGACTTAATTGAAAACAATTCTTAGTGTAAGTCATTTTAAGGGTCATGGTACAAGACTATAAGTCTGTTTAAAGTACAAGAAGCACTGAATTTGATGTTCTTTCTACTGGCCATGGTACAGAAAAATACCGGGAATCCGTATTTGACTATATCTATTTTTTTTTTTTTTTTCAAAAAGTGGATTTGGTGCATTCCAATAATCAGCCGACGATATGTATAATTTCAATTTCTTGTTCGGTGAGTGCACCCGACAAAAATTTTCAAAGTCGGCGCCTATGTACTGGCCCGTATTTAACAATAATCTCAATAGGAATATCAGCTAATTATAATTACGCAAAATTAAATTTGAACTTAATCTTATTTTATTTACTAAATATCCAAGGAAAAACAACAGTTATTTTCAATAATAATACTCATTATATTAAATTCTTAACTGTGACTGGCTATCGCAAATAAATAATCGGTTTTTAGGAAACTTATTTTAAGTATAAATATAACATATATTTACAGTTGCGTTAGTATTCACGAATCTTTTGATTTTGCAGTATATTTGGAATCTAACAAAATGTGGAGACGTATTTAGTTTTACTTACCCTGGAAACTCGCTGAAATTTGCATTAAAAGCTTCAAACATTTTGACCCAGTTGAAGTCAGCTTGGGACGTTTCAGCAGAATATGACAATGAAGTACATGTAAGCAAACAGTTGCATTTTTCTTGTTGATCTGATTTTCTATTTTCTTCATCAGCTTTCTTTTCGACTAACTCAGTTTCCACTTCTCGCCGCAAAAGTCTCACTGAGAGAACACAATAATTATTGTAGTATCTTCTACAATCTATATAATATAGTACATCCAGCCAATTAAGCGATTTACGTCATACATACAACACAATGACGTCATGTCATTTAATAAGTAATATCAATAATGCAACCTAATGGTAAAAAGTGTTACTCAAAAAAATGTGCTTAGCGATACAGAGCCATCTGTCCATAGATACTTGAATTAAAGTCGATATTTCAAAACACTGTATTTTGGTTTTAAAATATGGTTTTAAGAACATGGAAATTAAGTTTGATATTTGTTTGTGCGGTTATACGCTTTCTATTGAATAAGATATTTACTACAGGTAATAAAATTTTACATTGCAGGGAAATAAACCTTTTGCGACTTATATAGTTTTTTTTTTTTCAATTTATAAACATTATCATTTAATAAGTAATATTACATATGAAATGATATGGACTAACTAAATTCGTAGAATCGATTTCAGTTTTGAATTTATTTATTTTGTAAAAACAATGGTTATGATAATAATACAAATTACATCATCAGATAAGTACATATCAAATGTTTGTTTTCAAGTTAATTTTCTCGTCCTTTATAAATATTTTTGGAAGTTTGCTTTAAACATCTCATTCGTATAAAATTATTAAATTAACCGAATGAATTTTCAGTAATAAATAAGGCAAATTAGCCATGAAAATTATAATCCATAATTATGATTTTTTTATTATGTTTTGCAATGTTTATATTTAAATCCGTTGTATAGCTTGACGTGTTTTAAATGGTATTATGATTTATTATATTATAAATAAATAAATAAAATAAATATATCATCACGGCATATTACCCATTTCTGGGTGTGCCAGAATCTACAACACATGCAGACATCGGTAATGATGACGATATATTTTACCGTGTGGGCGCTTACCAGAGGTCACCTCACGGGCACTCATAGGTGGTGTGGAGAGAGCGCCACAGGGGTCACTTTTGTGCCATTTAAAATTAGAAAAATATTTGGCGTCTGAAATACAAATTTGTTATTTAAAATAAATAAATAAATATATCATCACGGCATATTACCCATTTCTGGGTGTGCCAGTATCTACAACACATGTAGACATCGGTAATGATGACGATATATTTTACCGTGTGGGCGCTTACCAGGCGTCACCTCACGGGCACTCATAGCTGGTGTGGAGAGTGCACCACAGGCGTCACTTTTGTGCCAATTAAAATTGGAAATATTTGGCATTTGTCGGGATCGAACCCGGGGGAACCGGGTTCGAAATTTATTATTTTGAAAGACAAAATTTGTGATTTATAAAATAGTTCCTGGTTATTTATAATAATTTGGGAAAATTGCTAGAAAATATTCTGATAACTGATGTAATTATATTTCTCTATAAAACACCTGCAAAGTGCAGGTAGGTATATCTTGCCCGTCCGGTACCATAAAAGATGCCTTTGTTTCTATTTCTATTGAAGTAGAAACCTCTTTCATCTTATTTTAATCTTAAAGTTTAGTAAAATTGAGTAACTGTATAATATATGCAGGTTATTTAGTATATAAGTACCTAAATAAATATTCATGCAACATGTGTGAAAATGATTTAAAAAAGAAAGATGAATTATATACAAATAATGAAATTTTAATATTCTGAAGAGACTGGTGAAAATGATAAAATAGAATATTTATTTAGACCGACCTAATTAGCAGTTGACATTTTATTTTTAGTTTTAAATACAATGGAAACATTTTTCCAAAATAATAAACATATTTCGTATTTTAAGAAAACACTTTTACATAAAGTAGAAGAAAATATTAATACAAAATATATTAACTGGTTGCATGTCGACGGAGAATGTAAGGAACATAAAAAATATTTTATAAATTTAGCTATAAATACAAAACTTTATAAAATGTTGGCAACTATGTCAAAATCTTTTAAATTTGCTAAAAATAAAAATAGCTGTGATAGAAAGATAAATATAATTAAAAATTTGTAAATATTTAGAGATAATAATATTTTTAAAATTTGAAAGTAATAAATAACAAAAGTATTTCAATTGCCCGAATACCCACATTCCTTATTTTCCTTGACGTTAAAATTGTGCTAGACAAATACTCCTCACCGTACAAGAACTATAATTTTACGTTGATATATAATAATTCATTTTTGATAGTAATTTTATATTATTTAAGTAGTGTAAACAAATACTTTCCTTATAAAATCATTTTTACGGATTATAGAAATTCGATTCCATTGCACAGAAAAAAATAGAATTGAAATTTTTTCTAATTATAATTAGATATTATTATATTAGGCTAATAATTTAGTGCAATTTATAAATTTTAATTAAGCATTTTAACTCATCTGAAATAGATAATAAATATTTTGTAAAAAATCGTTAACTTAAATATGCTAATGGTTATTTTAATTACTTATTTTATTTAATTTTAATATATTTTGGCTTCATTATTTTTATCCTATAATTTTTGGTAATTTATCTAATGAATTAGGTAAGTAAATAGCAGTGGCGGCTGGTGATATCTTTGTATGGTAGGGCACAAAAAATTAAAAAAGTAAAAAGAGTATATTAAATTATTTAATCTTTAAGATACAGAAGCCATCTTCGTAATTAAATGAGTGCTAGACGATTACAATTCAACAATAACAGATTACCTCGGAAAATGCCGGACATACTCGGACATCTTCGTTTAAATTGGGCTGTGCCCGGAACAGGCTTAATGCAGTCATATGCAGCTTCGCGCGCTTCGCTGCTATTGGTCAAAATTCGAGTAAAAATAGTGGGAGACCGGGGCAGAAACATTTGTGCCCTAGCTTCTACCAGCATATCGGTACGTGCACACGTCAGTATATAGGCTATCTAGCTATCGGCGGTGGAGTAAGAATTGCATAATAATGAAAGTAAATAAATAATAATTAATGTATTTTTAAAATGTATATGTACTCGCTTATTTCTTTTTTTCTTGTCTTTTTATTTGGTAGGGCTGCGCCCTTGTGCCCTATAGCACGAGCCGCCACTGGTAAATAGAAAATCATGAGTCATTTTCTTCCGTATTCAATGGTAAAACAATAATATAGCATTCCATTAAAATAATAATGATAGGAAAATGACACCTGTATTTCATTTTTTCATTAATTTAATTGTGTACAATTTATAAAATTAGCATCAATGGAACATGATTTATACTGATAAAAAAGTTAAAAGAACTCTATAGTTCACAAATTCACAAATTTGTTACCACTCTTAACTACAGTTTCAGTTTCGTTATTTACGCTATCATCCAAAGGGATTTGGGACAAGAAAATGTCATAACAAATATTTAGTGATGCTAATGTTTACAGAATTTTATTGCACTTGGCCTGTACCGAGCGGTCGAGTGTCAGGCGCAATGATTCTCAACACAAGAAACACCAAATTATCAAAACTTATTTCTCTCCCCAGTAGGCACCCAAATCTCTATGTAATTTTTTACTTGTACGTTAGAGACAGCACTAAATGACTGCAAACTATTCAAACGAACGATAACGATTTTGAGCATTAGGTTGCCATTATTGATATTACTTTACTATTAAATTAAATGGTCATGTGTTAAAAAGTTTATATGAGCATGTAAAACGGATTAAAATATGATCTGCGGGTTACCTTCATAAATCCACATATTTCTTATAAATGTAACATGTTTGTTATCAGAAGTAATATCACAAGACCTCCTGATTTTATCGATACATTTTTATTTTGCACGAATTTTTTTGCTTAGCAACAAACACGAAAGCAAACTGCATGGTAAATCCCGACTCCGAAGGTGGACGGATTTTACCTAATGTCAGTTTGCTTGAGTGATTTTCTTAAAAGCAAAAAAAATGCGTGCTTAAAAATAAAAGTTTATCTGAGAAAATCTGAGAGGTCGTGTGGTATTTGCTGAGATAAATTCCAAAGACAACGCAAAATGAAACTTGATAGCTTGGTAGCGGAAAATTATCGGGGGTAACGGGGTTTTATCGATATAATACTGTTCCCATTGGTTGAATTTTCAAATTTTTACATCATGATTGGTTAAAAACTAGTCGTTGGAATTTATCATTTTAATCCACCGAAATCCAATTTTATTTAAAATTTTCTAAAGGATATCCTTCCGGTGTTTGAATTGAAATGTAGTTTTTTTTTTTCTAGTCGAAATTTTGCTAACAGTATTTATTCAACTGTAAGGCGTTTGCCACACGCTGTACAGATAGATTCAATTTTCAAATTATTACTAAGAAAATAAATAGAACAAAATATTACCTCGGTAATACAATTCACTGTAAGTAAGGGCCCACCATTCTATTTTTCATTTTCAAAATAAATCAATAATAAATTAACTACAAGCTCTTTAATTTGACATGATAGAGCATTTGACATTTTGTCAATGAACGACGAAACAAAAAACCTAATGAAATAACAATACAAGTCGAAAAGTATAATGTAGACATGTAATATTTAGTACTATATATGTTCAGAATTACCAATAAAAAAAATCTGTTGTGGCCAGCACAAGACCTTCCGTCAATTCCATGTATTTTGTACAAATCCCATACCAAAAGGTCCTTGGAACAGATTCTATATAATATCATGTAAAAACACATATTATTTTTTACAAATTCCATTACCAAAAGTTCATTTGAAAAGGTTCTATAAATCCAATAAAATTATAACATAAACTACACTAATTAATGTCCTTCCATCTTCTCTTTGGCCTTTCTCTGCGTGTCACTTGCGAGCAACACTATGACATACCAATTTTAGATCCTATACTTTTTCCATATTTGGTTTTGCACTTGCAACTGACATCTGTCAATTAAATTTTTTTGAATAATTATGTCAGCTGTTTCCATGATAAATAACAAAGCTGACTAATTTTTGAAAATTAATTTCTTTATAATGCTTTAAATTTACATCTATTGAATATGAAGGAAAATGTATAATCAAACTGTATAGAGAAGAGTATTTTCTTTAATATATATAATAACAAAATGTCAAAAAATAATATTTAACTGCGTTTTTTTAAGAAAAACTGTTAAAAACTTCAAATAAGGGTATTCCGGTGGATCAATTATAACCAAAATATAATCAACTCTTCATATGGATGTACAGAAGAGGAATACGAAAGAATTATAATTTTTGGAATTGTAGTATTGGAGTTATCGTCGGAGAAAAATTTGTCACACGCGGACACACACACACACGGACACACACACACACACACACACACACACACACACACACACACACGGACACACACACACACATACATACAGACATCATCTTAAAAATGGTATATTCGTATTGTAGGGACCCTAAAACGTGCTTATTCATTAAAAACTCACCACCGAATTTTTTGACCAAAGACAATACCTTCCTTACCTAAAGGTGACGGAAGGTAAAAAATCATCAAAGGTCATTTCGCAAAAATTAACAAATAATAAAATAATAAAATACCGTTAATAAAATATATTTGAAAATATATAGAAAATTTTAAAACTCCCTAAACGATGACGTAAACCGTTTGACCGGCTATATAATTTAAATTGTACTTTCGCTTTAATAATGTTACAATTTACAGAATTAACGTTTTTGAATAATAAACTTACATTGTGCAAGGGCCATGCAATATTTTTTTCCTGATCCACAAATTGGTGTATTATTAGCTCCTGAAAAAAGAAAAGCATGTATTACCATATAAATATTTTCAGTTTCCAATAAATATTTCAAAATATCCCATTAATTCCCAAAGGTAGAAAAAATATATTTTTCAGTACAAAAACTTATCTATTATAAACAAAAATATATTATTGTAGACACTATTGAAAAAAAATATTTTTTTTAATTACAAATGTCGCAACAAAATGTTGCGTTTACGCAATGTTACTGATAGTAAATGTCTCTGTCAAAAAACTAATCACTTCAAATTAATAATAGTAACATTTAAAAAAAAATAGTAAATAAAACAATAGTTTTCTGCAATGGAACAGTTTGCAGCGTTCGTAAATACGTAGGTATGTATTTAAATTAATAAAAATTAAATAGCGGGAGGTTTTGTGTTGGTCACATCAGATTTTTTTATTAATTAGTTACAATAGCCGTGACCAGGCCGTAACGTATGACATTATTCTCTCTTTTCTTTTGAGAAAAGTAGAAAAATAATGATTGTTGATTCATATAAGGAACGGGTTTTTATTAAAAAGAATTATTATGGAGGAAATAGTTTTAGAAGAGTACGGTATTTATTCTCTATAAAGTATGTAAAAGTTAAATTGACGTTTATAAATAATTTATGAAATCCAGAAAAAAAGAAAATAAATGCCATGACAATATAATTTTACATGCAACTTTTAATTTATTCTGAACAACTTTGCATTCTGCATTTTTTGCGGTAAAATGAACAGTAAAGTAATAATATATCTAATATTTCATCAACTATCAAGAAATTTCTTGAATCTTGAATTTCTTGTTTTGAAAACAGGACAAGAAGATACATTTTTATTTCAAGCCAAGACAAGAACATTAAGAACAAGACTAAGACTATTGGCAAGAAATTCAAGATTTCTTGAAAGTCAAAAAAAAATATGTATATCATCACGGCATATTACCCATTTCTGGGTGTGCCACTCTGCTTTATCACAGATATAGGTAATGATGATGACATATTTGTACCGTGCGTGCGCTTACCCCGCGTCATCTTACGGGCACTTATTGCTAGCGTGGAGAGTGCACCACGGAGGTCACTTTTGTGCCATTTAAAATTGGAAATATTTGGCGTCGATCGGGATCAAACCCGGTTTCCCAGATTCGCGACCAGACACTCAGGCTCGCGGCCACGGGACTCCATTGAAAGTTAAATTACGCATATAAATACAAGGAAATATTTAAAGAAAAAGTAACTTTTTTAAAATAATATAAATTATAGGTACTTTATTTAGCACATTTTCGTTTGTAAATGAATTTAGACAAGGCAAATTTCTCGCTGATTGTAAAACTACTCTCAGCATAAATATATAAAAATCATCACAACATATTGCCCATTACTAGGTGTGCCAGTCTACTGTGTACGCAGATATCGGTTATGATAATGATATATTTGTATCGTGTGGGAGTTTGACAGGCGTCACCACACGGTCACTCACTTCTGTCGTGGAAAGTGCACACAGGAGTCACTTTGTGCCATTTCAAATTCGAAATAATTTTGGCGTTGGCCAAATTCCTAAACCTTAACTAAAAACGCTAAAACTAGATACGAACAGTTTTGGACCTCTGTTATGGTTGACATACTGAGTAAACTAAAAATGCTTTTTCTTCCGATTTGGTTTTGGAGCTCTGGCATAGTTAACATGTTGAGTAATCCATAACTGATCTGGGGTGCGATTCTGTAACTCGTCCGTTAACAAACGGTACCGTTATCACTATGGTTACATGAAAGATCTCATTTTATTTGACAAATATGACCTAACTCTACCAATCATCTTATAAAAAATAACGGACGAGTTACAGAATCCCACCCCTGAGGTCTCATTTTGTAACTTTGAAATCTACTGTAGATTGAAATCTATTAGATTTGAGATTTCCCCCTCCACTCTATAGCCGCCATTAGGTGTAGATTTGAAAGCGACTACCCGAGACCAGTAGAATACAATCTACACAGATTTTGAAGGTTGCTACCTAAGTTCACTGTGTTTTCTTGTTTTTGTTTAAAACAGTAAATTTTGGTTAAGACTCTGAGTTTGTCTGTTACCTTATTTACTACATTCAACAATATGTTGAAGACTATTTTAATTAAATTTTAAATAATTATAATTTTCCTTTGCAATAGTTTTGCAATTTTTTGTTATTTTAAACATTAATAAGACATATTAAAAATGTATACATTTACATATCAAAATATATATTTATACCCTTCCTTGTCAAATTATGATAAAAACAATTAGTTTACATTTTGCAAACATTTTTAAAATATTTCATATAGTGCAAACAAAATACAATTTTGCACTCACGGATCATAATTAAAAGGAATTTTATGACAGTAGAATTTACAAAATCGCTTCAACAGAGTAGATTTCGACAGTATGGGAGAAAAATGGAGGGGGAAATCTGAAATCTGATAGATTTCAATCTACAATAGATTTCAAAATTACAAAATCAGACCCCTGTTCTTACACGTAAGTTTACTAATGATGGTAACTTAATTACTTACTCGGCATGTAGTAAGCGACGCACCCACACATGTTTAGTGTAAAGTTGGCCAGGCACTCTATTTCGCAGTTTTGTTGAGTGTAAACTTTAAAGAATCTCAACTTCTTCTCGTGGTCGAAGTAGCAAGACCGACGAGATGGTTCGTAATTTCTGAGACCATCTGAAGTGGTCATCATGTTTGGATGAACACCTACTATGACTTCTTGGTTAAGGGGAACTCGGAAGTATTGTTTGCTGACGCGTGGTGTTTCTACCTGGCTAAGGGGAGCTCGGAAGTATTGTTGGCTCAAGCGTGGTGTTTCTGCCGGGTTGTGAAGGAGAACCTAAGAAAAGAGATACAAGGTGAAAAAGAATTAATTTTGAATAATATGATATAATTATTATACGAGTACTTCGGAAATAAGCGGGTTTTTATATAGTGTGTGACGTCACAAATATTAATTCATTTTGATTGGTGACTTAAATACCATCTGACCGCTTGCCAATATTTACAACGAATAGAGTAGTAAACAGTTTGAAATAAATACAAGTGTCTCTAAAAAAGGGGGACATGGCTTAACCACAGATTCCTGAGGCTAAAATAAGACGATTTAATAATAATAATAATAATAATAATAATAATAATAATAATAATATTTATTTATTTCTATAAAAAAAGGTACAACCACATATTAGAAAATGTCAATAAAAGTTAAAATTATTGTTGAAAAATGAGTAGTTACCTAGTTATGGTTATGATCAGAGCTGGGCAAGTTACTTTTAAAATGTAACTAGTTACAGTTACAGTTACCTTTAAAAAAATGTTACTTAAGTTCCAGTTACTTTGGTGAAAGAGTTATTTACTACTTACTCATTAAAAGTAACTTAGTTACCTTGAGTTACTTTCTAACTACTTTTAATGGCGTGAAGTGTAACTTAGACTGTTGACTTAGTTTATTGTGTAGTATACATATCAGGGAGTTTTTGCACTAACTACATTAACCTAAATTTTAACATTATTGCTTGGCAACACCCAATCAGATTATTATTGTTAATGTTAACGGACCTACAGGGCCTTATTACCGCCTAGGCCCACGAGGCCACGGCCTAGGGCCCGCTTTGACAAAGGGCCCGCAGGGCCTGGTTGCTGTGATTTTTTAAAAATTTATTAATTTATTTTTCAATTTTGATTTCTTATACCAAGATATAAAGAATCTACTTTCTTTCTAACACGACATGACCATTATAATGTATAAAACATGCAGACATTATTTCCTAGACTTATTAGTGGATAATGATTAATTTTTACTTTGACTAAATTAAGTTACATTCTAATTTCTGAGTTACTTTAAGTAACTAAGTTACTCAAGTAACTAGTAACTAAAAACCGTAAAGTTACCAATTACTTTTCCTCAGCAAGTTAAGTTACAGTTACAGTTACCATATTTTAAAAAGTAACTAAGTTACGTTACAAGTTACGTAAAAGTAACTAGTTAGTAACTAAGTTCCTAAAGTAACTAGTTACTGCCCAGCTCTGGTTGTGATTATAAAACTCTTCTAGATTATAAACGCCATTGCATTTTAAGAATTTTGTTAAACCAGCAGTAAAGGTTTTCGTAGAATTTGAATTTTTTACTACAACTGGAAGGTGATTGTATAATCGTACGCCTTGCACTTGTGGAGTAAAATTAGTATTTTTATATTTTGCTAGTGGTACTCGAAATTCATTCTTACCGCGAGTATTGAAATCATGGAAAGTAGAATTTAATTGAAATTTGTTTTTATTTATATAAACATGTTTGCAAGTTTCAAGAATATATATGCAAGGTACTGTTAATTTAACCAAACTTACGTTTACCGGAAAGTGTACCGTTTAGCAAGTATTCCGTTCTTCGAAAAAAATTAATTTTACTGAATACTTTATTCAATTTGGATGAAATTTGGTATGGCACTTTATATGGTTGTAACTTATCTTTTAGATAATAAAAAAATATATCATCACGGCATATTACCCATTTCTGAGTGTGCCACAATCTGCTTTATCGCAGATATCGGTAATGATGATAACATATTTGTGCCGTGCGGGCGCTTACCAGGCGTCACCTCACGGACACTCATTGCTGGCGTGGAGAGTGCACCACAGGGGTCACTTTTGTGCCATTTAAAATTTGAAATATTTGGCGTCGGTTATTGTTGTTATTATAAGCGAACCACTAGTGTATGAAACTTGCGTGTTTAATTTATGATATCTGTTACGGTTCACACAGAAAATAATAAAACCTGGACGACTGCACCGTTAATTTTTTAAAATATATTTTATCTAGTCAAATAACTAATTTTTAATGTTTAATTAATGTCGGGACACCCAAGTTTCATACACTAGTGTTTTACTAATAATAACAAATACCATCTTAAAAGATGACTTACAACCATATAAAGTGCCATACCAAATTTCATCCAAATCGAATAAAGTGTTCTGTTATTATAAGTAAAAATAATTTTTTTTTTCAAAGAAAGAATAATTTTTTTTTCAAAGAAAGCAGAATACCTCAGGAATCTGCGGTTAGGCTATGTCCCCCTATTTTAGAGACTGTATAATTTAGTATTGTCATACACTACAAAAACTATGAGGTTCACAAAGATAATACATTTCGAGATGAAGATTCATATTCGTGATGTCACAATTATTTTTTCAAATTCTGGGGGACTCATTTATTAATAGAAATTTTTCATCGGATATTCACCAATAGATTTAGTTTTACTTGTACTATCATCTGAAATTATAAAAACAAAATGGTGGAATAAATCTATTACAAGAAATTATGTTATGAAAAATAAATTTTGTCAGAGAAAAGTTGTGAAATCGCAATCTTTGAAACTGCTGCCACCTGTTGTTGTTGTTGTTATTGTTCGTACCTTGAATCCTTGCACGGGACCTCTGCAAATATAATCCAAATCGTAGTCATAGGATCTCATAATCACAGTTAATCCCGTGTTAATACCAGCCCCCGTAGCTCTTATAGGATAAACGTCCATTTTTGATCCTTTCTTATATCCGTCAAATAGGTTCCAGTCAGATTGCATTCCATGATTTAAATAGTGTTTACCTTGTCTGAAAATTAAATTGTCATTATGGTTTATGGAATTTTCAGTAAATCCAAAAAATATCTAAATGTCATCCCAAAGGCGCACAAAAAGGCACGATTAACCAAAATCGTAACTTGTATGGTTCTTTAGATCGGAATGATGGTAGTTTAAATAAGACACACGACACATTGTATGTTTAATTTAGTGGTTCCATCCATCCCGATTTAGGCGGGACAGACCCGTTTTTAAGAAGCCTGTCTCGCTCTCCCCAACAATAACTGGGGGACATCAAAATGTCCCGCTTTTCAGAAAATATTATGTTGGAGAATCTATAAATCAGTTCAGTTCATGAAATCTCACAGTCGACACAGTGATATCAATCCTCGTTGTAAATCGCAATTCCACGATATTATGTGAAAGATTTTATGATGATTATAAAAAAAAATCTGATATGCATACCACATGACTTCCTTGTACGCCTATTACACTATACATATTTTGTTAATAATTAAAATATGTATTATAACAGACCCAATCATAAAATTGCACGTATTTGTGTTTTATTAGCTGTGAAAAATCATTTAAAATCATCGAAAATTAATTTATATGATTATACTTCAACTCTTCCTCAATGTATTGATGTAATTTGTGTATAATTATATATTATAATAATAAAAGTTTGTATATTTTTAACATATATATTCCCCCTTAGAAGTAATGTTAATACTTATGAGGCTTTATTTGATTTTTTTCAATCCCTAACATTTTTATATGATTCTTGTTGTATTATTCTTGGCGATTTCAACATCCCTGAATAATGTACTAATATAAATACAACTACTGTCTCTTTGCTCCATAACTTTACAGATTTTTTTGAATATAAACAATGTAATACTGTTTTAAATGCCAATCGGCGTATTTTAGATTTAGTTATTACTAACTGCGAATGCATTGTTAAACATGCTGATGATTTATTGTTCAATGTTGAGTATACACATCATCCAGCACTTGATGTCTGTTTAACTTTAAATTGTAATTATAGTAGTAATAATGTACACACTTATTGTTCTAGAGTATATGACTTCAAAAAAGCAAATTATCCTAAATTATACTCTCTCATAAGTAATTTTGACTGGGATCAACTCAAATTTTCTTCTAATGTAAATGATGCATGTAATTTTTTATATTCTGTGCTTTATAACTTTTTTGATCATTGTGTTCCCTCTCGCACTGTGCGAAAGTCTTCCTATCCTGTTTGGTACACTTCTCAGATTAAAACTGATATTAAGAAGAAACTACACTTTCACAAAATGTATAAAACCCATAATAATTCTTACTACCTTCACAAATTTAAATATTACAGAACCAAGATTAAAACTGATATTAAATTGGCATACGAAAAATATATACATTCAAATGAAGTTGCCATAAAACATAATCCTCAACTATTTTGGAATTTTATAAAATCAAAGAAAAATAATAATACTAGTAGTACTACCATGACATTCAACAATCTAGAATTAAATACGCCTTTTGAAATTGCGGAAAGTTTTGCGAATAATTTTAGCAATATTTATAGTATTATGACGCACCATCTGAATTAAATAATAACAATAATATATCTTTAAAACACGTATCACATGACGAAATTCTTAAGGCTATAGGTAAACTCAAGTCTACTTTATCTTCTGGTCCTGATCTCATCCCATCCCTAGTAATTAAAGATTGTTCCTCATCTCTAGTAATAGCGTTATTTCATATAATCAACTTATCTTTAAAAACAGACACATCCTACCCAGTGGAAGTTAGCTAGAATTGTTCCAATTCATAAATCAGGAGACGTTACTGACATAACAAATTATCGCCCCATCGCTATCCTTTCAAATTTTAGTAAGATCTTTGAAAATATTTTATATGGAACCATTTATAGCAATGTACGTAACTTAATTTCTTTCTCGCAACATGGCTTTGTTGAGCGCAGGTCCACATCTACAAATCTGTGTTACTTCACTCAATACATCTCATCGGCTCTGGATAAAAACATCCAAGTAGATGTTATCTATACTGACTTCTCCAAAGCTTTTGATCGTATTGACCACCAAATTTTAATTGAAAAATTAAGTAGCCTTGGCTTTACTTTTCCACTGATTAAATTAATATCTTCGTATTTATCTAACCGTCTCCTATTTGTGAATTATCTAGGCTCAAATTCAAATACTTTTTCCGCGTCCTCTGGTGTACCTCAAGGTTCCAACCTAGGCCCCCTCCTATTCCTTCTTTTCATAAACGATCTACCTCCCCGTATGCTGAATAACAAACTCCTTTATGCTGACGACTTGAAGTTATTTAATCGTATTTCTAGTTTTAACGACTGTTTATCTTTACAAAATGATCTCAATATTCTCACAGATTGGTGTAATAAAAATAAACTTGACCTTAACATTAGTAAATGCAAAATTATGACTTTTTCTAGAAAACAATTTCCCATTACATTTTCTTACACTCTTTCAAACATTCCACTTAATTGTTGTTTCCAAATAAAAGATTTAGGCGTAACATTTGATACTAAACTTACGTTCATTCCACATGTAACTAATGTGGTAGCTTCGGCAAATCGAATGCTTGGATTTTTAATTCGCAACTCTCGTAATTTCAATACTATTGAACCTATACTCTTATTATTTTATACATTGGTACGCAGTAAACTTGACTATTGCTCAGTTGTTTGGAATCCGTCCTATAACGTATATATCAGTTTAATTGAGTCCATTCAAAAGAAATTTCTACAGTATTTATATTTCAAAGTCAATAATATCTACCCTGATTACAATACATCGTATGCATATTTACTCCAAAATTTCAATTTCTCTAAATTATCTGATAGACGTAACAATGCTCTACTTATCCACTTATATAAACTAATAAATAACTTAATAGATGATCCATTAACATTAACCTTAATTACTATGCGTGTACCTTCCTTCAATTCCAGACAAAATCAAACTTTCCAACCCTTTCCTGCACGCACAAATCTGCTTTTGAATTGTCCTTTACAACAAATGTTTACACTTTATAATAATATTGAAAATCTTACTGATATTTTTTTTGATTCTTTATCTATTTACAAAAATGTTTTATACAGAGCTAATTAAATTAAATTCAATTCAATCAAATAATTGTACTAAACTTAACTTTACTTCTATTTCTAGTTTGTAATCTTTTTTGTATATTTACTCTTGTACTTGTATTATACTTATGTAGTTATAATTTGTTCCTGTCCATATTTTGGGTTCGCCTGTTAGGGAAGTGCATTGTTTAAATAAATAAATAAATAATTTAACATTGGCATTAAATTATTTATTTTTTTGTTATTTTTTGTCCTAGTTCATAGCAAACTTAATTACAGAAACCAAATAGTACATCATTTTTAAATTTACATATCTCGCTCATACAAAGAGCTAATTTAATCATACTTAATGTTTTCGACGCAGAATTCTCTAAAACTTTTATTTGAAGCAGTTATTTCTAAAATCAAAATAACACCATTTTTTTCAAGAAAAACTGATAACATCTTCAAGTAAAGTGTCACTTCCCGTTGAACTATTTTAACCAAAATCTATTATGTTATTCCTATTGATATAAAAGTATTATATACCGAATTCGAAAAGTTTTGGATTATATTTTAATATAGTTTCTCATTAAAATCTATTATAAGCTTCAAGTAAAGTACCACTTCCGAAAGTTATGTAATGACCAAAAAGAAAGGTGCACAACTAGATGTTATAACTCCTAAATACAAAAGTTTAACTTTTAACGTCAGGACGAAATTAGTCAAAATGGATTCAGGGATGGTCAAAATGGATATTTCCGTTAAAATCTGGAGACCAAAATTTTTCGCGATTACAATACTTGTTTTACTTCGTACAAGGAAGTAAAAATGGAAAAAAATCATTCCATTGCAAAATATGTAAGTTATGTAATATGTTATTTTTAACTGTCATTTATAACTAAATTTGGATTAGAGCAGTAAATTAAAACAAAAAGATAAAGGCTCGTATTCTCTCATCCTGAAGTAGCGCTACTTCAGAAAAATCGCTACTTCAACTGTCAAAGGTCAACTTTAATGTTAAAAATTAGAGAAATAAAAATAAATTAAATTGAAATAGCACTTATTTCAAATATTATAGGCTTCATTTATAAAAATATCAAACCTATTCTTGTCTACTCATAAAATAAAATAAAAGTTAAAAAATCGAAGTAGCGCTACTACAAGCTGTGAGAATACGGGCTAAATTGTTTTAGTTCTAATTGACAGTTAAAGCAATGTATTTGTTTATTTTTGTCATAAATCCATGGCTGTCTAGATTAACAGCTCATAAAAACTGTAATTTTATCATTAATTTTTACGTTTATTTATATTTAGATGCAAAATTTAAATATCTATAACTTTTATTTGAAGTATTTTTGCACAAAATCATTAAATAACGTTTACGTAAAGAAAAATTGAATTCTCATATTAAACGACTAAACGACTATGTCTCACTTTTCGATTTATACCTTGTACTAATAATAATTTCTTATTTTTGTAATAAATATATTTGAGGCTTTGGAATATGTGTAATAAAAATATTGTGAAAACAATTATTTTTAAGATATTTCTTTTAAATAATTAAAATAAATACAATTATACATAGGTATGCCCAGTTTCATAAAAAAATAACTTATTGCTAAGTTTTGAATTTTTACCAATATTGTGTATAAAAATCAATTACATTGGGTGTATTGTATGCATACTCAACACTCCTACCAAACCCCAGCTTCTCTGTTACGGAAGCCTCAATATAAATTAAGTAAATCAAATATAACTCTTTAAATTTTGATTTATATGTTTGCCAGAACATATTATTAAACTATTGGAAAAACAATTCAAGAAAGTTATAAAACATTATCTGATAACACTGCTTTTACATGGTAGAAGAATTTTTTAATTCTAAGATTTGTATATGACATCTAATATCCATTTTCTTTTATCACTCCATTATTTATAAATACAGTGTATTGGGTTAATGACGTTATATTTTTTTATTATTATTATTTTTAGTCGTCGAAATAATAAAATAAAATGAATAAATGCAAATATTTTACATACGTATGTTTATTTGAAAAGAAACTGTACAGAATGTCTCATTTTCGATGTTTTTTTTTTTTATGGTATCTCGGGAAATAATACTGATAGAGCAAAATCGTTTGCACATTCTAGGGTCAACTTTTTGAGAAAATTTTAATATTCACCACAGAAATTTTCAATCGTCTTCTGTTTCTCGAAATATAACCCAAATTTACGATTTTTTAAATGGCAAACTATGTTGAAAATAGTCTCATATTCTTTCTTATTTTATAAGCTTTTCAATTATGTGTAAAGAGACCATTAAAGTTTATTGACAAAAAAAAGGAATACAAATTGTTAGAGCAGAAAATAATTACAAAAATCACAAAAAGTAAAGTTAATTATCTTTATCCCTGGATGGCCCACGCTCCTCCCGGCGAGCGCCAACAGTCTGAAAAGAAAGTGAGTACGTAGGATCAACGTAAATACTTAAAGGCCTCAGCCCAATATTGGGATTAGGATAGTATTAGGTACCAGTCCCAGCCGCACTGTAGACTCTTCCTCAGCCCGCAGGCGAGGGTATAGCTAAACCGCAGAACAGCTCTTTCTCAACACCGCAGCGTGAGAGCACTCAGTCTCATCTCCGCAGAGAATGAGATAGTCGAGAAATAAATAAACATAATACTTGCATAATTCAAAATGGCGCTAACAGTTCGGCTATCCTGACTCTTTTCGCGTCCTCGCGAACTAATCTGCGACACCGTGTACATCATCATCAGACTCGCTTAATTCACTGGATGAATCAGACATTGCCTGTGGTGCTACATACGGTTTCATGCGGTCTACAGCTATTACATTACTGTACTTTGCTCGTTGGCTTCGTTTTGATCCGGGTAACTCCTCAACTAAATATCGGTCATTAGGTAAAACTTTCTTTATTTGAAATGACTCATCGTACGGAGCCAAAAGTTTCCTACTGGTGCCTTCAGAAGCTATATTTTTTTTAATAAGTACTAAATCGCCCATTTTGTACGTTCGCCCTACAGTCCTATGTTTATTGTATCTGTCTTTTACCCGTTGTTGTTCATTTAACAGGTGTTGTGCAACCTCTTCTCTAACATCTTTCATACTTCTTATTACTGGTCGTTCTGGTTGAATTTCTGTGCTTAACATTGCATCTATATTGGACCTGGGTCGAAAGCCAAATAAGAGTTCGTTTGGGGTTTTCTTTGTTGACGAATTTACCACATTATTGAGGGAAAATTGTATGTCGATAATCTTTTTGTCCCATTTTGTATCTTCTTGCCCTGACGTAGCTAGTGCAGACAAAACTGTAGCATTCACTCTCTCGTATTGTCCATTTGCCCGTGGTGTAGCCACAGCATTCATAATATGTTTGCATCCGTTTTGCGTGCAGAATTCCCTAAATTTCTTTGCTGTAAATGCCGTTCCTCTGTCTGATATAATTCGAGTTGGTGACCCAAAAGTCTTAAAAATGTATTGTAAGAATTTGATTACATTTCTTGTCTTCGTGTCTCGCACTGCTTTTAAATGTACAAATTTAGTGAAAGCTTCAACTACTACAATGATGTACGAATTTCCTGATGCTATTTTAATGAAAGGGCCTAGGTGGTCAATGTGTAGTGTATGATACGGTACAGCCACTTTCTCGATAGGATGAAGTAAACCTGGCTGTTTTCCTCTAGGTTGTTTATGGTACAAACAGTTTAAACAACAACTGACGTACTTCTTCACATAACTTCGCATACCTGGGAACCAATAAGTCTCGCTGATTTTCTGCAAAGTTTTATCTAAACCGAAATGACCAAAATCATCGTGACATGCTTTGACAATTTGATATCTCTGTCCCTTTGGTACGACCCACTGTATTCCTGTGGCAGTAATCCGATACACTCGCCCATCACGTAAACAACAGTCCTTATATATCTGTCGTTCATATTCAGTTTCTGGTGACTTACTGAGGATATCTTTTATTAATTTCAATTTTTCATCAGTTAACTGTCCTGCTAAGATCCAGTCGTCTGCTTCTATCCTTAGTACACATTCTCCAGACTCAAACTCATTTTCTTTCAACGGATTTATACTTAAAGCGTCAACATGTGCCATTTTTAAACCTGGACGATATTCCACATCAAAGGTATATTCTTGAAGGATTAACCACCATCTTCCTATCGTTGGTGTTAAATCCTTCTTTTTGCACGCACTTCGTAACGCATTACAGTCAGTTACTAGCTTAAATTGGATTCCAAGTAAGTAAACTCTAAATTTCTTCAGAGTTTCCACCACGGCTAAAGAGAGAAATAAATAAACATAATACTTGCATAATTCAAAATGGCGCTAACATATGTATAAGTCTACATTCTTTTTTTTTAAACATGAATAAAAGACGAATTATTAGTATTTTGGATTCACAGTACATATGTCTCACGGCGTGAAAAGATGAATTCATCAGTTTAGGTCATGAGGTATAAATATTGTGCCTCGATGAAAATTTTCAAAATTCACAAAAAAATATATATTCAAATATCATATTCGGATTTTCTGATATAAAATAGCCCTAAATCTGTAGAAAAATAAAAATGGCCCAGTGGCCACAATTTTTTTTTTTTATGTTGGCAGTTAAGGTGTTTTAAAATGTATTTACTTACACTTACACACAATTTATTTAATTTCTACGCCCTAAAACATTTGTAAATTTATCTTATGTCAAAATTTAACACATTGTTAAATTTAACAATAAGATATTTAAACAGGCTTTTATAAAATCGGGCATTAGTGATAAAAATTGTAAAACCTACTTCTTCAAAGAGTTTGAACAACTATTTGCTTGTAGTAACGTGTTTAGAAAGAGCATATGTTTCCAATAAATTTATAATTTATGGCAGATAAAATGTTACGAAAACTACTTTTGTATGCCGAAAATAAACACACTTATGCATTTTTTAAATGTGTGTATAAATCTCAATAAACATATGTGTATTATTTGACCATGAATATAAAAACTTTGTTTGCAGACATATAAACATTAACATTGGAAATAGATTTTATAGTTATACATATGTGTGTGTAACTAATACAAAGGTATTAGGACTTCATTTAAATGAAAATCTTATTTGGGATTTTCATGTTGACAACATTTGAAATAATCTGTCATCACTCTGTTACTTAATGAAGTAGGTACATAAGAACAATGACAAACGTGAATGTAGCTAAGTTTTACTCTATACTCAATTACGGCATATTATTTTGACGTAACTCGTCATCTGCTTCTCGTGTGTTTATTTTGCAAAAACATGTGATTAGAAAAATTTTTTTGCTAGTCAAACGAAAATCCAGCAGGGACATATTTAAAAATGAAAAAATGTTAACTTTACCATGTAAATACATTTTTTGCCCTCCTGAAGTGTAATGGGAACTTTACAATTGTATACACAGCAAGTGTAACCTACATTTTACGCTTACTGTGTTGTAACTTGTCTAACTATGCGGTAAAATACTCAAAATATACTGGACGTTTATGGGCATTTAGAAAAGAAATCATCTTTGCTATAATAAAGTTCATGTAAAAAAGTACTACCTACTTAAGTTATTTTTTTACTTTAACATTTCCTATATTTAAAATTAATTTATATAAACCAAAATCACGGCAGCGACATCTGTCATTATTGTAAAAATCCGCCGTTACCGACATAGTCACCGATCGATATACCTGTCAAATACGCGAGGCGAACATTGCTGAAATGTCAAATATCGACACCTACCTATAATTTATTACGAAGAAAACATCAGCATATAAATATTATCAGTCATAAACAACGCCTATTATTACAGATAAATTTTCGCTAGTAATACTCTAATGAAGGTAAGTAAAATCAAATTTGGAAATTGACTTAACCCCAGTATTTTAAACTAACCCTTTTCAGAAGTACAACCTAACTCATTAAAAAAAGTGATTTTCATTATTGTCGGCCAAAAAATTTGATACAATTCTCGTGCGTGAAGTATTTTACAGCGCTCCAGCTAATAAGGTACTCGCCTTAAGCTGTCGCGCTGTAAAATACAACTTACACGCATTCGAATGTAAATAACTATTAATTTAATCATTCATATTAGAAAAGCAAAAAAAAGAAAACCTAACATCTCTAAGTGATATTCACAATTACAAAAGTCAAACTTGGTAGTTCCGAAAATGAACTATATTAAATCAAAAAATAACCCAAACTATAATTGTCTAGTTCTTACCTTCCGCTACCCTAGGTAAGGGAGGTATAGGGAACGTGCTAAAATCACATACTCGTATATGTCCCCAGAATCAGATTTTAACATTTTTACAATGATGTGTGTGTGTGTGTGTGTGTGTGTGTGTGTGTGTGTGTGTGTGTGTGTGTGTGTGTGTGTGTGTATGTGTGTATGTGTGGATCGTGTGGACACGATTACTCAAATACTATCAATCAAATTTTGAAATTTTGTATACCCATTCTAAACTAATGTGGGATGAGCTCATTTTTTAGTGTATATCGAATAACCAAAATTATTACTTATACATGCTTTTAACAGTTTTCTTGTAAAAAAATTATTGAATATAATTTTTCAGCAACTTGTACTAATAAAAATTGAATATAATGGTACAATCTTCAAATGTACGATAATAGTATTTAGTAAAAAATAACTTTAAATATAAAATTATAAAATAATTTATTTTTGTACATCATCTTGCCTTTCCGTCAATCAAAAACATAATATTTTAACAACAATTTGACATTTAAACAAATGTCACTGTCAGGAACCAATTGCATTAAAATTAATAACGAAATCGTGTTAAGGTGAAAATATTTTTGGTTAAATTAAAACAAACTTACACTGAAAATTTTTTGATTAAAAAATTATCCAATTGAATAACTTTATTGCTGACCACGTGTGCGAAAGTAACCAATCAAAACAAACTTACAATGATAATTATCCTAAGACAATTATCACTTATGTCACTAAGTTGCTAAGTAACAAACAGTTTTTTGACATATAATTAAAGATTAATTGTTTTAATTTAAAAATGTCATTTTCACGCTGTCAATGAAAATGATGATTTAATCAACAAAATTATAGAAGAAAACACATCAAAAAATATTGTATTAAATAAAAAACTAAATGTGAAGAATATTTATGGACTTTTGTGTCTTATCTTCTTCTCTTTGGTCTCACTCAAAGAGGTCTCATTCACATTGCACACTTCACACTGAACATATTCATAGCCACATTCACGTTCATAGCTACTAGTGACATCTACTGGGTTATGTTAGACACAAAAATTCTATCAAATACAAATTTTAGGCAAATTTAATGTTAAAACTGCAAAAAAAATTCTCACCGAATACCCCTCGATCATTGATAAATACTTATAATTTTATAACACTTCCTCAAGCACGTTGCTTTTAGGTAACACCACCTCCGCCTTCGGCGTCGGGCTGTTACCAAGCAACGCGCTTTCGGTAAGTGTCATAAAATTATTTCGTAATTATCAATGACCTCGAGATATTATAGCTGATAATTATCCTAAGACAATTATCACTTATGTCACTAAGTTGCTAAGTAATAAACACTTTTTGACATATAATTAAAGATTAATCGTTTTAATCTAAAAATGTCATTTTCACGCTGTCTGTGAAAATAATGATTTATTCAAGAAAATTATAGAAGAAAACACATAAAAAAATACTGTATTAAATAAAAAACTAAATGTGGAGAATATTTATGGACTTTTGTATGGCTTATCTTCTTCTCTTTGGTTCACTCAAAGAGGTATCATTCTTATTGCACACTTCACACTGAACATATTCATAGCCACATTCACGTTCATAGCTACTAGTGACATCTACTGGGCTATGTTAGACACAAAAATTTTGTCAAATACAAATTTTAGGCAAATTTAATGTTAAAACTGCAAAACAATTTCTCACCGAATACCCCTCGATCATTGATAAATACTTATAATTTTATCACAGTTCCTCAAGCACGTTGCTTTTAGGTAACACCACCTCCGCCTTCGGCGTCGGTCTGTTACCAAGCAACGCGCTTTCGGTAACTGTCATAAAATTATTTCGTAATTATCAATGTCCTCGGGATATTATAGCTGATAATATATTTGATTCTAATGAAATTAAGGATTGTAAAAATAATATATTTTCCATAATACATAAATATTAAGGGGTTATCACACGTATGCACGTTTCTACAACCTGTCACACATTTTCTGCAACTTCAAGCGATTCGTGCAACTTTTGACGATAGTGCGACAATTTTTCTGAAACTAGTTTTACATCTTGTTCGAAAACTAGTCACACGTTTCTCCAACTATCAAAATACGCATGTGTAATAAAAGGGCTTAGGGAGTAAAAATCCCTAAACTGTGTGACATTTGTTTGTAAACAGCTAGTAAACAGTACGTGATATTTAAAAATGGCTAGAGGAGCTGGAGTTGAAATAATATCAGACGATTTTTTCAAACTCTGATTGATCTCGTACGAAAAGAAGAAGCTGTGTGGAATACGATTCACATTTTAAACTAAAGAAAAAGAAAAACGAGTATTCCACGAAAATTATTCAAAAGTTAAAAAGGTTATATCCTCAATACGAATTAGAAGAAGGTAATTATTTTTATGCTTATAATAGTAATTTACATTGCAAGACCGTTACTCAGAACTTTACGAGCGAAGCGAGCTTGTTATCCGTGTTAGCACGTAAAGTTCGGGTAACGGTAGAGCATTGTACAACGTTTTTCGTTATACTGAATCGTAAATAATTTATAAAAAAAATATTGGAACGTATAGCAGAATTCATTAAACTATTTGATCGAAATAGTCTTCGAAAACATAGGGCGAATGTTACTACGACAACATTTGTATAAAAACAAAAAATTATTTTGTGCTGCTGTCAGCTATGGATATTCCCGACCAGGGATTTGTTAATTACTGGATGGAGCGAGTGAATTTTTACCATGTACCCGGCCAGATCGACAGAGATAGTCATACATAATTCCGATTTGTTGTCTTTGTTTCCGTTACTTGTCAAATCTTTTGTTTGACAGGTTTGACAGATTTTAGGTTATTCTTGATATCATTATTGAAATATAATTATTTTAATATATGAGAATGATTCGAAGGTGTTGTGTTGAAAATTGTGTATCAAAATATGTGATGAACGGTGCTGTGTCGTTTCATTAGTAAGTTATGATTAAACTTATGATTTCTTCAAAAAAAAAAAATAATAATAATTTGACAAATAAACGACTTATATTCTTATAGGTGTTCTTATTTAGCGTTGCATTAGGTGTATTCGTACTTATTTAACGTTTCATGATCAAATATACTTAAACACAATTAATTCTTGACGTGAATTTGACAGATGTGAATATGACAGACATGAATATGAAATTCACTTGTCTAAAGTGGAATTATCTACATTTTTCTCACTCACACTTCCTGTGTTCTCTCTTAATCTAGCCGGGTACACAAGAAATACATATATCGATATACACTTGCTCCATCCAGTAGTTAACAAATCCCTGTTCCCGACCTTCCCGAGGAAATTCTACAAGAAGCTGAGGAAGCTAATAGCAAATTAATACCAGAGAAGTCACGCAGCCGATATAATAAAGAGCTAAGTGACTTCAATGAGTGGAGAAAGAAAAATAACGTCAGTATGGACCTGAACGAAACTGTTGTGCTGGCGTATGTATCAAGATTATCGAAAAATTACAAAGCGTCAAGTTTATGGACTAAATTTTCAATGCTGAAGAAAGCTTTTATTGTTAATGGCGACGTTGACATATCTAGGTTTGTTGTGGCAATTATCATTTGGTTTATGTAGTAATTAAATTGATTTCGCAGATTTGGAAAGGTTATGGCCTTCATGAAGAAACAAAATATTAATTTTGTGCCAAAGAAATCTAAGGTTTTGTGTGTTGCGGAATGCCGCAGATTTATTTTGGAAGCTTCGGATGATTTCTTACTTTGTAAAGTTGTGCTTATCTTTGGACTATATGGTGCTTGTCGCCGAGATGAATTACTTAAACTAACAGTAGATGATATCGAGGACCATGAGAAGTACGTGCTAGTAAAGTTGCAAGATACCAAGACATAAACTTCCAGGTCATTCATTATTCCTGATGCAAGTGAATCTTTGAATCCTTATGAAATTTACCAAAAGTATGCTAAACTACGTCCGCGTAATGTTGGAACTAGATGCTTTTTTTTTGGGATACAAACAAGGAAAACGTGTTGCGCAGCCGGCTGGTATGCATACTATCGGAGGTGTACCAAGAAAAGTAGCGGAATTCCTTGGTTTAGATCCCCTGAAAACTACACGGGCCATTGTCTTAGACGGAGTGGTGCTAGCATGGTTGCAGAGTCTTCTGGAAATATTCTACCAGTGAAGCAAATTGGTGGTTGGAAATCATCCAAAGTGGCAGAGGGATATATAGAAGAGTCTATAAGAGACAAAATGAAAGTTGCAAATATGGTACTTTCGAACGATCCACACAATATAACGTTAAATGACGTTGCTGTTGCATCATCTTTTAAAGAGGAAGTTTCTTCCGGAAATGTGTGTGCAGCCCCTGCTGGGTTGGTGATTACAGGCAATTCTAACTGTACAGTTAACGTCCATATATGCTACAAACAAGATTGCTCTTAAATTGTTATATATTTGTATTTTTTAATGTTTTAAATAAATAATGAATAAATGAATCTGTATGTTGCTATGGTTTTAAGACAACAGCCCGTAAAAACTTTTTTTACCACTAGAAACAGAGCTCTATAATAAGACGTTTACGATTCAGTATAACGTAAAAGTATATAAAATATGGTAATACATCTAAATAAATTTAAATAAAACTTTTTACTAGCAGCTAATGGTTTGTTGTTCATTTCTGATATTATTCGTCTAAATACAAATAAATGATTCAAACTTCAAAAAATGACAACAAGAATTAAATCATGTGTATACCAACTTCGAGACTAAAAAAATCTACATTTCTTGCAATTTTGCGTACGTGTGATAACGTTTGATACGCCTTTAGATGTAGAGGATTATCCGATTTAAGTTTGCTATGTTTGCAGCACTAAATCAAATAGCTGTCAATAAGCAGATATTATCAAAGTGTCAAATATTAGTTTACATCTACACATTAACGAAATGGATCATGTAAACTGTAAAGCAATAGATATATGCAAAGGAACTTAAGGATTAGTAAATATGTAGGTATGTATTTAAATTAATAAAAATTAAATAGTGGGAAGTATTGTGTCAAAACTTATTTCACAAAAAAAAGTTATGGCAGTACAAATGAATTTCTTAGTTATAATCCTAAACTATATTTCGAATGCTATGTATTTTTATTCTGAATTCAATGTATATTACATTGTTTTATTTTATTTGACTTTCTCTATGCTTATACATTAGTCCTTGAAGATAAAGAAAAAATATTATGAAAAATTTATATAAACGAGCGTGAAGCGGCCAAAAACACGTGTTTCCCTCTTATTAGAGCTCATCAGTGCAGCACAGCATGTTAATAGATGGACATGCGATTTTTTTTTCATTCAAGATCAAATGCCTTATAATTGATATGTTTCGAAGGGATGTGCAAATGCATGTTTTTCCCCTTTCATGTGCAAAAAAAAAAATTGCCAGATCACACGTGATATTGCGTTATGTATATTATTTAAGTCGCAAAAGCCTCGTTTAATATCATTCCATACTGATTTTTCTTTATTAAATAATAAACATAGTCAACAATATAATTTTAGTAATGTTTCAGTACCACATAGCCACACGTGTTTGTCATATAAATCGATATTAAAATGCCTTGTTATATGTTTAACAGTTGTTGTTAATAACTTCATAGCAGGAACTGGTCTGCCATTTGCAAAAAAAGTTTTTTTTCTTCAAAATTGCCAGATGGCTTTTCTTGTAATTTTATTATTATTATTGCACAAATATTATCCATTCTGTATAAAAAAAAATAAGGATTATTATTATTTTCAAAATTTAATTGAAACAAAATAAATGTATAAAAAGATAACAATCTTGTATACTTGCAGTCTTAAAAGGTCTCTTGAAGTTTTAATTGTACCTATATTTAGAAATATTTTTGTTTACTTCATAAATTTTTCTTCTGGAATATCAAAAGAAACAAAATTGATTGGTAGGTACATGGCATCTGTAACTAATTGATAATTTAACTTGTGTCCTTCTTCATTTTTTGTGGTATTGCTATTATGAACTAATAAAAACGAATGGTGAGAATAATACGTTCTGACAGATTGAAAATTTTAATGACATTCATATAAATTATCTGTCAAAACTAATATTTAACACAAAAACATTAGTCTATAAACGATATCGTTTTCGCAAAACGTAGTCACACTATGGAAATAACCGAAGTTGAAAACGTAGTGAGTGACTAATTTTACGTGATCGCTAAGGAAACGAATATCGTTTTCACTTCTCGATAATCACAATATCGTTTTCACTTTTACGTGATCCCACTCCTGATGAGCTCTAATAAGAGCGAAACACGTGTCTACAGCAGCTATGAGTGGTTTCCCTGTAATTTTTTTAAAAATATTATTAAGTAATGTTATCTTTATTATTTTTATTATTATTATTATTATTATTATTATTATTATTATTGTAAAGGGATGGAAGACCTAAATGGTCCACGTGTATTGTAAAATTCTTATTATGCCTTTTGTTTCACCTTTAAATTATTATTATTATTATTATTAATAATAATAATACAATGATAGTTAAATTTATCAAATATAAATAATTGAATGGAAATACGAATACCCTACGTAATGTACTCTCTGCTACATCTTTGAGGGCTTTAGAAATTTTTAATTATTCTCCATCGAGTACGTTTTACTTTAGTAACGAGATTTCAGCACTTTGCAAGTATAAGACTTGCACTAAAGTAGTATACTGTGGCTTAATGCAAGAACAACCACTGCCAACAACATTTCATAATTTTCAGAATTAATAATTCAACTAATTTATATTCTTTGTTGGAAAAAAATAAAATTGTAACATAATTCCATTCCAACTAATATATTTGAAAGAAATATATTATATGTTGGTAAAAAATTAGGTCAATTTTTATCCAGACTCCCACATATTTTCCTAGGAAAAAACACATTTATATTTTGACGTCATCCCATAACAAACAAATAACAAAAAGTAATTATAAATTTCTGACATTTCATAATAATGATGAGTCTTTTCATTCTCACAGGAACGATTGGCATCAGTTGAGATTTGACGTCATGTGATAATATATTAATTGAAAAATTATTATATCTCCCGAGAGTAGAAATTAACATTGTGAAATAATTACGCATTGATGGAAATGATAATTAAAATATTAATTAATTTAGATTAATAACATGTGTAGTAATTACTTCTATATATTCATTCATTTATCATACAAAAAAAATTATGATGTTTCGCAAAAATTACAAAACAGACCATTTTTGTGAAGATATCCCAGGAGTTTCTGTAAATTAATGAAATGTTCTATTTTAAACCCAATTGTGTTGTTTGATTTACAGGTATTACTGCTCCTATTTATTTTATTTTAACTCATTACTTTATTTGATGAAATATCGCGTGTATCTTTACCTATTATTATGAGACATTTGAATTCTTTATATCTACAAAACATAATATTATTTGCGTTCTTTATTTATACTATACTACGAATCATTTCATTTGAGAATTTTAAAAGTAATTAGTAAATTGGTAAACATAAACATTCATATCATTGTTAGTTTAAGCTGTTTATACTGTTCACCTTTATGCACATAATGTAGGGTAAGGTAGGTCGTCTGTCTAGAAAATGAAATTAGTAGTTTATAGTTATAGTATAGTACGTACGGGAGGTATAGGGATCGTGCTAAAAATCGCAAATAAAGATTTTGGTGAATAAGCACGTTTTGATGTCCCAAGAATCCGATTTTAACATTTTTACAATGATGTCTGTGGGTATGTATGTATGTATGTGTGTGTGTGTGTGTGTGTGTGTGTGTGTGTGTGTATGTGTGTATGTGTGTGTGTGTGTGCGTGTGTGTGGATCGTGTGCACACGATTACTCAAATATTATCAATCAGAAAATTTTGAAATTTTGTATTCACATTCTATACAAATGTGGGAAAAGCTCATTAGTTTTTAGTGTATATCGGATAACCGGAAGTATCACTTATAAAAGCTTTCAACAGTTTTTGTTCTAAAAAATTCAATGAATATAATTTTTCAGTAACTTTTACTAATAAAAATTGAATATAATGCTACAATTTTCAATTCTTCGATAACAGCATTTAGTATACAGTATGTCCACGGATCGAGTTCCAAAGAGGAAAAACTTTTTTATTTTACAAAAAAATGTATTCTTGATAAAAGTTTTTGGATGTCCTGAAACGGCCAATTCAGTTTTAATATTTTCAAATTTTCTTTTAGTTTCAGATAAAAATCGAAAATTGTTTGTTTTAGTTGAAAATTATTCTAAGTCCCAAAAAATAAGTTTGCGTTGTCACGGTAATTGCTAACACAACCTCTATTTGAGATGTAAATATCCGGAAACTTTTGATTAAATTTTTTGACATTCGACTGATCGCTTTATTACCTTTGTAATAGCATTGAATTAGGTAAATTCGTTCGTCTTTTGAACGATTATGGTTAATTTTTATAACTGACAGTTAATGAAAATAAATAAATAACGGCAATCACCATGACAACGCAAACTTATTTTTTTGGACTTGGAATAATTTTCAACTGAAACGACCAATATTCGATTTTTATCTGAAACTAAAAGAAAATTTGAAAATGTTAAAACTGAATTGGCCGTGTCGAGACATCCAAAAACTTTTATGAAGAATACATTTTTTTGTAAAATAAAAAGTAAAAAAGTTCTTCCTCTTTGGAACTCGATCCGTGGACATATGGTATAACTTTAAATAACTTTAAATATAAATTTTAAAAATAATTTATTTTTATTTTATCAAACAAAAACATAATACTTTAATAACAATTTTGACATATTTAAACAAATATCACTGTCAGAAAGCAAATACATTAAAATTTATAATGAAACCGTGTTAAGAAGAATATAGTAGAAATATATTTGATTCTAATGAAATTAAGGTTTGTAAATATATACATAAATATTAGAAGTACTATTGATTTGCTTCATTGTCTTCCAGGGTACGGTTCTGAAAAGACTTTGTGTGAAGATGCGAGTACTATTTTGTTAAGTTTTCTAGTAGTTTTGTCAATATTTGTGAAATTTATTTTGTGTATGATATATTTGTTAAATGTAAAATAAAGATTTTTATGAGTGAATGTAAAAATATTTGACCATATAATGATTGTTTTATTTATACTGATTTATTTTTTAACAGAGGCAACACTGCGATGAATTTGCCTATTTGACATTTGTTTGTTTTCGTGGTGTTGCATTTGAAGCTGTTTAATACCAATTTAGTTTAATAAATACAACGTGAGTTAATGAAACCAATATAATAGTAAAACATTCTATCGACTACTATTTTATCGTGTTGTTCATAGGTGTCTCACCCTTTCAGGAACAAGTAAAGTGTAAGTATAAATGGCATAAATTTATAAGCGGTACTATTTCCAGATCAAATGCATGGTCGAAAACTATTGTTATGTACTTTAACTTCAAGCAAGGTGATTAGAAAGTACCTTATAGCGTTTTCGATTCAACGCTTGTCGTGCTTCGTTGTCTCAGTACTCAGTGCAAATTTAGTGCACTTTGAATCGAACATACGGGATGCATATTGGTGCATGTTACAGACTTACATCAAACTTTTTTGGCGTTTTGTACATACATTATTTTAAAAGTCAGAAGTTTAATAAACAAAAATAATAGTCCAGTCATTAGGTAGATTTACCCTGCAAAAGGTCGGGTATTTTTCATTTTTGGATATGTTATATATTTAGAGGTCTCAACAAAAAATGCAAGTTTTCCCCCTCGGGGGCCTTCGGGAAGCACCGCCAACTTGAGAAAAAAGGCGCAAAAAAGCGCTTTTTCATAAATATCTCTTCACTGATTTGCATTAGGCAAAAATAGTTATTATCTAATTTGTTGACTATAAAATTCTCTACAACTTTTATCTAAAACATTTTTTTCTATAATGAGGTCATGCACGACTTTTTTTTTATAATTTTAATCGATAGAGTAGTGAAAAATAATAGACCCGTATTTTTTATTTTTCCTCAAATCGATCTTTAATCATGAAAAAATTGTAATTGAAAATGACATTCTTTAAAATGCGGCTGAAGACCCCCGCTTCGTCCCTTGTCCAATGACGTCACAGAGTGAGAAGCACGACCATTTTGATTTTCACATTGTCTTAAACGTCAAAGTGACATTTAAAGGTAACCTAAAACTTATGAAAGTAAACATGTCGATGGAACGTTGTTTCGTGCCAAAATAAAGAATAAAATAATATTCTGGAATATATTCAATGTCTCATATGCGTTTATAACCTCCTACCGTCTAATTCAAAGATTCAAAAGTGAAAGAAACATCTAATGTAACGTAGATAATTTCACGCCAAATGAAAATTATATTTATAAAAATAAATAGAACGATATTATATTAATATAAAATAGCATATTTAGATATGTAATCCTCAATTTATAGTTTATATATATTTTTCTTTTAGAAATTATGTGTCCATATAAAATGTCTGTTTGAAATGAGTCTGAACTTCGTTCGTAACGTTATGACGACAAAACATGGCTGTTTTTTGCAACTTTTTAAAAATACCATACTTTAAAACGATTTTATACAACAAAAAATAATTTAATCATACTGATCGATGAATTAGACTATCCTTTTTCGATTTAAACAGAAAAAAGGTACAATTATTTTTTTTTGCATGACCTCATTAATAGATAGCGAGCTACAGTGCTTCAAACAGAGCATTTTTTTTGAAAATTGCATGAATGCTTCATTTAAATCATATTTTATTATATTTTTTTTACGTTTTTTTACAAATTACTTTTTGACAATCATTAATTATTGTTTATAGTTTCGATGCCACGTCGAATAATTAATGATTGTCAAAAAGTATTTGTAAAAATACGTAAAGAAAATATAATAAAATATGATTTAAATGAAGCATTCATGTAATTTTCAAAAAATTTGCTCTGTTTGAAGCACTGTAGTTCGCTATCTATTAATTATAGAAAAAATGTTTTAGATAAAAGTTGTATAGAATTTTATAGTCAACAAATTAGACAATAACTATTTTTACCTAATGCAAATCAGTGAAGAGATATTTAAAAAAAAACGCTTTTTTGCGAGTTTTTTCTCAAGTTGGCGGTGCTTCCCGAAGGTCCCCGAGGGGGAAAACTTGCATTTTTTATTAGGACCCCTAAATATACAATATATCCAAAAATCAAAAATACCCGACCTTTTGTGGAATAAACCCTTATTTTTCTACCAAATGACTGGACTATAACCCTATCCGCAATAATCAGAATATTCACTAAAATGTATTTTCTGATAGAACTATGGCTACCAATCGTCCGGTTTTATCCGGATTTTTAGGCTTTTCTCAAGATTCCGCCCAGACTTTGAAATAGTCTGAACATCTTAATTATTTACGAAAACAAAAAAAAAACTATCGACCAAATGATCATTATCTAACGTAAATGAAAAAATAATCTTTGTACATAATGAAAAATCTGTTGTGGCCAGCACAAGACCTCTCGCCATTTCCATATTAGGCTATATAAGTATTGTATTGCACTTCGCTTTCGAACCGTCGTTTTATAAGAAAATATAATAGAACATTACCCAAATATTGTTTTTTATTATATTTAACATGTCTTCTGCACACATATAATTCTAATTATATCTATTTTTCATTGTATGAGGAAGTTTCTAAATGTCAGATTGTTCCAATTCATTAACCAGATTGGCGGTATTTCTGATGGATATATGCATTTTACCACAATTTTACCCATAATTTCAAATATTTAATTAATAAAACAATAAGAAAAATTAAATGTACTTCCTAGTAAAAGCTATCAGAATGTCACTAAAACTGCTGATTTTTGACACTGACATGTGTCATTTACAAATTATGTTATAAACATTGGAATTTGTCAACTGATTTCCTTAGTGCCGTAGCCTCTGCGATTAGTTCACTCTATAAATTATAGTGTCTTTATCTCTAAATCTATAGAAGATATAATAAAAATTTTAAGTGTATTAAATGGAGAATTTTATGTTCTTCAATATTTAATAAAAAAACCTCCCAAAAAAATATATTTAGAAGAATTTTTCTAAGAAACTACTACTTCCGGTTGTTCAATTGTTACCAAAACCTTTTCAGCTCTTCCCAGGAATGTCAGATTGAGGAAACTGCAGTTAAATATTTTTTAAGTCATAGTTTTTGAGGAATCGTGACTACAACATCCAGACATACATACACACACACACACACACATACACACATCCACACACACACACACACACACAGACATCATTTTAAAAATGTTATAATCGGATTGTAGGGACCTTAAATCGTGCTTATTCAATAAAATCTGGATATGCGAATTTTAGCATGAATCCAATACCTCTCTTAGCGAGAGGTAAAAACTATAAAATTAAAAATAATCTTTGTTACTATTCTCTTTGGCAGGTATAATCAACAACAAAAATTATTATTTTTTTTGGTAGGTACGTAACTCAAACAAAAAACAATTCCTTTGTGACAGACGAAATCAACTTAAATTACATAATATTTTTAAAAATTGGCAGTTAATTAAATGGATTTTTTCATGCTTTTCGTATCCAGCCATTTTTCTTAATGGCTTAAAAATCATCGCAAGTCATATTTCTTAAATTAAATAGATCAATCCAGAACAAATGAATTTCGTGAGGGGCAGCTGTCCGAAATAAATTTCATACATAATTTACTCAATGATGGAGCCATGGAAAAATTTATGGTTTAATTTTATGAATGAATTGTATCAATATCGAAATTTCTCGATATTTATCATAAGATATGTAATGAAATAATGTTTAAAAAATTCAAAAGTGAGGTTAAAATCACTCCTGTGGAGGGCAGACATTTCTAGGGAAATCAGGGTTTTTGTTCGGAATTATACGAATGGTAACCCTAGATAGAACAGTACTTTGTAGGTTATGTTTACATATATAAAAGTTTTTAGATAAAATGGTTATTTTATACTACCAGCAGTGTTGCCAGATGGGAGGGAAATTCCCTTTTTCGTGAGAATTTTTGAGTCAAGAGAGACAAAGGGATTTTTCTCAAAAAAGAAGTAAAAATGGATTTTTTTTATTTACATAATTTCAAAACAAAATAAAATATACCCGACAGCGACTTTACGGAAAAACTAAATAATATTTAAAAGCAGTTCTTATAAATGAATCGCTAAGTTCAGAAAAGTAAGTATTGCAAAATTATTTATGAGATAAATGATAAAAACTGAATAATTTTAAATACCATTGTACATATACGAAACTCAAAATAACAAATTGTCAGTACTTTCCTGTCTAAATAAAGCGATTTAATTAGAATACTCCTATTAAATTAATTTAAATAATTGTTACTATATTTTTATTGTACGTTTTGTGCAATAAAATGCAATGCTACTATTATTACAATAATTTTTTGTGGCTGTGAATGCGATCTTACAATAACTGCAAAAGAGGGAAATTACGACCAAAAGAGGGAAATTTTGAACCACAAATAGGGAATTTTGATAGAAGCCATCTGACAACACTTACCTAGTTTATCCCGATAGTTTCAACCCGCTTGAAAATGGGTTGATTCGACTCGATTGAAGTTAGCGGGTTGAAATGGTCGGAATAAACGCATTTTCAACCGGATTGAAATTTTCAATTCGACCCTAAAATACAAATGGGTTGAGCTTATTCATCCGGATTGAATGTTACGGGATAAACGCTGAACCCGATCGAAACTTTGAAGGTAACTTCAATCATGTATAATTAACTAGTTGCCAGCTGCATTTGAACTGCCAAACCGTTGTTTCGTGTGTGTTTAAAAGTGAAATAATTAATTAATAATTAAATAATGAAATTTTTCATTCGTGATCTTTTAATTTTAAAAACATTATAAGGTACAAATAAAGTAGATGTAGTTTGTTGGTACCTATATTAATAAATAATTAGCAATTAAGCATGAAATTTATTTGAATAAAAGCGTGAAATATCTTACATAACGTTTTCGTTGAAGAGCTTTTCTTTTGTGGCACTTTTGATAAAATAATGAACTTGTGGACAATAACATGTGCACAGTTTGTGAATAAAAAGTATATAATGTTATTACTTTTTACCTCTCGCTAAGAGAGGTATTGGATTCATGCTAAAATTCGCATATCCAGATTTCAGTGAATAAGCACGATTTAAGGTCCTAGAATCCGATTATAACATTTATAAAATGATGTCTGCCTGTGTGTGTGGATGTGTGTATGTGTGTATATCTGGATGTTTTAGACACGATTCCTCAAAAACCATAAGACTTAAAAATTGTTTAACTATGGATTCCTCAATCTGACATTCCTGGGAAGAGCTGAAAAGGTTTTGGTAACAATTGAACAACCGGAAGTAGTAGTTTCTGAGGAAAATTATTCTAATTATAATTTTTTTGGAAATTTTTGTTATTAAATATTGAAGAACATAAAATTCCCCATCTAATACACTTAAAATTTTTATTATATCTTGTATAGATTTAGAGATAAAGACACTATAATATATAGAATAATTTAATTGCAGAGGCTAAGGCATTAAGGAAACCAGTTGACAAATTCCAAAGTTTATAACATAGTTTTTAAATGACACATGTCAGTGTCAAAAATCAAGAGTTTTAGTGACATTCTGATAGCTTTTTCTGGGAAATATATTTAATCTTTCTTATTGTTTTATTAATTAAATATTTGAAATTATAGGTAAAATGCTTATATCCATCAGAAATACCGCCAATCTGGTTAAAGAATTGGAAGAATCTCATTTAGAAACTTCCTCGTTCAATGAAAAATAGATATAATTAGAATTATATGTGTGCAGAAGACATGTGAAATACAATAAAAAACAGTATTTGGGTAAAGTTCTGTATTTTTTTGTTATAAAACGACGGTTCGAAAGGAAAGTGCAATTCAATACTTATATAGCCTAATATGGAAATGGCGAGAGGTCTTGTGCTGGCCACAACAGATTTTTCTTGTTCCATTTTCGATTATTTACGCAAAAATCAAGTAAACATAACCAACCAAAATGACATTTGATAAATACACCTGAAAACGTTTTCGATCGGGTTCAAATAGGATCCACTCAACCCGCTAGAACAAAGTGAGATAAACGGTAGAGAGTTCACCTTGAAATTCAACCGGATCGAATTTCAACCGGGTTGAAACTATCGGGATAAACTTAGTAGCTGACTACCAGTGCATCCCCACAGACCATCTACACTTTCAAACTCAAACGAGCTGGTCCGAGCAATACCGAACACTCATTCGGTTACGATATTAGCGCTATCCTGCGGACAGGTGTCTTTGGGTAAGAACTATTACTTTGCAATTAGAAAACTATTGGGCTGTCAGCCGCCTGTGCATCCCTTGCACTACGTCTGGAGTCATTGCTGAAAACCGGCACTCATTACGCACTAAGTTAGAGGATGCAGTTAAATGGAACACCAACATTTACTCAGTAGATACGAACTAGTGCAGTGAATCGAACACGGTTTACTTTATCCTTAAGGTGGAATAAAGTATGGTAAATAAATTAAATATGTTTGTAACTTACGCTTCAGGGTTGAGCAATTCAGGGCTGTCCAACATATTAAAAGTGTAACACAGTCCTTCTTCCGTTAACATTGGATGGAAAAGTTCTTCACAGGTTGTATTCAACTTGTTCGACCATTTGCAAATCCACATCATCTCTTCCAATTGTGGAGCTACCTGTCCATTACATATAAAATATATAAATATGGTATATATTCATAATACGAGTAATCAAATTCATTATACCTATAAGTTCTTACCTCGTGTATAAATTTTATAGCTGATTTATCAGTAGTATCTCTTCCACTGTTCATTAAATACGTGTCGCAAATTAACGAGACGTCTTCATATTGTTTTAATCTGAAACATAAAAAAAATAATGCTGATGTGATAGAATCTATCTAATTAAATAGACACAAAAATTTTATTATAAAAAATTGAGAGCCATAGAATAACAACATGAAAAATATTTATCAATTCGCACTTTTAAATTATAACTTTACTTAATAATTAGCGTTAATACTAAGGTACGAATTTGGTTTCTAATAATTACTGACTGCTCCAGTAATTTCTTTTTACCTCTCGCTAAGAGAAGTATTGGATTCATGCTAAAAATCACATACCCAGATTTTAGTGAATATGCACGATTTAAGGTCCATGTAAACCGATTTTAACATTTTTACGATGATGTCTGTGTGTGTGTATGTGTGTGTGTGCGTGTGTGTATGTATGTATGTATGTATGTATGTATGTATGTATGTATGTATGTGTGTATGTGTGGATATTGGAGGTTTAACTATGAATTCCTCAATCTGACATTCATGGGAAGAGTTGAAAAGGTTTTGGTAACAATTGGACAACCGGAAGTAGTAGTTTCTTAAAAGAAATTTTCTAAATATTCTTGTTTGAAAATTTGTTATGCCATATATTGAAGAATATAAAATTCTCTATCTAGTATATTGAACATTTTTATTATATGTTCGATAGATTTAGAGATAGAGAGTTATAAATATATATATATATATATATATATATATATATATATATATATATATATATATATATATATACATACATACATACATACATACATAAAATCACGCGTGTCCCACTTAGTAGGTTAGCAAAAACCCGAAAACAATAAAAAAAAGGGATAAGAGTAAGAGCTCAGCTCACTCACTTAACTCTTTAATAACATTCTTTTTTCGCTTTGTCCACAATCATCATAGCATTCAATCATTCATATATAAGAACATATTAAAGTGACCAATTTTCGGTAGCGAATAACCCGCATCCGGACCACAATAATAGTTACACAAAAATCATCTTTCGCCACACATTTCCTGTACAAACATACTTCGTTCACCTCGTCCATATAAAAGTTCAGCTGTCTCTCCATTCTCATAAAACATTCTTACTAACCATACATCGTCACACCACAATAATTACGAAACAATCATCCTTCGCCACACATTCCTATCCAGGCACACTTCTTTTCGCCTCAGCCACATTCATAATCGTATTCATACATGCTCTTCTTCTCTTTCCACCCGGAAACTTACGCTCCTTAAAAACACTACCAATCACATCCATCCACTTACACACTGGACGGCCACGCAATCGAACACCCTCAACTTTACCAATATATATATATATAAGGAGGAAAATATCGTGGGTGTGTCAGTGGATTGTGGGCTTTAATTAAAGTTGATTCTTTTAAAATCTTAATTAAAGCCCACAATCCACTGACACACCCACGATATTTTCCTCCTTAACTAATCGAAACAGTGACGATTACACTCCACATATATATATATATATATATATATATATATATATATATATATATATATATATATATATATATATATATGCGTTTTACAAGTCGTTCACTCATCATTCTCTCCAGATGATCAAACCATCTCAACTGACTCACTCCAACTCTCTTAACAACATTCTTCCTAACCATACATTCTTCATACACCAAATTAATCCTCACGCGATCCCGTCTTGTATACCCACAAACACCACGTAAATACCTCATTTAAGGCAGTCACTCTCCTTTTATGCTTACTCGTCCATGCCCAACATACACTTCCATACATCAAAGCAGGCACCAGCACTCCATTATATATATATATATATATATATATATATATATATATATATATATATATATATATAAATTATATGATCGTGACCGATATATAATAAAAAAACAAATTTTTGATTTTAAGACAGGCTTTATTAAGCAGTTATAACTTTGAAATTACACAGTAAAAAGAATAACATTTCATTGTCTAGCACGTATTTATAGCGTTTCTTATCATAAAGATTCTTGTTACAACGTGAGAGATTCCGTTAGGGATTCATCACATATTTATTATGTCATCATCTAACAGGGTTACATAATACCTCCCCTTCTAGATGATGGCTAAGAAATAGTGGATGGAAAAGAAATCTGATGTTCTACTTTATTAGTTGAAAGTGGTAATTGAATAGTTTTTGTTTCGTCAGATGTCTTTCCCTTACATATTTTATTCTTATATTTATTTATTAATTTATAACATATTAAAGTTAAAACAATAATAGATAGTAGTACATACAATATAGTAAAATGTGTTTCATGTTTAGTATCTAATTCTTTTAATGGTCTTATAGTAGGAATAGCTCCTGTGAATTCTTCTATGTTTTGCAAAATTTTATTTTTACTTTGATTTGTTTCTAATATCATTGGTTGTGAAAACTGGAGTTTTATTTCTTTGTATTCATTTACAAAAGGTTTAAAGACATAGTCATTAATTTTACATTGACTTGTACTAGAAATCTGAAATATTCCTTGTATGTTTTTTATTTCTTTAATATTTTTGCAATCAATTTCAACGTTCTGTTTATCAGGGCTAAATATAATTAATTCATTAGAATTTGGTATACGAATTATATTATTATGGGACGTTATTTGTTTAATTTCACATTTACTATTATTGCTGTACAACAATTGGTTAATACATTTATTTATTTTTATATTGTTAGTTCTACAATAATATTGCTTATTACTAATTAAACAATCATCAACCTTAATATTATTATCAATATACATTGTTGTCTCTTGGTCATATAAATAGTACTTATTGTTATGTTTAAAGGGGATCATTGTCATTTGATATAGATCGTGTGTTTTCTCTGACATAATAGGAATAGTTATTATAAAATATATTTTGTTTTTATCATGATTACAATTGACTGTTAATAATTTTGAAATTTCAACTATATCATACATGGGTAACATTTGTTTTAAATTTTCGAAAGATATTAGACTAACATCGAAAGTGTGAAGAGAACAAAAATTTATACTTTCGTTTATTTGAGAAATGATCATTTGAATATGATTTAGCAAAGAAGTTATTATCTGTAATTTTGAATTGAGTAATAATAGTGAATCATAATATTCTCGTTTGTTAATTTGTCCTTTTAGTTGTTGAATTTGGTTATAAAGCTCTTTTTCATTAATATTTATTTTGTTAATTTGTTTATTAAAATGTTTAGTGAAATTCTCCAAATAATGTAAATTATTTTTTATTTCTTTTTGTAAATTTTGTTCATTTTCTTTAATTTGTTTAAATAATTGTTCATAGTGTTCTGCGTCATTTTGATCTAAATTTCCGGAAATAGATTTTACAACTGAACCTAATCCGTTTATTAGTCCTCGTTTATTTCTTTTATGAATTTTTAATTTATTAATTTGATTTTCTGTATTTTCATAAATCATATTCATTACATTAAATGCGTCAAAGTTTAGTTTTTGTAATGGTTTAGAGTAATTTTTAAGGGAGTTGATTATGTCAGTAATATTTTGGAAATTTGAAAATAAGGGTTGTAAGTCATAGTTAAAATAGGCGTAGATATCATATTCATTAATATGGGTTTTGCCTAATTCTAGTAATTTGTATCCGTTGTTATCAGAGATATCTTGAAGGAATTGACCGTGAGATAAGGATATTAATCTGTAACAAATTATAATTTTAATTTGTCAATTTTTACCTTTCTTTTATGAACTTTCCCTTTTACTTCAATGGTATTGTTCCTGTCATTATAATTTTCAATTTTTACCTTTTCGAACAATGGTTTTTTGAATTTTGTTATCAATCTAGGATTTTGTTTGAGAAAGGCTTGTGAAGCATTTTGGAATTTTGTATGGGTTTTATTTGGTTTGAAACGTTTTAATTTTTCGTTCGCGATTTTATTTCGTAATTTATCATGTTCATTTTGTTTATTTTTTTGAAATGTTTCTATTTGTTGTTCGTCTGTTAAGGTCAATCTTGGTCGAATGTGTGAGTAATCTCTACCGTATAGTATTTCATTCGGTGATAATTTCGTAATAGAATGTATGGTGTCATTGTAAGCTAGTATAGTTATCGTCAATATTTCATCTAAATTTTTATTTGGGTATTTTTGGAATAAAATTCGCAAGTGTTCTATTAGAGTGGAATGTAGTCTTTCTATTGCGTTTGATTTTGGGTTACCAGCGGATGTAATATGTAAATTTATTTGGTTATTATGACAGAAAGTTTTGAACGCTAAGTTATCGAATTCTTTCCCTGAGTCGCAAATAATTGTTTGCGGTTGTAATCTTTCTCTAATAAAATTTGAAACTGTATTTATGATATTATTACAGGTTTTATTTTTTATAAAATATATTTGAGCATATTTTGAAAATTGGTCAAATATTGTTAAATAGTATTTTGAATCTAATGTTAATATGTCTAAATTTATAATTTCAAAAGGTCGTTGAGGGGTTGGTGTAAGTTGGTCTTCTAATTTTGGGGGTTGTCTGTCATATTTACATTTCTTACAGGTTTCGCATTTATTTATGAATGTTGTTATAGATTCTAACATTTTTGGCCAATAATATTTTGTTTTTAATTTATTGTAAGTTTCTAATATACCCCGGTGGTTGGTTTTTCCGTGGTGGTAGTTAAATATTGTTTCGTCCTGTTCATCTTCGTTTTCTACGTCCTCAACTTGTTGATTAACTCTTATTATATTTACTGTTCCAAATTCAAATTTACTCTGTATTACTTTATTTAAAGTATTAGCAATTTCGTCCGTGCATATACAGTAATATCGTATTTTAGGTACTACGTAATTTTGAATAAATTCAAATAGTTGTGTTTCTTTATATTCTGGTTTTAATGAAAATAGAATTCTTTGTTTTTTATGATTAAATAATCTTTTTATTTCTACTTTGTTTTCTTTATCTTCCTGAATTATTATTTGATTGTCAGCTACATTGATTCGATTTTCTAAAAATTTTAAACCATTTATGGGTTCTTCTGGTGAAGAGTGGACAGTATCGGTTGTTAAACTTTCTAGTTCTCTCTCTATATCTTCGACATTATTTAATAAACTATCTACCGATTCGCTTGTATGATTTTTTAAAAAATTATCGATTTCTTGTGAGTTTGCAAAGTTATGAGGTAATTCGTAAATATTAATTTGGATATTTGTGTCTTTAAAGATATTATTTAATAATTGGATTAATTTAGGTTTTTCTAATTTGTCTAGCCCACATGATAAGTATGGCATGTTGATTTCAAATAAATCATTTTTGATTAAGTAATCCCTTAAAGTAATAAGACAGGATTTTAATTGTTTCAGGTTAGCATTTTCTTTATAGGTGTCTTTTGTATACAAATGTAAAATTATTTTATTTTCAAAATTTTGAATAATCATATTTTGGTTTTTGTAGTTATTCTCACAGTATTTTTTACTTGTAAATTGTTTATCTATTTGTAAAGCTAATCCTTTGCCAAAACGATTATCTTTAGAAACACAATGACAAAATATATCTGTTTCAGTTACGTCTCCGGTTACATAATTAATTTTGAAAGGTTCTCTTATTCGCGATAGATAATCAGCAATTTTATTTGTTCTGCCTGGTAAATACTCAATTTCGAAGTTGTATTCACTTAGTTCAATTTTCCATCTCATCAGTTTTTGATTTCCATTTCTCATATTGAATAGCCAAATTAAAGGTCTGTGATCCGTTCGAATAATAAATTTTCTGCCGTATAAGTAAGTTCTAAAGTTTTGTACTGACCAGACGATAGATTTTAACTCTTTTTCTATTGTAGAATAATTTTGTTCGTGGTTATTAAGAGTTTTTGACGCGTATGCTAGAGGTTTTTCTACGTTATCTTGTACTTGTGAGAGTACTGAACCCATTGCGTAATTTGATGAGTCAGTTGTTAAGATAAATGGTTTAGAAAAGTCGGCGAAGCTTAGTATAGGGGGGTTACTAATTAATTCTTTCGATTTTTGAAATGCTTCTTGATAGTCTTTATTAGTTATATCAATTATTTTATTTTTCTTTAAACATTCGGTAAAAGGTTTCGTTAATTTTGAAAAATTAGGTATAAAGCGTCTGTACCATGATAGCTTGCCCAAGAATGATTTGATTTCTTTTTGTGTTTTCGGGATTGTAATTTTATCAATGGCTTCTATTTTTTTGAGATTGGGTTTAAGACCGTGTTCTGATATAACAAATCCTAAATATTCTATTTCTGTTTTCATGAATTCACTCTTATCAATTTGTATTTGTAAATTTGCGTTTTTTAGTTTTTCGAGAACAAGTTTTAAATTTTGTAAGTGTTCTTCTTCTGTTTTACTGAGAATTATGATGTCGTCCATATAGACAAGACAAATTTTGTTAATTAAATCTCCTAAAACTTCATTCATCATTCGTTGGAATGTCGCTGGTGCATTAATAAGTCCAAACGGCATTCTGACAAATTCATAGTGACCTGATGGGGTGCTAAAAGCCGTTTTTTCTATATCGTCTTTTTCTACCGAAATTTGATGAAATCCAGAATGTAGATCGAGAGTCGTAAAAAATTTTGGTTTGCCAATTTTGTCTAACAGTGTATCGATGTTAGGAAGGGGATATTTATCTTCTCTAGTATTTGCATTTAATTTTCTGTAGTCTATTACGAGACGTGTTTTCCGCTTTCCTGATGCATCTGTTTTTTTGGGGACAATCCAAATGGGGGAATTATAAGGGCTGTTTGATTTTCTAATTACACCGGTTTTTAATAAGTTTTGTACGTGGTCTTCAATGTCATTCTCAAATACCTGTGGAAGTCTGTAGTTTTTCGTATATATAGGAGTATTGTCTTTAGTCAAAATTTTGTGTTTAGTGTGGGTAGTACATGATAAATTTTCGCCATCTTTTGGGAAGAGTTCAGGATATTGTTCTAATAATTTGTTAATTCTTTGTTTTTGATTATTATTTAAATGTTCTGACCGAAAATTTAATTTGCAAAAATTTGACTCTGACATTGGAATAAATGGATATTCTATATTTTTTATTTTAATTTTTTCATTAGCAAAATTTATTTCACATTTCAAGTCTTTTAATATATTTATGCCAAATAATAAATCACAATCTTTATTAAAAGTGTGAATAAAAAATTTATGAGGTTGATTAAAAATTTTTAAAGTTATAGAGTTTTTGCAATGTACTTTTGAATTGGCTGTTTTAAAGGTCAAATTGTCACTTACAATTTTTGATTTATATAATTTTGACATATTTTCACTAATGAGATTTACGTCAGATCCTGAATCTATTAATACTTTATAATTTGATAAATTAATAATAGGAATTTTGTTTGTGATTGAAGTCATAACTATGTTTCTTGGCTTGAAGGTTCTATTGGCTCTAAAAAATTATCATTTGAGTGATTTTCAGAATTTTCGTCAAGATTTTGATTTTCTTGGAAATATGTTTCAAAGTTTTCGGGTTCATCATCGATATTTTCTTGTAAATAATTTTGTTTTATTGTTTGTGTACTCATAGGGATTGTACTTTTTGTTATTCCAGACATAGGTTGTGGTTTAAATTGTTGTCTAGTTCTAACAGCGTTATAAGCGTTTTGTCTAGCAGCAAAAGGCGTGTTTGGTTTATTAGAGTTCTGTTGAACATTTATGGGTTTTGAAGGGAATTGTTGCCCTGGGAATTTTTGTGGAGGTATATTGTTATGCAATGTTTTTTGCGATTGTTGAGGGTTATCGGATCTTAACAATGGACTTTTAAAAGTTTGAAGTGCATAGTTATAATCATTTGTTAGTAAATTTTCACATATTTCTAATGTAGTGGGGTTGTTGGTAATAAAAGATCCTCGAACGTGAATTGGTAGTAATGTAATGAAATGTTTTACGACTAATTCTTGAATTTCGCTTATTAATATAGTTTTCTGAGCTGTATTATAATTTAATAGGTGGACTTTTGATTTATATTTTGCAAAATCGTTTTTAAATTGTATTAAAGTGTCGTATATTTTATTTGTACTTTTCGTATTTAAAATTTTTAATAAAATAGTTTCTTTAGTGAGTTTATCTTCGAAATTTTCAGATAAATGTTTTTTTAGATCTTCCCAATTTTTAAACGTGTTTTCGTTAATCAGATTTACCGCTTTGTCTGTTAATTTACTTAATACTAATGAAAAAGCGTATTTTGTTTGTAATGCATTAAGAGCTGTTGATAATAAAATTTCGTAGAACAAATCTACTTGAATTATGAAATTTGGCAATCTATTTACATCACCGTTGTATTCGGGGATGACACTAGCAAGATTTTTAATATCTGCGTAGGTAGTCATTTTGACTTCTGAATTATTTGTATTATTATGAGTTACAGAGTTTCTCAACCTGTTTGGTTGTAATGTAATATTATTTAATAAGGTACTTAATAATTCAAGTTCCCGATTTATATCAGATGACTGTGGTTCGTTATCTGACATGTGATTTATAAATTAAAAGAAACAATGAGACTTACAGACTTATTATGAGTGCCTGTATTGTTGACATCTCCTTTGTTGCGAGGGGGCTGATGACGTTCAGTTGACGGATATCTTTTCTGCGAACTGCTTGGCCTGGTGAATTCGATGGGTCGTATGAATAGACCTCTGATGCAACCACTGTTTAGGTTGATCGCTGATCTCGATGGGTCGTATGAATAGACCTCTGATGCAACCACTGTTTAGGTTGATTGTTGATTAAAGCGAAGGCTTATTGGTATAGCTTTGCTTTCACGAAGGCTTCTTGCTTGTTAGGCTTCGAGTTTCTTCGCAGTAATAGTTATTTGGTTCGATCACACTAAGCAACAATTAAAATTGTCGAATAAAGCGTTGTACAGATTTACGGCGAATTTTTCGAGCACACTGACTTCTTTATTTGTGATCCTACAGAGACTGCGCCAATTATATGATCGTGACCGATATATAATAAAAAAACAAATTTTTGATTTTAAGACAGGCTTTATTAAGCAGTTATAACTTTGAAATTACACAGTAAAAAGAATAACATTTCATTGTCTAGCACGTATTTATAGCGTTTCTTATCATAAAGATTCTTGTTACAACGTGAGAGATTCCGTTAGGGATTCATCACATATTTATTATGTCATCATCTAACAGGGTTACATAATATATATATATACAGTGTGAACACTGAAAACCGAGACATAGGCGTTTACCATGGGAAAACAGTTTTTTACAAATATTATCTGTCCCGCAAGAGTATAGTGGGAGTTTTTGATATGGTTAGAAAGATTATTTAATTTGGCATCGAAGTGTATCTAAATACTCCTAATTTAATGCCTTATTATTGAAATATTTATGAAAGTATAATCCTACTTGACAGTTATTACTTATAATTTACTAAAAACAGTAATCATGGAAACGTATTCGGTAGCTGACTTGATTAAATCAAGGCTCCATGATAATTTTTCACTAGTTCAAATCCCTCCCGGTTCAAGTTAATATTTTTATATTTATTTTGTACAATGTATTATTAAATAAATTATAAAATTAAAACAAATAATTTTTGGTACATCAAGTATTTTATTGACTGAATGTACAAGAAGTGAAACAAATATGTAAATTTAAGCCAAATAAATAATTAAGTTTAGTTTTATGTTCGTCATTAACGCAACCGGTTTTTTCAAATTTTAAAATGATTCGTCTAGTTCGTTCATGGGATGCAATTTGTCTATCAGGATATATCCTAGCAAAAAGTCTCGAATTACTCGTAAACTCATCCCTTGATTGTAAAATTTAATTATACTATTTTTTTCTTCTAATGAAAAATCCATTGGAAAAATGACAATAAAAGTCTAGCACAGGAGAAACCTGTGTGAGAGTTTATTTATTATTGATTACTTTTTGTTTTTGCTTAATACTATTAAGAGTGATATAACAAAGAAATAGTATAGTAAATTCAAGAAAATACTTGACGTACCAAAAAGTTATTTGTTTTAATTTGGTAATTTATTTAATTGTACAAAATAAATATAAAAATAATAAAAATATTAACTTTAACCTGGAGGGATTTGAACAAGTATTTATTCAAATTTCTAATTTTATTTACAGTGTTTTAAACTAATGCTAAATTATTCTAGGTACCTATATATACATATTTAACCTAAAATTTTTGTTTATATTATACAAGAGTTTCAAATAATTAATTTGCTGTATATTTGATTTATGTTTTTGCTTAAACTAATCTATAACTCATGTTTTTTAAACTATTATTTCCAAATTAGGAATTAATTAAGAATAATTAAAACTATATACAATAAAACTTAAAAACTAAGGTAAATATAAAGTTAAAAAGGACTATGCTACTATATACACTATTTACAATTTTTATATTAAATTATATTTTGATTAGAAATTTTGAATTTTGATTTAATTTTGTAATTTATTTATCATGGAACTGTTCTATTCCTCTTCTTCGTCGTTGTCGTTGAAAGGTTCATTGAATATGTCAAGTAGTTGGTATGTAAATTTGTGTTTTATTTTAAAGTCTACATTGTCTGCTCTGTATCTGGATATATTCTTCACTATGTCGCTGTCGGCATTGCAGGTTTGTTTAGTGTAGAATTTGTTTGCGATGTGTTTAATGTGGTCTATGACGTATGGTGTGTTTGTGTCTTCATGGAGTGTAGTGATTCGTGTGTATCTGTCGTGGCCGGTCACCAAGCGCAGAACTTTATTTTGGAAAACTTGTAGCGGTTGCAGTGCTGTGTGTGATAGGTGGGATAGGATTGGCGCGCTGTATGTGATTATTGGTTTTTAAGTCTTAATTTGTGTCAATGTAAAAATGTAATGTATTACCAATAAACTATCGAACCCTCGACTCGATTTCTAGGGTGTACCATTAACCATGTTTCTCAAAGTAAGAAAGGAAATATTTTTTTTTAGTGTTAATATTTTATATTATGTTTTTGTTCTTATATATTATGCCAGAAATAAATGTATTATTAAATATTTATTTTTAATGCTACCTATCTATGTTAGTGACATACGGTAATTCATTAAAATTGTCTTAGGAAAAAAAGTTATCATGTGACCTTCAGGCATTTTTGATTACTCTGTATAGTCTCATTTTTACCTCTCGCTAAGAGAGGTATTGGATTCATGCTAAAATTCGCATATCCAGATTTTATTGAATAAGCACGATTTAAGGTCCCTAGAATCCGATTATAACATTTTTAAAATTATGTCTGTGTGTGTGTGTGTGTGTGTGTAGATGTGTGTATGTGTGTGTATGTATTGATGTTGGAGGGACGATTCCTCTAAAACTATAAGACTTAAAAAATATTTAACTGCAGTTTCTTTAATCTGTCATTCCTGTGAAGAGCTGAAAAGGTTTTGGTAACAAATGAACAACCGAAAGTAGTAGTTTCTTAGAAAAATTCTTCCAAATATATTTTTTTGGGAGTTTTTTTTATTAAATATTGAAGAACATAAAATTCTCCATCTAATTCAATTTTTATTATATCTTGTATAGATTTAGAGATAAAGACATTATAATTTTTAGAGTAAACTAATCGCAGAGGCTAAGGCACTCAGGAAACCAGTTGACAAATTTCAATGTTTATAACATAGTTTGTAAATAACACATGTCATTGTCAAATATCAACAGTTTTAGTGACATTTTGATAGCGTTTTCTGGAAAGTATATTTAATCTTATTGTTTTATTAATTAAATATTTCAAATTTTAGGTAAAATTGTGGTAAAATGCATATATCATCAGAAATACCGCCAATCTGGTTAATGAATTGGAAGAATCTCTGACATTTAGAAACTTCCTCATACAATGAAAAATAGATATAATTAGAATTATATGTGTGCAGAAGACATGTTAAATACAATAAAAAACAATATTTGGGTAAAGTTCTGTAATATTTTGTTATAAAACGACGGTTCGAAAGCGAAGTGCAATACAATACTTATATAGCCTAATATGGTTATGGCGAGAGGTCTTGTGCTGGCCACAACAGATATTTTTTATTCGTTAAGTGTACCAGACAAATATTTTCAAAGTCGGCGCCTATGCATCTCAATGAAACACTGGCTTGGCCAAAAATGTAGAATTAAGTACAAGTTGACGAATGCGCTATCAGGGAGCCAATACTAGTAATAAATTATCTATCCTCCTTATAGTGATTATGCTATATATTGTACTAAATCCTATCTCTACTTACTCTTCTGGAGTTAAGATATCTTTAACATCGCCCATTAGCCAAGCATTTCTATATTTATGAAAAGCTTCAGTGAAATTGAAAACACTTTGTCTGGCCTTAGTTTCCGAGCAGATGGTAACAGCTGGGAATGGAACCTGCCACACTGGAGTTGGACTTTGGGCAAAACTTATAATCACTGGACTAGTGTTCCATTTGTGCCATGTTTTCATGATCAAGTGCCCACACATTAAAATACTGGCAACGAAAATCATCAGCCACAATACTCTAGAAATGGAAAAAAAATTAATACTATGGGAAGTCAAATGTTAGATTAGGCCATTGTTAAATCATAATGTCAAAGTATCTTTAAGTGTTCTCAAAGTGCTGGTTTATTGCTTATTCCTATTTTGTTGTCATTTTATGTCGATTAAATATGAGTGCTCCGATATTACATTAGGTGCGTTCGATAAATCATACGGGGTTGGAGTATTTTCTGAGCGGTTTTAGAGTAAAGCAGGAGTAGCACTGAAGTTGGATACAACATAGACGTGTCGATGGACGACATTTTAGCAACGTGTTTTCGACATTTCGGACCGACGCGACGTCGCTTACTCGACGTCAGTATTTTGACGTTGAGGAAACTTTCGACACACGTTGTCAATGTTTAATGTTATAAAAACGTTCAACGGACGTCACCATCATTTGTAAACTATTAGTATAGCTGTTTTTACTTTAGTATTTTATTATTTGTTAACTAACTTCATTATCATTGGCCAAAAAGCAATTTGTAAAATAGTAAAATGTAAATATGAAACATGATACGTAGTATCCGAGGTAGTATCTAGAATTGTGACATTACCTTTTGCTGAAAGTTTTAACGTACGCTTATAACTATTAATAGTTATTTTTGTATGAAGTGCGCGAAATGAATGCTTTTTTTGTTGCACGTGACGATGTCACTTTTAGCCGAGATCGTTAGGTCGAGGAAAAAAGTCATTCACAAATTAAGGACTATTTATAATAAAACAACGCAAGCGATAACGCAGTTGCAGAAAAGTAATGCAAAACATAAGCGCATGGTATTCCTACATGCTGATGTTTTGTGTTACCGCTTACGTTACTCCAATATAAATAGGCCTTTATAGTGAAATTCATATAACGAGAATACTTTGTCGTGAAACGATTTAGCAATTGCACCAATAAGCCAACAATGATGGCCTTAAGCTTGTGGTTACCAATCTCTAATAAATCATAACATTACCGATTCTGGAATTGTTTGCTGTTATATTTTATTAAGGATCGGCAACCCCAAGCTAAGGGTCATCATTGTTGGATTATTGGTGCAATTGATGAATTTCACTATACATTCTCTGGTTAACAGCGGTATGATACTAAAATTGTTACATTTTTGCTTCGCGTCGTGTTCCAAACTTCCTTCTCAAAAAATAAAATGTCGCTTTTAACACTTAAGGCCTATTTATAATGAAGTAACGCAAGCGATAACGCAATTGCAATACGGTGACGCAAAAATGAACGCATGGCATTCCTATATGCTGATTTAGAATGAAAAGTAACGCAGTAACTCTCATCTTTCTACCTTAGTGTTGTACCGTTAGCCAATCAGAATTCAGTGTTTCAGTTTTACTATAAAAATCTGTATTATCAACATGTTCGTGAACTGTTAAAACTACAAAATAAATACTATATTTCTGTCACTGTCCATTTCTATTTAAATTATTTTATATTCTTACCTTATTTATACTTATGTATGTCCTATAAAGACAATAAATAAAAGTGAGCCGAATTTCAAAGAAATACTTATACCGAATTTTTTTGATTGGTTAGAAGTGCTATCTTTGGCATTTATTACAAATTACAGATTTTGTGTTTGCTTTAGCGATCACGTTGCGCTGTTGCGTTGCGTTTAACGTTCCATCATTATAAATAGGCCTTTAGTGTTCACTGGTTAATTTGTGTTATTTCAATTAAAGCACTTTTTTTCTTTGACTATATTTTTAGCAGTAAAACATAAAAATTCTTTTAACTTACTTTTCGGCGATGGTCCTTTGTCGTTCACCAAGATACCTCACCCCATGAAGACTAGAACTTGAACAATATTCTCTGAAATAAACATCAATACTATTCAACAAGCCGGAACCTCGTTCTTTCGCAGTTTTCTTTTCAATATCATAGATGATTTCTGGATCTAGTTCCTTTTCTGGTTTTTCTTCTAAACTTAGGGGGATATGTCGCTCTGCCCAAGAGCATGAATCATCCTTCTCCATCTTCAAAGAAAGAAAAAGTAGTTTAATTCTAATTTACTGGTAGAGTATGAGAAGGGATATTTTTACCTTCCGTCACCTTTAGATAGGAAGGTATTGTTTTTAATGAATAAGCACGTTTTACGGTCACTAAAATATGACTTTGCTAGTTTTACGATGATATCTGTATGTGTGTCTGTGCGTGCGTTATTCGTTCGTATTCCTCTTCTTTACATCCATATGAAGAGCTGATTAGATTTTGGTTATAACTGGTCAACCGGATGTTCCCTTATTTGAAGTTCTTAACATTTTTTCTTGAAAAAACGCAGTTAAATATCAGTTTTTGACAATTTATGTGATTATCAATATGAAAGAATATCTTATTGTCTTCTATACGGTTTGATTATACATTTTCCTTCATATTCAATAAATATAGAGTTCAAGAATTATAAAGACATTAACTTTCATACATAATCATGGAAACAGCTGATATATTCAAATAATTCTAATTGACAGATGTTAGTGTCAAGTGCAATTTACATAATTCATATTATAATTTTATTGGGTTTAAAGAATCTCTTCCAAGGAACTTCCGTTGAATTAGTAGAAAATAGTACCTATATGTTTGGGCTACAATTCTACTGGATATATAGAATTTTTCCAAGCAACTTTTGGTATGGGATTTGTACAAAATACATACAATGGGGTCCTCCACTCTTATTTTTTTATTATTTCAAATGAAATTTAGTTTAATTTTGAAGCAATTCTTAATATTAAAAACGTACTTGTTTTTAGTTTAACTGCATTTGATTTCTAGCGAAATCATTGCTATCTTTCTCGCACCAATTTCTATAGTAGGCTGCGTGAGAAAGATAGCAATAGTGTGACGTCACTGTGACAGTGAAAACAAAATCAAATATCAGCCAAAGTATTTATTAAAAAAAATGTTTTTTTTTTAATTGTAGTAGTACTTTAAGCATAAAGTGTACATTTTATTATTTTTTGTTATTGTGGAGAATCCCACTGACGGAAGATAATGTGTCGACCACATCAGATTTTTTCAATTTATACTGTATTGTAGACGAAGTATATGTGTTAAGTGTTGAAATGTTTTAAAATACATATTATTTAAGCTATCTCTGTGATTAAAAAATACTCATTCTTTCTGTGGTGCTTTCTTCACAGTCGTTTTAAGAGTTCGCGAGGTGACGCCTGTAGTGACAGCACGCATTTTCGAATTCTATCAAATGAGCCATATGTTTTCGCTTTTCGCCGCGAAGCGAAAAGTTTGTAGCATGCGTATCTCAAAATATTCGCCTGCAAACGTACGACTCTAGGAAAAACTGTCAAAGTAACGTCGTTATTTTGCCCCATTTCTATTCAGAGCCAATGAATATATAATTTATACATTTATTATATACAACTGTTGTTGTTTATAATTGTATTCCAGTGCTTTTGTACACAATAAACACTAGATAAACCTTTTAAACCTTTCTTTATTAATAAGAAAAATGACAAAATGTGTCGTACGCCTTGACCATAGACAAAGAAAGATATATACTAGACCGAGCTTCCATCATGGCGGCAATGTCCAGCTTTGTGCCGAATTGAATAAATATCGAGACGCTAATTCTAGTGTAAATTCTACAACATAATGAAAAAAAAGTAACTATGCAGTAACTTAAATTACGTATTTTACATCATTTCTTCATTTCAAAATAATAAAGCTCAGTCGCCCAATAAAAAGTACGAACAATATTTAATTTACATTATTTTTACAATAATTATAATAAATGTTATCTTCAGTTGTAGTGAATTTTATTTATTTATGTTGGCAGCCCAGCAATCTGTCATTTCTGTTAGTGATAGTTTTTCAATTTTATTTCTTTGGTTATAGTATTTGTTTACAAAGCTTGTTTCGCTATTTGTTTTCTGTACAAATATATTTTATTATTGAATTTGATTGTCTTCAGTCTTTACGGTATACATATGTCTATATTTTGTTAGTTTCAGAAAACATATTTTTCCTATTTTTAAATTTCCCGCGTTTCTATTAGCGTCTCGTTATGGCGCCCATCAATTCTATTTGGCACAAACTCCTAACATTGTAAACTCGGTCTAGTATATATCTTTCCTTGTCTATGGCCTTGACCGTTGACAAAATTGTATTACAGTGAATATAGTTAGTGTTAAAAAACAAAAGTAACTAGACATGAAATATTTGGAAGAAATATAAACCCGTGTTGCCATTTATCGGCCCTCAGGAACAACACCCCCTCTCAACGCGGGTTATTTGTGTCTTGAATTCCGAATCCCTCGATACATTTATTATGGCTCGGTCCAAAAAGACTCTTCGTGAGGACGTCGGCAATCATTTCTTCTGTGGGAATGCACTTCACGTTGATTTTGCCCTTTTGAAACACTTCTCTTACGTAATGGTAACGTATGTCTATGTGCTTCGTTCTAGAGTAATACGTTGGAATACGCATCAATTTTTGTGCCCCTTGATTGTCGCAATAAACTGTTGTTGGTCCATCTTCGTCCTTTAGAAAACCAAGTTCCTCCAGAAGATTGCGTAGGTAAATTGTTTCTTTCGCGGCTTCTGTTAGCGCCATGTATTCCGCTTCAGTGCTTGATAGTGCAACTGACTTTTGTTTTCTGGATTCCCATGTTATTGCGGCGTTTGCAAGTTTAAAAACGAATCCTGTATATGACAAACGATCGTCGATATTTCCACCCCAGTCCGAATCCACAAATTCTATTAATGGGCTGTTGGATTGTCTGTAGACTAGTCCGTGGTTTTCTGTAGCTCGTAAATATCTTAAAATGCGCTTTGCGGCCTTCCAATGTTCTTTTCCTGGATTGGTATTGAACTGGCTTAGAACACTGACCGCATGAGCTATATCTGGTCGCATTGATACCGCTAAATACATTAAGGAACCGATGAGCGATGTATATGGAATGTTTTTTATTTCTTCTCTTTCTTCTTCTGTCTTTGGTTGTATTTGCTTGCTTAGTTTGGTATTACCATCCAAAGGAGTTGAAATTGCTTTAGCTTCTTCCATACCGTAGTTTTGTAAAATATTTTTTATGTATTTTCTTTGACTCATGGTTACTGTCTTTCTTAATATATCTTGCTTTACTTCTATTCCTAGAAAATAATGTAAATTGCCAAGATCTTTCATTTTGAACTTTTTAGCTAAGTTCTGCTTTAATGTCAAATGAGCATTTTTGTTGTTGGTTCCGATGATGATATCATCCATATGATTAGAACCAAATAAGTTTCTTCATTTTCCATTAGGTATATACATTTTTCGGTATTTAATCGTTCTAGTCCAAGTTGTAACAATTCTTGCTCTAACTTCATGAACCATTTTCTTCCTGACTGTTTAAGACCGTATAATGCTTTCTTCTTTAGCTTCAACGAATTCTTCAGCTTGTTCCATATATATCTCCTCTTCGTCAAGGACTCCATTGATATATGCCATCTCGATATCTAATTGGAATAGTTCTAGGTCAAATTCAGCTGCGAGAGCCATTACAACACGTATTGTGCTCTGTCTAGCGACTGGCGAGAAAGTTTCTTGGAAGTCAACACCCGGTTGCTGGGAACAACCTTTTGCTACCAAGCGAGCTTTTCTCCTTTCAATGCTTCCGTCGGCATTGTACTTTGTACTTAATACCCATCTGCAGTCTGTCACACGTTTGTTTTTAGGACGTTTTACTAGCTCCCATGCTTCATTTTCTTGGAGTGCGTCAAATTCAGATTTCATTGCTGTCTTCCATTCTTTGGTGTACGGTCCTGCCATGGCTTCTTCAACAGTTGGATCGAGTATTTCATATGCCAAATTTGCTTCATGTACTTGATCGGCTTCCTGTTTAGTCCTGGCTACTAGCATTTTATATAACTTGCGTAGCCTGCCTCTTTTTCCAGTCTTTACTATAGTAGGTCTTCCAGGCCCCCTCTTCATCGGAATTTGTTGGGTTTCTAAATCTGTGTTGAGATATGTTCTTGTGATTTCATCATTATTGCCTGACTGGGTTTCTCGATCTTTAGGCTCTTGTTTACGTGTTTTTGGATCTTCAGGTTCATTAATATTACTTTCTTGATTTTCATCTTCAGTTATTTCTTCTTGGTCACGTTTCTCTCCCATTTGTTCAATTTCAGGTTTAGAATTACTAAATAAAACTTCAAATTCCATAAACTCTATTGGGTCTGATTCTATTTCTGCCTCAAAATTTCTTGATTTCTCTATAAATCTTACGTCTCTGCTTACAACTATTTTTCTTGTAGCTGGATTCCACAGACGGTAAGATTTTGATGTAGTCGAGTAGCCAGTAAAAATACATTCTATTGCTCTTGGTTCGACCCAAATCTTACTTCAAAAGGTGTCATGTTATTTAAACTTCTCGTAGGACATCGATTTCTTATATATGCAGCAGTTGCAATAGCTTCACCCCAGAAATTTGGTGGAAGATTTGCCTGTAGTATTAAACATCTGGGCATCTCCACCAACGTACGGTTCATTCTTTCTGCTGTCCCGTTCTGTTGAGGAGTGTACGCTACTGTATATTCTCTCTTGATTCCTGCTTGCTGTAATTGTTCTGTGAATTCCGTTCCACAATATTCTAGCCCGTTGTCTGTGCGTAAAATCTTTATTTTACATTCAGTTTGATTTTCCATTAAGGCCTTGTAGTTCATAAATGCTTCCTTGACATCACTCTTCGCCTTTAAAAAATATACTTCTACGTACTTTGATTTTTCATCAATAAAAGTTGCAAACGATGTGGCTCCACCAAGTGACTTTGTCCTAAACATCTGAGTGGACAAGTTCTAGCTGTTTTCTGCTTTTCGTGTGTGATTCTTGAGGAAAAGGTGTTGCACTTTGCTTTCCTCGAATACAGACTTCACATACTGGCATTTGTTCCATAGATTTAATATGAATACCTTTTACCATTTCTTCGGAAATGTCTTTTCAGGTCTGTCCCATTTAGGTGGCCATAACGTTTGTGCCAATCTTCCAGTTCGCTTGTTTCAACACTTGCTGCAGCTGTGGATTCATCGACTGATTGTATATAGTATAAATCTCCTTTCCTTTTTGCAGTGACTACAGTTTGTTTCTTTATATTTGTGACTACTGCTTCAGTTTTCGTAAATTGAACTTTATAACCCTTGGATACTGTTGTTGAGATCAACAGAAGATTAGATTTCAGTTCTGGCACACAAGGGACATTATCTAACCTTATTTGCTTTAAGTTATTTCCATTTTGTACATTTAAGTACACAGTACCTTTACTGATAACTTGTGTTGTTCGATCTACTGCTAGTCGTACATTTTGATTTGTTATAGGGACTAAATTCAAGAATTTACTTTTGTCTCGACACATGTGCGACGTTGCTCCGCTGTCAACACACCAATCATTTGTTTATGCTTGCGTTTGTAATGTCCCGGCATCTAGCCGCTATATCTTTATTGTTACTCTTTAATATAAATACTTGGCGCTGGTCGTCAAGAAAATGTTTTGTAAATAATATATTAATGATTTTTGTTATGTCAATAGTAATAAATTTCTTCCGTCTTTTTCATATTTTATAGTTCTACAATTTAAGTTTAGTATATTTTTATATTGGTGACCCCGAGCTAACTACTCGTACCTTACTTTTTTAACAAATGCCTTTGTCGGAAGTCAGGACTTCGACGGAGGGCAGTGCAGTTGACGTATCCGCCCTTTCATCTTCGTTTAAAATACCTGAATTCTGGCCCGCTGATCCCGAATTATGGTTCTCACAGCTGGAAGCCATATTCGTTTCTCAAAGGATAACTAGTGAGTTCTCGAAGTTTCACAAGCTCATTGGTGCCTTAAGTCCACAATATGCTAAGGAAGTTAGGGATATCATAGTTGCACCTCCAGACGATACTCCGTACACAACCATCAAGAATGCCTTAATTCAGCAAATCGGCTCGTCTGAGAAAGAAAAATTACAGCAATTATTAAATCTAACTTTTGATGAAGACATGAAACCTACACAAATTCTACGTTTCATGAAGCAGCTAATCGGCACTAAATCTCTGGATAACACAATTCTTGAAGAACTTTTCCTCCAAAAGTTGCCAACCAATACACAGGTTATTCTTTCTTCGTTAGTCAACTCTTCTTTAGAAGAAAAGGCAGAAGTTGCTGATAAGATTGCAAGCATTAACCAACCTTCGGTTTCTTCAATCAATCAAGACTTAGTTACTCTACAAAAGTTATCACAGGAATTAAAAGAACTTAAACATCAAGTTACTGCTCTAGCACCTAAATCGTCTTCACTCTGTTGGTACCATCTCAACTTCGGAGCCAAGGCGAAGAAATGTGTTCCCCCTTGTCAAGGAAAATTTATTGATAATTCAAAGGTGATTCGCAATCAATATTGTAATAATTCGTTTTTTGAAAAAAAACTATCATTACCATCAATTTCCAGCAATAATTTCGTTACTTCATCTTCACGTCTTCTATATTTGACGGACAAGATCTCGGGACATCGCTTCCTAGTGGATTCCGGAGCAGAAGTAAGTGTTCTCAGGGTTTCATTATGTGAAAGACGATCAAAACAAAATTTAACTTTACAAGCTGCTAATAATTCTTTAATCCAAACCTATGGGACAAAAAATTTGACTTTAGATTTTGGTTTGAAAAATAAATTTAGTTGGAAATTTATTGTAGCGAATGTCAAACATTCAATTATCGGTGCTGATTTTCTTAAACATTATAAATTATTAATTGACTTAAGTTCCAATCGTGTTATTCAAAATTCCCAAATTAACATCATTATTTCTGAATCAACACAAAATAATTCTGTTCCAGTTAACTCAAATAAAACTTATACGTCAGATGATAATTCACTACTTTTATCGAAATTTCCTACTTTGACAAATCAGTTCAATCCACAACGCAGAATTTCTCATAATGTTAAACATTCTATTATTACTAATAGTTCTCCTGTATTTGCACGCCCTAGACGTTTGGCACCAGATAAGTTACAAATTGCAAAAAGGGAATTTGATAAAATGTTAAAGATGGGAATGATCCGTCCATCGTCCAGTAACTGGGCCTCACCTTTACATTTAGTTAAAAAGAAAGAGGCCGGGGAATGGCGACCTTGCGGTGATTATCGCGCCTTGAACGCTATTACTATCCCAGATAGGTACCCAATTCCCCATATTCAGGATTTTACAGCCAATTTACATGGTAAAATCATATTGTTGTAGAAATCTGTCTAATGATATTGACAGCCTGAGAGCAGCTCTAAAAAGCTTACAGGATGATATTGCAGAGCTCAAAAATTCTCTTACAAGTGATACTGCATCTCAGTCTCCCATAGTTTTCGAGGAAATTATTCAAGAGGTAGTTGATCGTGAAAAACGATCGCGTAATATTATGATCTTTGGTCTAACTGAGAACAAGTCACTTTCAAAACAACAGCAATTGGAAAGTGATAATGAGACTGCTAAGGGTCTGTTGAAAGATTTAGAAGTAAATACGAACATAGTTCATATCAACCGTATGGGTCGGTTTGACGCTTCCACAACTACCTCTCGTCCACTTAAATTGTTTCTTTCTTCGTCCACCGAAGTCACTAATTCCATAAAAAATGTTAATAAATTAAAGACTATTAATAAATGGAATAATATTTCTATCTCTAGAGACAGAACGCCGAGGCAAATTCAATTTTATAAATCAGTCAAAATGGAGCTAAATAAAAGATTAACTGATGGTGAAACTAATCTTCGTATTAAATATGTAAATGGAACACCTAAGATAGTAAATTCGGAAAACTAAAATTGCCCAACAATAATCCAGTTTCTTATTTATCTTTATATTATCAAAATACACGGGGACTAAATTCTAAATGTCATTTGTTCTATGTAAACTGCTGTTCATTCTCTGCGGACATAATTTTATTGTCTGAAACGTGGCTTAATGTATCTGTCAATAATGCTGAATTATTTACATCTATTTATAATATCATTCGTTGTGATAGAGATTTTTCTCTCGTTGATCGTCGAAGTGGCGGTGGAGTTCTCATAGCTCTGGCTGAGCATATTCAGTTTAATATCCTTGATACGTCTCACTTAAAAGCCCTTACACCACTAATTGACATTGCTATATGTAAATGTTTTGTAGGTAGTTGTAATTTTATTCTTTGTCTTATCTATATCCCGCCTGATATAACTGCTACTATTCTTGAAACCTTTACAGATGCTCTAGAAGTTTTCCTGATTACTGAAAACGTTATATTAGTAGGTGACTTCAATGTACCGAATCTTGACAATCCATCAGTCAATTGTAATAAATCTACTATCATTCGCAACTTTTGTAATACTTTAGACCTCAAACAATGGAATAATATTTTAAACTCAAAAGGTAATAAACTAGATCTCATTCTCTCTAATTTGCCAGGTGATATTGATATTAATAGATCTAATGCTCCAATAGTTCCTGAAGATGTTTATCATCCTGCACTAACAGTAAACTTACCTATCTTGTCATCTGTCAAACCAGCGAAATTTCCATCTGCAAACAATGTTCGCTACAATTTTAGATTGGTCAGTATTAAATCAGTATGAAAATGTTAATGACGCTCTTGTAGTGTTTTATAACATGCTTAATTCTACGCTAGATATTTCAGTACCGAAATTTAAATATTGTGATAATAAATATCCGCCGTGGTTCACAACGGAAATAAAATACAATATTAGAACTAAACAATATTATAGGAGGAAATGGATAAAATATAAGAAGCAATACCATCTTAATCAATTTCAAAGACTACGCCATTTAATTAAGCTTCAAATTCAAGAAGCTTATAATTCTTATCAACGTACTGCAGAAGCCAATATTAAATCTAACCCAGCTGATCTCTGGAAATATGTTCACCTAAAGCAAGGTACTACGCGTATTCCAGGTAAACTACGTGATGAGATGAACGAATTTGATTCTCCTGAAAAAATCGTTGATGCATTCGCCATGTATTTTTCCAGTTTTTTTTCAACCAATTCTGCACAAGTCTCTCCCAATAATATTAGCTTGTATCCTTCTTTTAACATTGACAGAATTAGTGAAGATGAACTTATTACACTTATGGCATCATTTTCTAATAAATTCACTGCTGGTGATGACCAAATACCAAGCTTTCTGGTCAAAGATATGAGGTTTATTTTGGCTAGACCCCTCTCAATTATTATTAATTTAGCAATCCAAACCTGTACTTATCCTACACTTTGGAAAAGGACGAAAATCATACCTGTTTTCAAAAAAGGTGACAAATTTATTATTAAAAATTACCGCCCCATATCGCTACTAAGTAATTTTGGGAAGCTTCTGGAAATGATAATTTACAAATCCATATTTAGTAATACGAGATCTCTAATTTCTCCAATTCAACATGGCTTCATGAAAGGGCGATCGACTACAACAAATCTTGCTTCCTTTTCACAGTATGTGTCCGAAGTCATAGATGCTCGTGGTCAGGTGGATGTTATTTATACAGATTTTTCCCATGCTTTTGATTCCATAGATCATTGGCTCTTGCTGGATAAAGTTAGTGCCTTTGGTGTTTCTCCATCTCTTTTGAAAATCTTAGGTTCGTACCTTGATGGTCGTGTGTGTTATGTCTATTATAATGGCTTTACGTCCTCGGAATTTTTGGCAACGTCAGGTGTCCCGCAAGGATCAAATCTAGGCCCTCTTCTATTTATATTGTTCATCAATGATCTTCTTGAATCATTCACCTGTCCTTCACTAGCATATGCTGACGATATTAAGTTGTACTCTAAAATATCCACTGTCCAAGACGCTCAACTTCTTCAGTTCAATATTGATATCTTAGCACTATGGTGCGATACTAATAAGCTTTTCCTAAATGTTGACAAATGTTGTTCTGTGTCATACACACGCCGGATCAATCGGTCTGATAATATATATACAATTTCAGGAACTTTACTCGAGCGCAAGTCCACCTTCAAGGATTTGGGAGTTACATTTAGTTCTAATTTCACTTTTTCAGAGCATATAAAAAGTGTATGTATCTCTGCTAGTAAAACATTAGGGTTTTTAATGCGTATATCAAAAATGTTCACCGATCCTCTTGTTTTAAAATCATTATATTTCGCATATATCGTCAGCAAACTTGAATATGCCATTTTAGTTTGGTATCCTTATTACACCTGTCATAATATTGCTCTAGATAGAATTCAACGCAGATTCTTGAAATTTCTATCCTATAAGCAGGATGGAATCTATCCGGTCAGAGGTGTTGACCAGGATTCTCTGATTCAACGTCATAAAATAACACCACTATCTACAAGAAGAGATATTATTTGTGCTAAATTTTTATGGATGCTGTTGCATAATAAAATTGATAACTCTTTCTTATTATCACGTGTGCCTATTCATGTTCCTAGGTTAGAATCCAGGTATTCCCGGACTTTCCACTTACCATCAGCGCGCACTGATGTATTGTCGCGGTCGCCGATCCACATCATGTGTAACATTGCGGAGACCAAGTATGAGGATATATTCCTGTAATGTTGCTTGATTATTCATTTTATTTGTCTGTGAACTTCTACACAGTTTATATATATATATATATTTTCTTTCTTGTTTTGCTTTGTACCCCATATTTAGATTTACTTATTATTATTATTTGTTTGTATGTTATATTAAATGTATTTATATATTATATGTTAGCCCTGTAACTGGATTCTGTTGGGCAATAAAGATTATTATTATTATTATTATTATTATTATTCTCCAAATTAGACTTAGTTAAAGCCTATAATCAGTTGCCTATGGACGAAGAATCAATTTCTAAAACTGCAATCATTACCCCTTTTGGTTTATTTGAATATCTAGTCATGCCTTTTGGTTTGCGTAATAGTGCACAGACCTTTCAACTTTTTATCAATGAAGTAACAAAAGGTTTAGATTTCTGTTTCGCTTATATTGACGACATTCTCATAGCCAGTGAATCCCGTGAAATACATTTACAACACCTGAATACAATTTTTGACAGACTTAAACAATATGACATTTGAATCAATAAAAACAAATGTCAATTTTGTGTCAAAGAAATCGAATTTCTTGGACATAAAATTTCTTCAAAGGGTATAGAACCTCTAAAAGACAAAATTGATGCTATTTTAAATTTTCCTTTACCCAATTTTCAACGGAAATTAAGGGAATTTTTAGGTTTAATTAATTTTTACCATCGTTTCATTTCAAACTGTGCAAATATTCTACAACCAATAAACAACCTTTTAACTAATAAGCCCAATAGTTCTATAGAAATTTCTTGGTCTCGAGAAGCCAAAACTGCTTTCCACTAAATTCAGCACAAACTGGCAAATAATATGACACTTTCTTTTCCGAAACATAACGCCAAAACATCCATAATGGTAGACGCCTCTGACATTGGTATTGGGGCTACTTTACAACAATTTATAAACAATAACTGGGTACCTATAGCATTCTACTCTAGAGCTTTATCTTCAGCTGAAAAGAAATACAGCACCTTTGGCCAAGAGCTATTAGCAATTTACTCAGCTGTCAAAAAATTTCGTTATTTTATTGAAGGTAGAAATTTTACAATTTTTACAGATCACAAACCTTTAACTTACATTTCAAAGAAAATATCTGACACTTATTCACCTCGAGAAATTAAACACCTCGATTTCATACTTTAATTCACGAATGACATTAAACACATCTCCGGCAAGGACAACGCAGTAGCTGACGCACTATCTAGAATACAAGCTTTACATTTAAATACTAGCATTAATTATTCTAACATAGCTTCAGCACAACAACAAGACAGTCAACTGAAAATGTTAATACAGTCAAGGAAAACCAATTTACAATTTCAAAATGTCAAAATTCCAGATTCCAACCTTACCTTCTCATGTGACATTTCGAGAGGAACTTCCAGACCATATATTCCAAAACAATTCCGTCAACAAATATTCAATCTTTTACATTCACTTTCTCATCCTGGAATTAAAGCATCCATTAAGTTAATTGGCTCTAAATTTGTTTGGCTTGGCATGAATAAAGATATTCAAAATTGGGTAAAAAGTTGTCTAACTTGTCAATCGTCAAAAGTAATTAAACATACCAAGTCTGTAATTACCCCTTGTTCTCAACCAAATTTCCGTTTTGAAAAGGTTCATATCGATTTAGTACATCTCTCTCTTTCAAATGGTTATTCTAGTGTTCTAACATGTATTGATCATTTTTCCCGTTGGCCCGAAGTCGTGCCTGTCAAAGATTGCACCGCAGAAACAGTGTCTAAGGCTTTTGTTACTGCATGGGTGTCTAGATTCGGCTGCCCATCTGTCATTACTACGGATAGGGGTAAACAGTTTGAATCCGCTCTATTTAGAAATTTATTGTCACTATTGGGAACTAAACACATAAAAACAACGGCTTATCACCCTCAAGCGAACGGATTGATCGAAAGATTCCATCGGCAACTAAAAACTTACAACAATCCCTCAGAATGGTATAATTATCTACCTCTTGTTTTATTAGGCTTACGCACAGCATACAAAGAGCCTATTAAATGTTCTTCAGCCGAACTGGTTTACGGAACTTCCCTACGCGTGCCAGGAGAAGTTCCAAAACAAACAAAAATATTACCAGATTCAGAAATACCTTTTTATTTGCAACAACTCAAAGATTACATCAACAAATTTTCTTTCAGCTTTCCGAAAATTAGTTCTCAAAAGTATTACGTCAACCCAGACCTATTTCGTACTTCGCATGTTTTCGTAAAACACAATGCAATAGGTCCTCCTTTACAAAAACCTTACAACGGCCCGTTCAAGGTCGTGAAACGTTACAATAAATTTTTTAAAATTATTTTAAATGAAAAATTAGAAACAATTTCCATCGATCGCCTAAAACCAGCTTACTTTAATAGCTCGATTAGTTCTTTCACATTAAACCCTTAGGCCACTTATTTCTAATCCTTTTTCTAGGGGAGGAATAATGTAATGTCCCGGCATCTAGCCGCTATATCTTTATTGTTACTCATTAATATAAATACTTGGCGCTGGTCGTCAAGAAAATGTTTTGTAAATAATATATTAATGATTTTTGTTATGTCAATATAGTAATAAATTATATAGTAATAAATTTCTTCCGTCTTTTTCATATTTTATAGTTCTACAATTTAAGTTTAGTATATTTTTACACGTTCATTGCAACCGCTAGAGATGCTTTTTCTTCATGTTCAGAATTTAATTCAATTACTACAAATGCATCTTCCTCAGCATTAGAAGTGCTTTGCTTCGCTACTTTGTATTTAGCTTTACTCCAACATTCTGATGCTTTATGTCCAAGTTTTTGGCAGTAATTACATTTGTACGATTTCTTCTTGTTTTGGTTTCATTGAAATCCACTTGAACTTTCAGTACGAGTATCACTTTGTCGCTGAAAATATTTGTTCTGACTTTCAGAAGACTTTGCGTGGAAAACATCTTGATTTTGTTGTTTGACTTGTATTGTTTTCTCTTTTCGAGCATTAAACTCTTCTAAAAGTTTTATTTTCAGAGCTTCCGGTGCAGGTAAGTCGTCTCTCGCTTCTATTGCACAGCGAAAATTTTCATAGCTGTCTGGAATACTGTACAGCAGCAATATTGCTAAAAGGTCTTCTGCTACCTCAATATCCATTTCGAACAATTTATCGACTGTACCAAAGAAAGTATTGAGATGTTCCATCATGTTTTCACCTTCTTTCATTTTTGCAAACAGTAGCTGCTTTAACAGCGTGGCTTTACGTGCAGGTCCTTTTGAGTGGTAAACTTTATCAAGTTTTATCCATACATCGTTTGATGTCACACAATGTGTGATATGACATAATTCTGATGGTGACATAGCTAAGATTATGTCTGCCCTTGCTTTCTGATGTGCTACGTCCTAAGCGTCAAGGTTTGCTTGATTTGTAGTTACACTGTCGACTATAATTGGTTCAGGTCTGGCTTTTGTACCGATTACGTATTCCCAGTAATCGTTTTTAATCAAAATTGCACCCATTTGTAGCTTCCAGGTGTCAAAGTTTCCTTTGTTTAACTTTTCTATGTGTACAGAATGTCCCGCCATATTTAGCGTCTTTTTCACTTACAGCGTTTCAGAGCTTGCAATGTAAACTTCTTTAATATTTTACAGTTAGGTGCCCTGGGCCCATAACCTGTTGTTTATAATTGTATTCCAGGGCTTTTGTACACAATAAACACTAGATAAACCTTTTAAACCTTTATTTATGAGAAAAATGACAAAATGTGTCGTACGTCTTGACCGTTGACAAAATGGTATTACAGTGAATATAGTTAGTGTTAAAAAACAAAAGTAACTAGACATGAAATATTTGGAAGAAATATAAACCCGTGTTGCCATCTATCGGCCCTCAGGAACAACAACTGTTATTATATTTTTTATTTTAATAGTATAAAATCCAAAAAATTCCGAAACAAAAAGCGAATATAGAATTCTAAAGTGCATGCTACCAAGAATCGTAAAAGTAAAATCGCATTCGCCTGCTTTCTATGATAAAATTCTAAAGTGCGTGCTACCATTACTGGTCCTAGCGTAGTATGCGACTGCAAATTAAGTAATCTGGTACGACCAAAAATGGGTATCATAATAAATCGTTTACATACCCCTCAATTACGTTCACAAATTAATAAACCTTAAATTCTATCTGCCATAAATAAAAATGTGAACGCTATCATTGGTTTCTCAAGTTTTGCACAGAGTTGGACTCTGTCCTAACAAAAATAAGAAATAAAATAGGAATTAAATTAAACAACTTTTTAACCTGTTACAACAATATTTATTTATAGTGTTGCTGTCAATTTTAATTATATTTATAAATTTTTAAATAAGGATATTTAACATTCATTAATGTTATAGTCATACATAATAATTTACATAAAAAAAATACTCTTCTGATTCCGTATTATAAATAATAAAAAAATGGATTGTAAAAACAAGAATAATTTTTCCTTGAATCTGACCCTGGGCATTGAAAGTATTTTGACAAACATACAGCAATTTGCGGTATCAACGTTGAAAGGCTCTTTTGTATTTTTTAATCTGAGGGCTGTTTAATCTGTTTATGGCGATCCCTCGACTTCTGGTGACATACTATATACTGTGATGATATTTTTATTTATTTTAAATACGTACAAGTTGCTCATATTATTTATTCCCGCCTGAAAATTCATGAATAGGCAACCCATTTAACTTTTATCACAAGGTCATTACCCATGCAGAGGTTTTGAACATGACCTCTTGTTACTACAATTTAATTTTACATCCTTGCAAAAAAGACGTTTCATAGCCTCTGTGAAATTTTTATACCATTTAATTCAAAATAACATTGACTGTCCCTGGCTACTCAAGAAAATAAATTTTTATGTACCACGCTTACATTCCCGAAAAGATAATACGTTTTATTGCACAAGACCACGTACTAATTTGTTAAGAAAATCTCCAATTAATATTATATGCAATAATTACAATGAAATTAGTTCTAAATGTGACATTTTTGTGGATAGCTTATCATTTATTTTAGCCATCATAAATGAAACTATTTAATGAAAACGCTGTATTGCTAAACTCTTGTTATTTGTATAATGGTTAATGTTTATTATTTGTAAAATTTCAAAATATTTTTGTACATTTCTATATTCTCTCTTATTTGTCTTTGTATTTTCCTGTAATTGGGTGTTAAACCTGTTTGGAAATAAATGTATTATTATTATTATTATTATTATTATAAGTGACTTGGTTTTTATTTTTTGCTCTTAGCTAATATGATGTCGATTTAAATATTAATAGCAGTATGCATAAGTGAAATTTAAAATGATGTTATAACAGTTTTAACTAGTGGCCACTAAGAATAGCAAAAATACATATGGTTTTACCTAGCAACATTTTAAATTACCTTAGAAACCTACTTAGTGGCCACTAACAAATTTATGCATACGGCTGTAATAATTTACACGAAGTGGCTTGTGAAATGTATTCTTTGTTGCATATTCTCAAACTTTCAGGTGGGAACAGATAAAATGGTCACCAGTGGCTATATGAATTGTATTTAGTTCTAATATTACGAACACTCAAACAATAGGGACATATTTTTTTCTGAAAGTTCAACTTAATATAGAGGTGTCCCAGGATTGACGTTACAAAAAGTGTGCGGAACTAAAAATCTTGTTCAGATTGAAAAATTAGGGTGTCATGCAATTTTTTGAATGATCGGCCTACTTTGATAAAATCCATTATTTGTCAATTTCGTTTCAGATAAAGTGCATTTTCTGTTCACAATATGATAAAGATTTACTAAGAAAAGTTGTTCTGAATAACAAATTATGACCCTATACAAAGATCTATCTAATTTGATTAAACGGGCATTTAATCATTTAAACCGGTTTAATTAAAATAAGTAGATTTTCCCGAAATTTTGTATAGGGCTATAATTTGTTTTTCTGAATAATTTTTCTTAGTAAAACTTTGGCGTATTGTGAACAAAAAAGGTCATTTTGCCTGAAACTAAAATAGTTTTTGCTCCTTTCAAGTCCTATCTAATTTTTAAAAATCTGATGTGACCAGCACATTACCTTCCGAAATTCTATGTATTTTGCACAAATCCCTTACCGAAAATTCGTTAAAAAAGATTCTAGATCCAGTAAAATTGTAATACGAATATAACTATTTTATACAAATTCCATACCGATAATTCCTTGGAAAAGGTTCTATATAGCCAATAAAATTATAACACGAACATATACTACGTAAATTGAACTTGACACTGACATCTGTCAGTTAGAATATTAGAATATATACCATTTTATAACATAGCTGGCTGATATATGAAAGTTAATCTCTTTAAATTGTTTTAACTCTTTATATATTGAATATGAAGGAAAATGTATAATCAAACTGTATAGACAATTAAATGTTCTTTCTTATTTATAATAACATAAAAGGTCAAAAATTGATATATAACTGCGTTTTTTCAATAAAAAAAACTGTTAAGAACTTCAATTACAGGCACTACCGGTTGCTCATTTATAACCAAAATCTAAACAGCTCTACATATTTTCAAATTTAGAGTTTCATATTGGTTGGAATATAAATATAAAATAAAAAATTACATTAAATTGACATATACGAGATAAAAGTTATCTGATGTTATTATCATAACAAATAATAGAAATATCTGCAGTAGTATATATTTAGAATAATTACATCGGATAGTATATATTAATATTGAAATTTGATGATGTTCTGTTTAAAATTATTATTTACGTATTATTTTATAAATTTTATAAAAGTGTATACCGTGAGTATTTTTTAACGTGAAACATTGGGTTTATCATATCCATGGTTACGATTTGATATTTGATTGACAGCAATGTATTTCCCCGTTCCATTTAAAATGAAACATAGGGAACGAATCTGACAGAAGTATTATATTTAAATATTGTAACAAATTTAGCGGAGTCAGAAAACCACTCGAGAGAACTAAATATATTTCGCGCACAAGTTGCGCACACAGTATTTTTTCTACATCTAAATTTAATATTTAGAAAACAGGTATAATTATTTAAATAAAATTAACCACTAATGACATCTTGTCAATATGACAGATAATCGTTGAATTTTCCTATAAGTCATGTTTTGACATTTGATTGACAGCAATGTTTTCACTGTCTCATTTAAAATGACACATGGGGAATGAATTTGATAGAAGTATTATATTTTAATATTGTAAGAAATTTAGCCGAGTCAGAAAACCACTCGGGCACCAGGTGCACACTAAATTTGTTCTACAAGTAATTTTAATTTAGAATGCAGGTATAATTATTTAAACAAAATTAACCTTTATTGACGTCTTATCAAATGTCAATTTGTTCCCTATGTTTCATTTTGAATGGAACGGGCAAATACATTGCTGTCAATCAAATGTCAAGTCGTAACCATGGATATGACAAACCCAATGTTTCACGTTAAAAAATACTCACGGTGTAAATAATATAGCATACAAGGAAGAAATATACAGGGTGTTAAAAAATAAGTGTAACAAATTATGAGGGCATATAGGTAATACCTACCAAAATGAGCAAAGAAAGCTTAATCAACATGGGTCCGATCAACAATTGTTTTTGAGAAAGAGGCCATTTTGAATTGAAAAACTGACAAGGATAGTGAGTGAACAAAATTTTGCTCTTAGTAAATAGACCATAAAAACAATAAAATTTTATAAGAAACATTGTTTCACTTTCTAATAGTTACGAAGTTATTTGAAAACTAAATTAGCCAAGGTAGCCACAACATTTGTCTTAGTACAATTATTCGATTTTTTTTGAAAAACAAAAACACATCTAAGATGACCTCTGAAAGGTAAACAAAAATTCTCATTTAATCAAAGTCGTAACTCTTACAGTTTTCGAGATAACAGAGGTAAACCCCAAAAAACTCATTTTTCACTGCCTTATATCTTGGAAACTATTGAAGATCGGACCCATGTGATTAAGCTTTTTTAACTCATTTTGGTCAGTACTACATGCATTCTTAATTTGTTACACTTATTTTTTAACACCCTGTATTATAAAGGAATGCGCAAAAATCAAAAACAAGTCAAATTTAATTAAAATTAACTTTTATTTTTTTTTTTTTCTGAGATACTATGGCAAAAGTATATAGGTAGTGGTGAATGATAACTCGAACATTCGAACAGGTCTTTAACATGTATAATCAGATTTTTATAATTTCTACGTAAAAAAGCTTCAAATAAAAGTTGTAGAGCATAACATTTGAATCAGTAAGCACAATTAATTTTGGATGCTTTATAACGGCAGATTAGATATGAAAACATCGAAAATCACCCTAAAAATAACGATAGCCATGGAAAAAAATTAGCAAACCTAACCTAACCTGTCAAGTTAATAGATATTTATACACCAAGTGAGCTAAGATAATGTTTATTCATGAGAAGAAAATTCTTCGAATGAATAAACATTCTTAGCTCACGTGGTTTATAAAATATTTTATTCATTTTTGACAAAATAGTAAAAACTATTATAAATATTAATTTTGCCAAAATAAAAAACTAGTCAGTTAGTGCATGACAATCGTCGATGATAGACGTCAAGTAATCTATTAAAAAGCTTTATTGTCGATCATTTATGTCGTAAAAAATAATGAAAATGGCTGATAATATCTAATAAATACTGTGGTGAGTGTTATTTTCGTGCCTGATATTATTTTAAATGAATTATTTGTTGCAGAGTGAGTTAAAAAAATTGTGAGAGTGATTTAAAAAATTTTAATTCACTTGTGAATAAAATGGTACTTAAAGTTGTTGCTATGGAGTTAATAATGACAGATTAAAACGTCAAAATTGAATAAATTAATTTACATATATTTTATTCATGAGCCTTAAATAATTATTAATGCAAATTTGTTCATCAAAGTAGTTATATTTAACATATTTTCAAACAATTTAACAATAACTCACCCTGTGTTAAAGTTTTCATTAAATTTGTATTTCGTCTTGAAACTACAACTTTCCGCGAACCGTCCACTACTAAGAGCTATCGGATTTTACGTCCCATTCTTTCATCTGGCGAACTTATATAACATCACGACCTAGTTTGTGTGTTACACCCACTAAACATCTCGTTCTCGAGGGATGCATTCTGCAAATTCAAACATGACATCGGGGTGGTTTTATCATAACATAACTGGGCGTGGTTCAAAACTATAATTATTATTATAAATACGTAAATGATAGACGATTGTAAAGTGTTGAAAAAGTTTGTTTTGACAATTGAAATCATGTAATTATGTTTTTGTTATGTGTCAATAAATTTTAAATTGTTTGACTGTTTTTTTTACCACTCGGTAACAGAGGTATTGGAATTATGCAAAAAATCGCATGTCTAGATTTTAGTGGCTAAGCACGTTTTAAGGTCCCTAGAATCCGTGTGTGTGTGTGTGTGTGTGTGTGTGTGTGTGTGTGTGTGTGTGTGTGTGTGTGTGTGTGTGTGTGTGTGTGTGTGTGTGTGTCTCAAACACTATAAGACTTAAGACATGTTTAACCGCGGTTACCTCAAACTGACATTATTGGGAAGTGCTGATTAGATGTTGGTAACAGTACTAGTTTCTTAAAAATAAAATTTTAAATATTATCTTTTGAAAATTTATGTTATTACAAATATTAAAGAAAATAAAAACCACTATCCGATATATTTAAAAATTTTATTATATCTCCTATAGAGTTAGAAATATATAAAATAATATGTTGTAATGAATCTCATAGCCCATGGAAACCAGTTGAAAAATGTTTTAATTTATAGATTATGTCAGAGTCAAAAAACTGTAGACATTACTGAAGACTTTTTCTGGGAAGTACATTTAATATTTCTTATTTTATTATTAATTAAATATTTATAATTATAGATACATATTACATATACTCTTCAGAAATACCGCCAATCTTATCAATGAATTGAAATAATCTCGAACATTTAGAAGAATAAGGGGAAAGTATTATCAGTATCAATACACCTGATGACGGCAGCATATACTTAGCTGCCGAAACGTTGTGATATTATTTGTGTTTTTAGTTAATAAAAAAGATAATGGAAGTCCAAAATTAAGTTTTATTTAATAACGAGACATTATCTTATAAATTCAAAGTTAAAGAGGAAACTTGTTCATAGAATGAATTAAAAAATATAAAAATATATAGGGAAGATATGTGCACAGAAAAAACAAACCTTCTAAATTGTAATTAAATTAACTAAATAAATCTGTGATTTTCAGCCTTCTAATATGTTTTCATTAAATTATATATGTTGATTTAGTTAAATTTTCTAAATTTGTAATAACAAATTATAGTAAAATTAAATACAAAATTAGATTAAATGACTACATTTAGTATTGACCTAATTCATTAGATAAAACACCGAAAATTGAAGGACAAATATAATGAAGCCAAAATATAGTAAAATTAAATAAAATAAGTAATTAAAATAACTATTTACATATTTAAATTAACGATTTTTTATAAAATATTTATTATCTATTTCGGGTTAGTTAAAATGCTAAATTAAGATTTGTAAATTATACTAAATTATTAGACATATTGCTTAATAAAATAATATCTAATTATAATTAGACAAAATTTCAAATATTTTTTTCTGTGTGTATCAGAAATGTTAAATATGTACAACATTTATACATATAGCCTAATATGGAAATGTTGAGAGGTATTGTGTTGACCACAACAGATTTTTCTAAATGAATTTATTGACGTAATATTTTTAAATTAGATAAATAAGGGCAGTAAGAAATAATGGAGTTGCTTGGCTATATGGTTTTGACACCACGGATTCGAATCCAACATATATATATATATATATATATATAGTATGTCTCCGGATTGAGTTTGCAAAAGGAAAAAAAAATTTACTTTTGATTTAAAAAAAATGTCAAGGGAAGAAAAAATTTTGCTTGAATTAAAACGCATGTTTCAGTTATTAAAACTTTTAACACTTTCGCTGCGTATTAATGCACGCGTCGCACCTGCAACGCGGTAATGCGTTTTGGCGCAATTCTAGTTTTTTTTTTCTAAATTTGTTAATATTATACTCTTATTTTTCAGTATTTTTTTTTAAACGCATATTGTGCGTCGACAGCATTGTGGACACCTTTTGTTCGGCAATGCTAACGACGCACCTATGCGTCTAACCTCTTGAATTCTGAAATCAACATGTTAGACAAATCATGTTTATTTGCTTGATGTTTTATCTTTTATTTATGTAATAGCCATTGTTTTAATATTTGTGTTTTTAGCCCTTTTGAGTATAAATAGCTCTGGTAGTTGTCACCCACGACGCAAAAAAAAAATCAAACTGTAAACTAACCCCACAAATCACTTTTCTGTAGTTGTCTGACAATGCTGGCTTAACGCACATTGTTCTCTTTACAAGGCTGACGAAACGATCCCGGTTGAAACAAGATAGAGTACTGGACGCACCTGATGCGGCGTGCGCAATGGTTCGACAACATACGGGACGCAACGTGTGCGTCGTACGCAGCGAAAGTGTTAATTAATGTAAGGTTCTTTTATTATACCGTTTTTTCGTATTTTGTTCTCCTAATAATACAGTTATTACATTGAATCTATCATAATTTTAGTTAGCTTTGAAATATTGACAAATGATTAATAATTCTAATTTCAGATAAAAAAGAGTTAATTGAATAAACTACAAGTATTTTGATTTTCGCCGTTTTTTTTTTTTCTGGAATTAATAATCATTTGTCAATATTTCGAAGCAAACTAAAATCATGTTAGATTCAATGTAATAACTGTATAAAATACGAAAAAACGTTATAATAAAAGAACCTTACTTTAATTAAAAGTTTTAATAACTGAAACATGCGTTTTAATTCAAGCAAAAATTTTTCTTTCCTTGACATTTTTTCGTAAAATCAAAAATAAGGTATTTTTCCATTTTTTAAACTCATTCCGGGGACATACTATATATATATATATATATATATATATATATATATATATATATATATATATATATATATACAGGGTGTATCTTAAATAGAGGGACATGGCTTAACCACAGATTCCTGAGGCTAAAATAAGACGATTTAACCAAACTTGCTTCTACCGGAAAGTATACCATTTAGCCAGAATTCCGCTTCAAAGTTCTTCGAAAAAAAATTAATTTTGATTATAATAATCGGACACTTTATTCGATTTGGATGAAATTTGGTATGACAGTTTATATGGTTATAAATCATCTTTTCAGGTGATACTTGTTATTATTAGTGAACCACTAGTGTATGAAACTTTGGTGTCCCAACATTAATTAGACCGTAATTTTTTAATGGCAACGCCGAAAACGTAAAATTATTTTTCTTCAAAAAGATACATTCAATAGTAAACTTTTCTTTGTCTGTATAATTTGTGATATCTATTATGGTTCGCACAGAAAAAAATTAAATCTGAGTGTCTGCACTGCTAAATTTTTAAAATAAATTCAATCTAGCGGTCTATCCAAATGTCAAACAAGTAATTTTTAATGACAGTAACGAGTTGTCAATCTTCACAACTTGTTTAGAAGTAAGCTGAGATATGTAATCGTCTTATTTATGATAATGGTAGTAAAATATTATTAGGCCGAACAAACGGATGTTACTAATTTTAGAATATTGCGAAGAAAATTTTTGACAATCCATAAAACAATTGTTACTGTCATTAAAAAATAGTTGTTTGACATTTGGATAGACTCCTAGATAAAATTTATTTTAAAAATTTAGCAGTGCAGACACTCAGATTTAATTTTTTTCTGTGCGAACCGTAACAGATATCACAAATTATACAGAGAGAAAAAAGTTTACTATTGAATGTATCTTTTTGAAGAAAAATAATTTCAAGTTATCGGCGTCGCCATTAAAAAGTTACGGTCTAATTAATGTTGGGACACCTAAGTTTCATACACTAGTGGTTCACTAATAATAACAAGTATCACCTGAAAAGATGATTTATAACCATGAAAACTGTCATGCCAAATTTCATCCAAATCGAATAAAGCGTCCGATTATTATAAGCAAATTAATTTTTTTTCGAAGAACTTTGAAGCAGAATTCTAGCTAAATGGTACACTTTCCTGTAGAAGCAGGTTTGGTTAAATCGTCTTATTTTAGCCTCAGGAATTTGTGGTTAAGCCATGTCCCCCTATTTAAGAGACACCCTGTATATATATATATATATATATATATATATATATATATATATATATATATATATATATATATATATATATATAAGGAAACTGGATAGTGGGTTTGACAGTCAATTTGTAGGCTTCAGTGTAATACACTCTTTTTAATTTGTCAAGCTTTCGGTTATAATTTTAACCATCTTCAGGACACTGTAATACAATAATGAAATACGTACATTTTGTTTAAGAATTAAATTTGGTTATTTAGTACTCACATTAGTTGAGATTTTTTGTAGAATAACAGCATTTACAGACATGTAAATTTTGAAACATGCACACGCGCATGGTTTATTAAAATAATGCGTCGAAATAACTGAATTACATATTAAAATTTTTTGGCCAAAGTAGGTATCACAGTAAAATTGATAAATTACTTACTTAATTAACTAATAAAGCAAACAATTTTGTTAAAATAATGTTAAACTTTTAAAATTGTGCACAAGTTGTCGACGTAAACACGTGTACAACACCATTTTGTGAAAATTAACTGTCAATAAAATCCACTAAAACATAGAAATAGTTGTTCCTAAAAAGTGTGCGTTCAGTCGTTACATGTTACTTAATAGTAAATAAAAGAAAATGTTTTTAATATTTTTTGAAATTTAACCCGGATCTAGGTGTGGTGGATTGTGAATATTATTCGACAATTTTAACAGGTAAGTGTATATATGGCTCAGTCCATCAATGTCTGTCCGTTTGTTTATGGGGTTTTCGGTATTATTGATATGAATCATTTCTAGAAATGTTCGTTTATATAAATTTTGTTCTTTATCTAATATTTCAGCTTCATCGTATAACATTTTGTGTTTGAATTTATTGCAGTGTTCTGCCAAAGCACAAGCTGTAGGTTTAAGTTTAGTGTCACTTTTGTGAGATGTTATTCTACTTTTGAGTGTTCTACAAGTTTGTCCTACATAATTTGCCTGGCAATCAGCACAAGAAATACGGTATACTATATTAGATTGATTTTGTGTAGGAGTTTTGTCCTTTAATTTTGAAAATATTTTGTTAACTGTTAAGCTACTTTTAAAAGCAATTTTAACCGCGTCATGTTGGAGAACTTTCGTTAATTGAGGTGTAAGATCTGGTATGTATGGTATAGATGCATATTTGAATTCTTGTGGTTCATTCTGTTGATCTTGTACCTGATTTTGTTGAGGTTGATTGTTAGTATTAAAAAGTAAGTTGTTTATTAGATGTTTCGGGTAACCATTGTTCAGCAATACATCCCGGAGTCTGTGTAAGTTTTTATTGTGAAAGTTGGGGTGGGAAATACGCAAGATGCGACTTTTAAGACCAAGAATAACATTTATTTTTGTACGTTTAGGTTGTTCTGATAAGTGGTGGATGTACCTTTGTGAGGCTATTGGTTTAGTGTACCAATCTGTTTTTAGGTTGCCTCTTTCATCTCTAATCACCAAAGTATCAAGAAATGGTATACATAAATTTGCTTCTATTTCTATTGTAAATTGAATTTGGGGGTGGTAGTTATTGAATGTTTGAAGAATTTGATCTGCTTTTTCTGCAGGTACCGCACATATAATGTCATCCACAAACTTTTTAATAAATGGTAGTTGAAAGTCTAGTTTTGGTATACATTCATCGAGGAGTGTATCCATGACATATTGGGCGATGATGGGGCTAATAATGGCACCCATTGGACTACCAAGTAATTGCTTGTAAAAATGACTATCATATGCGCAATAGCTGCTAGAAAAAACAAATTTAAGTAAATCTAAAAAATCTTGTAGATCTAAAGTCGTGTAGTCTTGTATTTGTTCCCATTTTATGGTTATACTGTTTACCGCCAGTTCCATAGATATATTACTGAACAATGAAACAACATCAAGACTAATTAAAACATAATTATCAGGTATTGAAGAATTGTTAATAAAATCAGCAAATTCGAATGAGTCTTTTGTATAATAGTTGTTTTCTTTGTTATAAGCTATAGTAAGAATGTTGGTGAGGAATGAAGCTATTTTAGAATTAGGCGCGTCTATTGAAGCTATTATAGGTCTAAGTGATAAGGTACTTTTATGAATTTTGGGTTGACCATAAAATTTTGGGGCATTCGAATTATAAATTGTTAACGTTTTAGCTATTTCTTTGGTGATCTTATTAGCATTCTTCAACTTACTGATAATTTTGTTAGCATTTTGCTGTATAGTGTTAGTCGGATCATGATTAAGTTTTTTATAAGAATTGGTGTCCAACAAGATTTCAAGTGCTTTGTTATGATAGTCCTCTTTTTTCATCACGCAGGTAACATTGCCTTTATCAGATTGCAAAACAATTAGGTGGGGGTTTTCATTCAAAAACTTTTTGGCATTGTGTAATAAGTATTGAAAGTAATTATTGATTTTATGATCATTTTGTAAACAATTTGTCAAGACATTGGTGACCTGAGCCCTACATACATTTTTGTCGCTTTCTGTGAAGCTGCTAATAATATATTCAATATCACATAACAGTTTACGAACACAAATTTGTTTAGTACAAGGTCTTATACAGAATTTAGGTCCAAGACTTAAAATTGTTTGTACATCATTTGGAATTTGAGTATCGGTTAGGTTTTTAAACCACTTAGGTTGTGTTTGTATCCTGTTATGCTCTATTTGTTTAAGGTTGTTAAATTTTGTACGATTTTTTTGTTTAATTTTGTAAAAATGTATATTAAATTTTATATTCTGTTGATGTGTGTAGTTGTCAAATAAGTATTTAGGTAGTTTTGTCAAAATTTGAGTTTCTAATTCTAAAAGATTTGTTTTGAATTTTGAAAGTTGTCTAACAGTGTTGTCTATTTCAATGTTAAGTAATTGTTTCCTTAACCTGTAGTATAGTTTGTCTAGTTGTTGTACACTTCTAGGATCCTGTGTGTAGGTGGTGGCTGGTGTTATGGTTGCATTGTGCGTGATGTGGGTTGGCATGATGCCTTGTCTTAGGCATTGGAGTAAAAAGATTCTTCTGTTCGTAAATGTTGCAATTCTGATGTTCGTTTTCGCCCAAAGTTTGAGTTGCCTGGTTGTTGGTAGGCCATATCGTTGCGTAATCATTTGGAAAAAACCCATTTCTGTAAGTAGGTGATAGGTAATTACGACTGTAATTAGTTAAGGAAACTGGATAGTGGGTTTGACAGTCAATTTGTAGGCTTCAGTGTAATACACTCTTTTTAATTTGTCAAGCTTTCGGTTATAATTTTAACCATCTTCAGGACACTGTAATACAATAATGAAATACGTACATTTTGTTTAAGAATTAAATTTGGTTATTTAGTACTCACATTAGTTGAGATTTTTTGTAGAATAACAGCATTTACAGACATGTAAATTTTGAAACATGCACACGCGCATGGTTTATTAAAATAATGCGTCGAAATAACTGAATTACATATTAAAATTTTTTGGCCAAAGTAGGTATCACAGTAAAATTGATAAATTACAAACTAATAAAGCAAACAATTTTGTTAAAATAATGTTAAACTTTTAAAATTGTGCACAAGTTGTCGACGTAAACACGTGTACAACACCATTTTGTGAAAATTAACTGTCAATAAAATCCACTAAAACATAGAAATAGTTGTTCCTAAAAAGTGTGCGTTGTATATACACTTACCTGTTAAAATTGTCGAATAATATTCACAATCCACCACACCTAGATCCGGGTTAAATTTCAAAAAATATTAAAAACATTTTCTTTTATTTACTATTAAGTAACATGTAACGACTGAACGCACACTTTTATATATATATATATATATATATATATATATATATATATATATATATATATATATATACAGGGTGTCTCAGGACGAGCTTACGCTATCTATATTTTAAATACTATTTAATATAATTTAACGAAATTTGGTATCTAGGGGTTATCCAACATGCCCGTTTTAACTAAAATATTTTCAAAGCAGTAGCACTTCCGGTTTGACCGGAAATTGACCTCAACTTTCTTATTTTAAATGGAATACGCTATATTTTATTTTACCATTGAATGCAGCGGAAAATTTTACATATGAAGCAATAAAAACATTTTCCTCATGATCAACTATTTCCGGCGTTATTCAACTTTTTTTGATTTTTTGTCTAAAATCAGGCACATTTTCAAAACTCTGTATATCGGGAACGAGATCGAATTTTTATAATCTGAAAAAAGCCTTTTATAAAGGAGACTTTAAGCTACCATACCATAGAAGAATCCTCGATTATTTATAAAAATGTGACTGGTACATTACACCAAAATTACAGTTGACAAACTTCAAAAAAGACAATTTTTTTAAATGGAACCCTCCCTTTTTTATTACATAAATGTGAGTAGTTTATGGGGCCACCGCCCAGAAGCGGCCCACAGAGGGTCGTGGCGCCAGCCCCTTGATAATGGGGTAATAAATTAGGTTAATTGGTTGTACACCTGCAGAAATTTTAAGGACATCGGTGATTACTTTTAATGATTTCTGAACCCTTGTGTTAGGGTTGGGAAAAAATTTATGTTAATTGAATTGCTTTTTTATAGCTATAGAAATATTAAGGGATAGGTGATTTCTGAAAATTTAATCTGTTTTTTTTTTCCTAACGAATGATATTTACTTTCGAAGGAATTTTAAAAGTTAAAACTTCAGGGCAGAAATAATAAATTATGTTAGGTGTGTACACCTGCAGAAATTTTAAGGACATCGGTGATTACTTTTAATGATACCTGAACCCTTGTGTTAGAGTTGGGAAAAAAATATGTTTATTGAATTGCTTTTTTATATCTATAGAAATTTTAAGAAATAGGTGATTTCTGAAAATTTAATCTGTTTTTTCCTAACGAATGATAATTACTTTCGAAGGGAATTTTAAAAGATAAAACTTCAGGACAGAAATAATAAATTATGTTAATTGAATTGCTTTTAAGAACCAAAATTTATTGAATGACTTTAAAGTATCCATTATTTTACTTCTCAAGAATCAGTTTTAAAACTAAGGACGTATTTTGATAATGATCTTGGAGGGTAGTTATGAAAATGAATAGATACTAAGAGCTATTAGAAAAATGGATGCAAGATATTTGCGGTATATATATAGAGGAGATCGAAAATTATTTCTTCAGTATACAGTTTCGTACTATTCGTTTAGTATTTCTACAGTTTCGTGCTATTAGTCATGTCTTCATTCAGTGCAAACACTTATCAACCTGGGGTACCTTCACCACCGCCACGTCATATTTATCCCCACGTGATAATACACGAGTACGACGACGACGACTATCTACCTCTTTCGGGAGTATGTACAAAGACGCCATCACCAGCACCAGAGTCGAAGAATAAAATAAGAATTTTAGAAAATGTTCTAATAAAACCAGCTGATGAAGTAGTGGTCGTGGAAGATGACGACGAAGCCGCTTCGTCTAGAAGGGTTGATGATAGCGACGCAACCTTCCTAGATTACGACGAGGATGTTGTGCTGATCGAAGACTACAGCAGTGAAACCCTAGACAATATTGTCCAGGAAGCAGCAGCGGAGCTGGTGAATATGCCGTTGAAGAGGGAGTTTCAAGAAGAGGAGGAGGAAATAGCCTCTAAACGGCGGCGAATTTCAACCAGCTCCGAAATTAGTGAGCCGTATGGGCAGCAATTCGTTTACAGCGACGAAGAAGACAAAGTAAATGAAGCGTGGGAAGGAGATGAGCAGCTTGGAGACGACGTCCAGCTCGGCTTGGTGTTGGGAGCAGCCGAGGTAGCGAGTTTCGCATTTCCGTTAAACAAGCATATCAAGGACAATAATGACAGACTGCTGGATGTTCTTGCGTTTCCAATTTCGCGCAACAGAAAAGCTTTCATCTGTATCGGTGTAGACCCGAATCCCTGTATGCGAGTAGCTATGCGTCTCGTAGGTGATGTAGTACATAAACTATTTGTAGATATTAGTGACTATGAACAATTCATTAATTTTTTAAAATTTATTAAAAGTAAGTATGTAACAATAGGCCGAAAATATAATATGTTCAACGTAGAATTTACTGTACTGCCTAAGGGCCAATTAAAATATAAAATAGGCAATAGATATTTAGCTTTAAGTAGTGAACATATAGACAGGATAATAAGTTTAGATTTAGCAATACAAAAGACAATTTTAGAATATAGGGTAAAATATATTAATGTTAATCAAATTTATAAAAAATTGGTACAAAATGTATGTATATATAGTTTTAGATATAATTTAGATTTAGAAAGTAGTTTATATGATAATGTTTATAAAGAAAATGTAAAATTTATTAGATTATTATTGGGATATGACTAAATTCAAATAACACGAATCACGGTAATCTAACACTGTTTATTAATTATACAAAATACATGAAGCAAACCACAAACACATCTGTCACAAATATATTGACATAAGTAATAATTATATAATTGAAGTTCGTCTAGGCCGACTAGGTGCAATATTGAATTCCAACACCCCCTCTCAATCTTGAACCGTAACTCAAATTTAGTCGTGTAGACCCAGGCCGTTGATGCAGTACTCGTGCTTGACTCCAGGAAGAGGTTTCGTCAAGACGTCTGCAATCATGTTCTCTGTGGGAAGATATTCAAGTTTCAATGGATAATCCAAAAGTGCTTGACGTATGAAATGGAACTTGATATCTATATGCTTGGATCTAGAGTGGAAGACTGAATTTTCAGCTAATTTACCGGCTGATTGATTGTCGTTAAAAATGACAATATTAGATAAGTCTTTGAAACCTAATTCGTTTGTGAATTTTATTAAAAAGATGGCTTCTTTTGCGGCTTCAGTGAGACTCATATATTCAGCCACGGTGGACGATAAAGCCACAGTTCTCTGCTTACGTGAACACCAGGAAATGGCTGCTCCGGACATGATAAAATTATATCCAGAGTATGATCTTCTGTCTGTGTGGCAGTTTCCCCAATCTGCGTCCGCGTAGCCAAGGACTCCTTTATCATTCTGGACGTAAACTATTTGCTTATTGATAGTCCCCTTCAGATAGCGTAGGACTCGTTTTGCGGCTTGCCAGTGTTCGTGGTTATGACAGTTGTTAAACTGGCTTAACATATTGACGGCATAGGCAATGTCTGGTCGAGTGCCAACAGCTATGTACATAAGGGCTCCGATCAGTTCCCTAAACGGATATCGCTTGCATTCGTTTTCACCGGCTTGATGTGATTCCAGCTTTGTTCCGGCCGAGATAGGAGTTTTTACGGCCTTACAGTTTGTCATCTTGAATTTTTCCAATACATCCCTAATATATCCACTTTGACATAAGGTAATTTTGTCTTTGGTTTGTTTTACCTCAATGCCAAGATAATAATTTATAGACCCAAGATCTTTCACATCGAATCTGGTACTGAGTTTTCTCTTTATTTCGTCGGTTCTTTTCGGATTTTGTGATGCAATTAATATGTCGTCCACATAGATTAGGACGAAAGTTGGATGATCTCCTTGATGGTCGACATATACACAAGGATCGGAATTGGTGGGTTTCAATCCAATTGATTTAAGAGTTTCACTCAACTTAAGATGCCATTGACGACCTGCTTGTCGAAGACCATAAATCGCTTTTCGCAATTTGCATACCTTATTTCCAGATTTCAAATCTTTGAGCATAAATCTTGCCTTTTTTATGATGTTCTGGTCCTTTTCAGTTTTAATCATGTTCTCTAAAGCTTCTTCTAGTAGATTTGGTTGTTCCATGAATATTTCGGTGTCGATGTCGCCATTTAGATAGGCTGTTACAATGTCTAGCTGCGAAATCTGTAAGCCAAATTTAGCTGATAATGCCATGAGTAAACGGAATGACTCCATCCTGGCGACTGGAGCAAAAGTTTCTGTGAAGTCTATGCCCGGTCTTTGAGTAAAACCTCGTGCAACTATTCTAGCTTTCCTACGATTCAGCGTGCCATCTGGATTAAATTTATTTCGCAGGACTGTTCTACAATCGATCACCTTACCTTCGGTCGGTCTGTCAACTAATTCCCAGGTGTCGTTCGCTATTAAACATTTAATTTCTGAATAAATAGCATCGAACCACTCTTCTTGATCCGGCCCGTGAACTGCGACGTCGAAAGAAATTTCCGATGCGTTCATAGCGAAGTTAATGTCATTAATGTCAACATCTTTGACTTGAACGTCATCTTGACACGTATTTCCATTCGACTTGTTGAACTGTCCGAAATTACCATCTTCGCAAGGAACATCTATAACGACAGATTGATCAATACATTCCGGTATCATTCTATAAATCTTAGCGGGTCGACCTCTTTTTCCTGTTAGTAATTTTCTCGGTCTTCCGGGTCCTCGCTTTAAATCAGTACCAATTCTAGAACTTGTGATGTTTTGCAGTTGATATTCCACTGAAGCTGGTGGATCTCTAGTATTTTCTAAGACTGGGAACGATGGATCATCGTCTTCTGACAATTTCGTATGATTGACATTTGACGTATCCGAATGATTGACAATTGACGTTTCTGAATGATTGACGTTTGACGTTTTCGGATTATTGACATCTGATATTTTCGAATTATTGACATTCGGTGTTTTCGGATCGATAACGTTTCCGTCAATTTCGACTTCTTTGGATGTGAATGTTTTTTGCTTGAAATCGTCGTAGTTGGGTTGATCGGGCATTTCGTCTTTCGGAACGAAGTCCTTATAAAGACTTTCGGACTCAAATTCGTCTAAAAATTTGATATCCCTGGAGATGCGAATTTTTCTTTCGCTGGATATCCACGCCCTGTAAGCTTTGGAATTTTCGGAATACCCAACGAAAATTCCTTGTATACCTCGTGGTTCGAACTTACCCTTATTCGGTGATTTATTTAATATGACGACCTTACCACCAAAAGTGCGAAGATGTGAGATATTTGGTCGTTTTCCCATCCATTTCTCATACGGAGTTCCATTGACTAACCCCTTTGTCGTGCATCGGTTTCGGATATAATTCGCCGTAGCCACGGCCTCAGCCCAAAAAGATGGAGGTAATCCAGATTCTATGAGCATGCAGCGAGCGGCTTCAACGAGGGTACGGTTTTTGCGCTCCGCAACGCCATTCTGTTGTGGCGTGTACGGTACGGTCAACCGCTGCCGAATTCCTGAATTTTTAAGAATTGTGTGCATTCTTTCATTACAAAATTCCTTACCGTTGTCAGACTGGATGGATTTTATTTTTCGTCCGGTTTGAGTTTCTACGAGATTCTTAAATTCTATAAACTTGTCGACTGCTTCACTTTTATTACGCAGAAAATATACATAACACCATCTGCTAAAATCATCGATAAAGGTGATAAAATATTGTGCTCCACCTTGAGACTTATTCCTCATCGGTCCGCAAATGTCAGTATGAACCAATTCTAAAATTTCCTTCGAAAAGTTTTCTCGAGTGGAACATGGTGCGCTTGTCATTTTACCGGCGAAACACGTATTGCATTTCCTCAAGTCAATCGATTCGTCGAATTTAAGACCAATCGTATCTTGATTCTTGAGCATGCGAATCATGTCATTTAAATTTAAATGGCCGAGACGAGCATGCCATATTTCTGTGTTCGTTTTGGGAGTATTTGTTTCTAAAACTGAGCAAGCTTTGTGACTGTTCTCACGTAAATAAAACAGATCACCGATTCGATTTGCGATGAGTTTGACGTTACCATTGTTGTCCGTTATAATTGCACGATCCCTCTTAAATGTCACTTCATTGTTTCCGTCGACTATTTTTGCAACAGAAATAAGATTAGTTCGTATGTCCGGTACATACAAAGTGTTTTTCAATATAACTACGTCACTCATATTGTCGACCGTCGCGATTTGAACGACACCTTTGGCTTCTACCAGCGTTTCACTGTTATTTGCAAGTTTTACATTGCTATTAATCTTTTCAGTTTTTGTGAACGCGCGTTGATTATTGCACAAATGTGAAGTACAACCACTATCGATGCACCATAAATTGTTCTCGACACCCGATTTCGAAGTTTCCCCCTCTGAGAAAAAACAACAGTGTGCTTCATTTGACTTTTCGTTTCTTAATTTCTTTTTCTGGAAACATTCGGATTCTTTGTGTCCCTTTTTGCCACAAAAACCACACTTATATTTTGGTTTCGGTTTAAATTGTCTTGGTGTGTTTTTGTTTTTCGCGGTATCGTTAGCGCTATCTGTCGGTTTGTTTGGAAATTTCCGACCTGATTTTGCAAACATAGCGGCACTATCATCTTCATTACATTTTTGCCTTCTTGCATTATGTTCTTCCATAATTTTGATTTTCAATGTCTCAGCATCTGGTAAATTGTCGCGAGACTCAATTGCACAACGGAAGTTGTCATAGCTGTTCGGGAGGCTGTAAAGAAGCATAATTGCTAGTAAGTCACCGTTTATGTCGACTTCCATCGATTGTAACTTATCTACTGCGTCGAAAAATCCTGTGAGATGTTCCGACATGTCATCCACTTCTTGCATTTTATGTTGCGTCAGACGTTTAAGTAACGTCGCCTTACGGGCAGGTCCTTTCGATGCGTAAATGGACTCTAATTTTATCCAAACATCGCGCGAAGTAACACATCCCCGAATCTGTTTCAATTCGGATGGATTAATGGATAGGATCAAATCCGCCTTGGCCTTTTGATCCGCCCTCAGCCATGTTTTGTACGTTTCTTCAGCCGCAGCGAGTGCTTCGCCTTCGCCGATCACTTTGGGTGGCGGATTTTCGCCCGAAACGTATGCCCATGTATCATTTTTAATTAATAAAGCTTCGGCTTGAATTTTCCATGTATCATAATTATCACGGGATAACAATTCAAGTCGCGTCACGTTCGGTTGCGCCATTTTTCTGACTAACGAATCGACTATTTTGCGCTTTTTAAGAATTGAAATTTTTCGCGTTCGATTTCCGAGATCGTTGCTTTTTCAAATTATACGTCCGCGTAATTCGCGTACTCTGGGCCCCATAACCTATTGGGATATGACTAAATTCAAATAACACGAATCACGGTAATCTAACACTGTTTATTAATTATACAAAATACATGAAGCAAACCACAAACACATCTGTCACAAATATATTGACATAAGTAATAATTATATAATTGAAGTTCGTCTAGGCCGACTAGGTGCAATATTGAATTCCAACAATTATTTAGTGAATTATTTATTTATTATTACAATAAGACGATAAATGATGTGAAGTGTGTGAATGTTTTTATAAATAGAGAAAAAAAATATATAATTTAAAAATCAGATCTTATTTTCCCTTATTTGTTTACCTGAATGTGATACTTATCTGCTTTCAGTATTATTTTTAGTGGTATAGTCAGGGTTGAAAAAAAAATAATAGATTTTTCTTTCATTAAAGATGTAATTATTAATTATAATCATGTTCAACCTTTTATTACCTATGTATCTAAGATACTTTGAATAAAAATTTGTTTTTTGTGACAAAATGTATTATTTTTATAAAATTTGATTTAGAACAATCTTTTTTAAATCTAGTCAACCCCGGAGATATCTCAATGGGGCGTGCCTAAAGGTTAGCTATTATAAAAGGGAACAGGTAAAAGAAATTTTAGTTAGTATACCTGGATTCTACACCTGTATAGTTTCTTAGTGAATGAACAATGGAGCAGCAACATTTTGATAACTTCTTTTATATTTGTGAAGAGATTATTGACTCGTCTTTGAGAGTAGAAGAAGAAGAAGAAGAAGAAGAAGTAGTTAATTATAACGCCTTCTATCAAATTTGTGAAAATTTGATAGATGACAGTGTGAACCAAGTGGGCCATGGTGACGTCGAATTACCTCGTTTTACCATTATTTCGGACATTGAATCGCACGCAAAGCAGTTTAATGTTTCGGGAAGGAAAATAACGTTTCGCATGAATGACCCACCCCAGGGTCAAGACTCAGTTAAGTGGTTTTATAATAGTATTAAAAGTGTTGTTGAGTACGTTGTGGCCACTGTAGAGCCGTCAGATTACGTTGGCTTTATATTTCATACGCCGCGCCTTCAGACCGGACCGGCTTGGATCAGTTTTCGACGGGCAGATCAACTTCATATTGATATTGTATGGGAAGCCCTTGAGAAGATTTTACAGAGTAACAGGGAAATATTTTCAGATGGTCAATTCTCTGTAGAAATGACTAAAGTTAGAGTACCGGCTGGATGTGGCAGATTGCGTGGGCATGGATTATCATTTGCGGAATTTTGCCGCAGAAAAACTGGCATTATAGAAATAGCGAATAAAGACAATTTATGCTTACCTCGTGCACTTGTGATTGCAGACTCTTTTCGAAAGGACGAACAATGTTTAAAAGATATAATTAATGATAAATGCGGTATCCAGGGTGTGAGAGTACGTGATTTATTGTTAAAAGCAAATGTGCAAATAAGTGGAAATGGCGGCGGTATTCCTGAGCTCACTGAATTTCAACGGTATTTTACTCAATATAACATATGTGTATATGAGTATAATACACGTGGAAACGTGATATTTGAAGGTGCAAAAGAAAAAAATCTTCCAAGACTGAATCTTTTGTACCATCAAAATCATTATTCAGTGATTAAAAGTTTAACGGCAGCATCATGCAGATATTTTTGCGAAAAATGTCATGTCCCATACAAGGAAAGAAACAGACATTCTTGTGAAAATATTTGCTATTTTTGTAAATATTCGCCACCCTGCTCTCGCACTCTTGATTTAATTAAATGCGGTCTTTGTGAAAGAAAGTTCCGCGGACAACAATGTTTTGAAAATCATAAAAAATCAGTGTGTGAAAAACTAAAAAAATGTGCTAAGTGTCTGAAACTATATCAGTGCAATAAAAAGGGACGTCAACACGTATGTGGCGAAAGGTACTGTAAATTATGTGAAAATTATAAAAATCCGGGACATTTGTGTTATATACAGAAGGACAATTCAAAATTTAAAGAAAATAGTTTATTTATTTATTACGATTTTGAAACGCGACAAGAAAAAACTGTGGGTGAACATTTAGAACATGAAGTTAGTTTATGTGTGGTACAACAGTCTTGTTCTACGTGTTGCAACATATCCGATATAAAACAATTTTGTAGTACATGTGGTATTCGACAACACATTTTTACGAATAATCCGGTTAAAAAATTTTTAAATTACGTTGTTCTACCTAGAACCTCTTTTGCATCAGTTATATGTATTGCACACAATGCCAAATCCTTCGACTGTCAGTTTATTTTAAAATATTTAGTAGAGGATCAAAAAATTAAACCTAAATTAATTTTGAACGGTTCGAAAATAATGATGATTCAATTTAATCACATAAAATTTTTAGATTCAATTAATTATCTACCTATGCCTCTATCTGCTTTACCCAAAGCTATGGATTTGCCGGCATCATTAAAAAAAGGTTACTTTCCCCATTTTTTCAATAAATTAGAAAACAAAAATTACGTTGGGCCACTACCTTCTACTGAATATTTTGGACCAGACAATATGTCTACTTCTGAACGACAATTATTTTTAAAATGGTATAATAAACAAAAAGAGGAGAATGTCATATTTAATATGGAGAAAGAGATCATTGCGTATTGTGTGTCTGATGTGAATATTTTGCGTCAGGCGTGCGATAAGTTTCGTAGAACTTTCACACAAGATTGCAAGGTATGTCCTTACACGGAAAGTATTACCGTCGCTTCCAGTTGCAACCGTGTTTTCCGTCGTTTGTTTTTAAAACCAAATTCAATTGGTATTATTCCGCAAAAAGGCTATCGGTTGAAAGATAATCAATCAAAAATTGCCTTGAAGTGGTTAATACACCAAGAAAACATACGGCAAATACAAATTCAACATGCAGGGAATGGTACAGAAGCAGTAATTGGTAATATATTTAAAGTTGATGGTTATTATGCAGCGGGTAAACTAGTATTCGAATTTTTGGGTTGTTTTTGGCATGGGTGTACACTATGTTATAAAACAAATAGAAATGAACCAGTTTTTAATACAACAAAAGAAACATTGGAGGATAGATATCAAAGGACAAATGAAAAATTACAAAAAAATCAAAATTTGGGATATACAGTAATTATAATTTGGGAATGTGAATTTCGGAAACAATTGAAACAAGATAAAGATTTAGAAAAAATGCTTAGTGACCATGAAATTTTAAATAATTTACCTCTGCAACCTCGCCAGGCGCTGTGTGGAGGGAGGACCGGAAATACAGTCTTATATAAAAAAGCTGAAATTAACGAAAAAATTAGATAAGTAGATGTTTGCTCTCTTTATCCGTATGTTTGTAAATATGGTAAATATCCGATAGGCCATCCAAAAATTTTTGTAGGTTCAGAATGTGACATATTGTGTCCTAACAATAATATTGATCAAGTTGAAGGCTTAATTAAATGTACTGTTTTACCACCCTGTGATATTTTTCATCCTGTACTACCGCGAAAGGCCCATGGTAAACTCATGTTTGTTTTATGTCGGACATGTTGCGATGAGTTACAACAAACAGATTGTTGCCATAGTGATGAAGAGAGACAATATGTGGGGACTTGGGTTGTTGATGAAATACGCCGCGCAGTTTCAGTCGGATATAAAATTTTAAAAATCTACGAGGTATGGCAATATAAAGTGACTGTTTATAATAGAGACACTAAAACAGGTGGTTTATTTGTGGACTATATAAATACTTTTTTAAAAATGAAACAAGAAGCCAGTGGTTATCCAGCAGACTGCACTGATGACGTCGCTAAAGCAGAATATATTCGGTTGTACGAGATTAACGAGGGTATTCAGCTGGATCCGACACAGATAGAGAAGAATGCAGGCAAACGCTCAAATGCAAAACTTATGCTTAATTCATTTTGGGGTACGCTAAAATATAGCTTTTTTTTTTTGTTATATAGAGACCATTAATTTTTATTTTGCATGCAGGTAAATTCGCACAAGCCGAGAACAGGTCGCGTACATCAACTGTTTCTTCCGCTGCAGAACTGTACGAGCTGCTAGCAAATCCTGCAGTTCAAGTAAATAGGATTATACCAGCGGGAGATGAAATGCTGTATGTAAACTGGATGCATCAAGAAGAGGCGATGGATCAGTTGAAAACGGTAAATGTTGTAATAGCGGCGTATACAACGGCTCAAGCTCGCTTACGTTTGCATGAATTTTTGGAACCCCTGGATCGTAGAGTTCTCTATTATGACACCGATTCAATTATATACTCTCATTCACCTGGTGAGTATGAACCACCTACGGGAAATTACCTAGGTGATCTCACAGATGAATTGGAGTGTTATGGTCCAAACAGTTTTATAACAGAATTTGTCTGTGGGGGTCCCAAAAATTATGCATACAAAGTCTTTTCACCGGTAACGGGTGAAGTAAACGAGGTTTGTAAAGTAAAAGGTTTTACTTTAAACTATCATAATTCGAAGATAATTAATTTTGATTGTTTAAAAAATTTAATATTTAATAATAAAGAAGAACATACCGTCTTGCAATATAATAGTATAAAATGTACACCCCAACATAGTGTACTAACAAAAAAAGAAAAAAAGACATTTAGTATTAAGTTCATGAAACGTAGATTAATAGATGATATAAATAGTGTACCTTACGGAGTAAAAAAGATTAAATTAGATTAGTTAATGTATTTATTTAGGTATTTGATTTTTTATTTGTTTAATTCTTAATTATAGCATAATGTATGTTTTCTTAGTTTATATTATTTTATTATTTAAATAAATACATGTTATTATTAGATCAGTTAATTTATTTATTTATTTATGTAGGTATTTTCATTATTTATTCTTATTTATTTCTTACAATAATAATAATAATAATAATTTTATTCCCAACAGAAACCATTTACAGGGAAATATTAGTACAAAAATATGTTATGGAAATAACATTTAACAAATTATAATAAAAGAAAAAAATATTTTAGCATATTATATTTCTTGATTGTATATAATGTATGTTTCGTAGTTTATATATTTTATTATTTAAATAAATACATGATATAAATAATTTTATTTTATTTAAATAATCATTTTGGCCCGATTTACAAATATTTCAGGTTTGAATCTACATAAATGGAATAAAAGTGAAGTATTCATTATAATCACAGTGTATTAATAAGTTTCACCACTGCTATAAGGCTTGTGGATCCTGTTCTGATGAAACAAACTCTGTATCGGGGATAAAATTTGTCCGGAGTTCGCTGAAATAAACCGGTAGTTTTCGTATTCAGTTCATTTTGATATGTGCATGAGTAAAATTTTAATATACCTAAAGTTTTGAAATTATTTTCTGGGTTAAATATTTTGAAATATAGTTACTGTTAGGTATTACTGTTAAATATAATTAAGAACTACCTGGAAAGACGTTCGGGCTAATGATTTGTTTTCACCATGTATAACGCAGATTCCGACTACCTGAGAATTTTATGGGTGTTTGTGGTAAAATCTATTGAGGTAATAAATTATCGACTTATATCTACGATTTCCGGACAAAGTATATAATTCATGGAAAAACAATTTTTATTATTTTTTCTCCTTTTTTTTTCTTGATTAATTATAAACTATCCTATGTTCATGTATATTGTTGATGTGGTTTATACATATTTCTATGTTTTCGTGTGTGTGTGTGTGTGTGTGTGTGTGTGTGTGTGTGTGTGTGTGTGTGTGTGTGTGTGTGTGTGTGTATGTGTGTATGTGTGTGTGTGTGTGTTTGTGTGTGTGTGGGTGTGTGTGTGTGTGTGTGTTTGTAGTATATATGTGGGTTCTAAAAAATCTTTCTTCAGTATAGAGTTTCTTGCTATTCTATTCACCGCGGTCATGGCTTCATTCATCCCAAAATTCAACACCTGTCAACAAGGAGTTTATACATCAGAGGCAGTCCCGAAGAAGGTACAAAAAGAATTGCCGTCTAACACCCGTCAATCCACCATGCTGCATCCAGTACAGCATTATTATGTGCAGTCAGAACAACAATGGGACTCGTACGACCCTCCAACTGACAGCCCCGCATTTGGTGTTCAGCAAATGTTGTACCCCGTTCAACCGTATCACATGGATACAACTGATAATTGGTATTCGTGTGATGATCCAACATACAATCCTGCACTCGATATTCAACAAGTATTGCACCCTATGCAGCCGTATCACGTTGAAGCAAGTGAATGTTGGGACTTGTGTGATGATCCAACATACAACCCTACATATGATATTCAGCCAGTGTTGTACCCTATGCAGCCGTATCACGTCGAAGCAAGTGAAAATGAGGACTTGTGTGATGATCCAACATACAACCCTACACAGAATATTCAGCCAGTGTTACATCCTATACAGCCGTATCATGTAGCAACAGAGGAATGTTGGGATTCATACGACGATCCAACATACAATCCTGCACTCGACATTCAGCAGAAGCTTGTGCTACGTCCTGCACCAGTTAACGCATGCAGATCAGTTAAGCAGGCATTCTATGCCCAAGAAAGAAAAAGATGGAACCATTTGATAAATAAAACAAAATAGGTAGTTATGTTATAAACATTTATTTTGTAAGATATTGAACATGTTATGATTTACAAAATAAAAAAAATCAAATAAATCATTGAGTATTATTGAAATACCGGCAAAACATATATCTAATAAACTGGTCATTTTCATGTTTGTTATTTATACTAAACAATTTTACAAAATCATTATTGGTGTAATAATTAATTCTAAACAATAAATATACTAAACAATAATAACCACACACTGACGATGTATAATCCTGTAATCCTGTAGTATTGAAAGTCCATTTCTTTGTATTTCTTCTTAGGAAATTCAGATGTGTTTTCACAAAGGGTGGACGTCCAAAACTATCAAAATATGTTCCATTGCCTTCACAGTCTATAAAAATGGCCACCCAGTGCGTTCCCGGAGAAGTATCTGGATCCGTGTTTACAATTAGAGTACATGGAAAATTAACATGACTGGGTAACGTATTTGCAGCATAGACTCCATAATGACATGAACTTTTAAAGTATTTTCTAAATATATTTTGTATAAATGCCGCATTCATTTCTATTGAACTGTATGAACATTTTAATTAAGTTTATTAAAGAATCGTAAATACAAATATATTTAACTACCATAATCTACAATTACATTTCTATTTTTATCAATTTCTATAATGTTATCAAATTCAGCATAAATAACACAATTTACTGTTTCTGTTAACGAATATTCAAAACCTACTTCAATTCGCAATGATCCTTGTCTGGTTAAATTCCAATGCATCATCGAATTTGCTGAGAGGTCAGGGGTCAGGTCAAAAGCTGCCAGACAATAACCATTTGCATAAGTATTTCTGTCTATTTCATTACCGGTATTTCCAAAATGTATGCCTGTTCCGGAGAATAATGTATTATACATCTGAATGTAAGATTTTCTTTCGCCGAAAGTAGGTTGAAGTGGCTTCGATGGTATCTGGTGTCCATTTACACATAGCGACAAGTAATTTAATTTAAAATTTTCAAAGTTAAACGGATTAGCTTTATAATCCCCGTTGAAAGATTTGTTAGATACAAATCCAATTATGCATCTTTTAGGAAGTTGGCCTAAAAACATATTATCCATAGATTTTCCTTGAACTCCCACTGGAATGGTAACTGCTTTTACTTCAGCTCTGGTAATAGGATACTTAGCAGTAGACATTTCCAAAGCTTTATTATGTGCTAGTAATATACTTGGGTTTAATTTTACTCGACGAACAAGTAATGTGGCTTCATTAATTTGTACTTTGTAGTTTGGTTCATTTGTCAGCAAATTAAAACTATCTCTTGATCGAACTAATCTTACTCTCATTTCAACACCATTAAGCATGAATTTTTCTTGATTGAATATATCGGCATGAAGATGCCCAATCATATCAACATTTTTACTTTTCTCAGTAAATTTTTGTCGCTTATTATATCCTGGATTGGCAGACACATCTGTATAATTCATTTTTCCACCATCATCCGCATACCATAAACTCGAGGTAAGGTGAGATTTCTTAGCATCTTTTCCATAATTTAATAAAGTTTCAAGATATGCTCTGTAAGCGTAAGTATTGTTAGGCGGAGATACAAGTTTTTGATTTAAATATATATCAACTTGACTAAACATCGAATGAAGCCAATTATTAATAGGCGCTACATTATCGGCGTCACTCAGGACAGAATTATCTGATTTAACAATTTTTGCATTTATATAAATCATTGTTTGAGATAAATCAAGATAATCTTCTCCGTGCCCCGGAACAACAAATTCAAGAGGCCCATCTTCGGTGATGGAGGATAAGGGTTTATAATTTACACATTGCCCACTCTCAATACTAGTCTGTGTGGGAGGTAAACTAAATAAGTCTAATTCTGTTTTCACACATTCACAGGACTGAGCATGTAGGAATGCCATTTTAATCAAAAATATCAGAGTGTTTAGAACGTTTTTTGTTCTTTACAGTAGCACGTAAAGTTTTAAAATGAGTAGTTTTCTTAGTCAAGCGCTTCTTTTTATAGCAACCAGATCCCTGCATAATTTTTTCAATTTTATCTTCGGCTTTACGTTTTAAATTAACCCCTGCTTGTGTGAGGCGCCTCTTGAACGATTCTTTAACAGGCTGCTTCGTGCTCAAGTCACCAAGAAAATTAATTCCTGTGTTAAGTGCTTCTTTGCCAATTGCACCTACACCCCTCTTTATTAAAGGAAAAATATTTCTAAATAAGCCGCTAAAAAAACTTCCTATACCATGACCCCTCTGAAACTGATTGCCCCTATATACTCTTCCAATTCCACTTCCAGCCTGTAAATTGTAATATTCTTGATATGGACAAGTTTTCATGATGCTGTTCGTCGGAAATGAAGTTTAACACACTGAGTTCCAAATTGAAATGGGGTTAGATGTCCATCATTAGTCCTTATATCTATTTCTATGTTTGAAAACTCCCTTCTCAGAACAGGAACGTAATGTGGTTGCGTATACGATATCATTTCATTAGATCCAAAAATATATTTTTCAGTTTTAATATGTACAATTCTCAACAACTGGCTAACAACATCACCAACTATCTGAGGCTCAATAATGTCACAATATATATATAATTGTGGAGGAACACCTAATATTAAATTAGGTAAATTAATTGCCGTTATCTCTTGATAAATATCAGTAAAAGGAGAGTAGCCAAGTTGTAGTGCTAGTCGAGGAGATAATTTCAGAGAACAGACATCTCCATTTTTAAATTCTGCATGTACACGTTTTTCTACTGTATCATAAGAAAATGCCACATATTTAAATATATCTTCATTCTTACGCATTGCAGTTAGTACGCTTTCAATAGTTTCATAATTTTTTGTAGGAATTTTTGCATGCACAACGTTTTCTACTACATTGGTTCCTTGTGTAGTTTCTAACATAATTTTCACTTTATTTTCTCTTTCATTGACATTGTAAATTGAACAGGGATAAATAATTTCTGATAATGCCACCTCCCAAGACCCCGTTAATTTTATATTTTGAGGCAGCTGTGTTATATATCCTGTTGTTTTATTATCAGGAAAATACTGCATAGAATTATTACTAGGCAATGTTATAAAAAATTCTTTCTCATTCATTATTTAATACACGCAGTGAATTTGCAGAAATCCACGAATTAAACTTATCACTGTAACCTTTCACCTTGACAAGTAATTTCTTTCTGGTACCGGTGCCTTTGGTAGCTACTATTTTATCTATTTTATACATTGTATCGGATTCTATATATACTCGTTGCAACTCGGCTTTATAGAAAACCCCTTCTATAAATTCATTATTTAAATCTTTTAATTTATATACGGTAGGAATTCTATTACTAATTGCGTGTATTTTAAATAATTCCTCACTCCAATTAGACTCGTATCCTTTTTCAAACAAATTTTTATATTTGGATATACGTACAATGTCTCCGATTTTATATTTTTTCTGATTATCTTTAATTTTTTGTTTAATATTATGTTGATTTCTCCAAACTTCTAGTATATTACAATCATTAACTTCCCCGGGGGCCATTTTTATTGATCGATGTTTTGTTTTATTATAACTAGTAATCAAATTCTGTAATACATCGACATATCTATATGTATTTTTATAAGTAAAATAACGATACATTTTTGTTTTCAAAGTTCTGTTGAATCTTTCAACAACACAAGCTTTTACATCGGGATTATTCGTCACGTGGAATTTAACATCATTTTCCTTTAAAAATGTACGTACTGATTTTGCAGTAAACTCCGATCCTTTATCCGTCTGTAAGTAAATTGGTTTTCGCTCATTAAATATATTTTCAAATGCCTGTATCACGGAACATGGCTTCTTATCTTTTAATGCAACAGCCCAAGCGTATCTACTGAAGAGATCAATTACAGTTAAAATGTATTTATAATTATCATTGTATCGGCTTAGCTTACGCATGTCATTGAGGTCAGCTTGGAAAAGATCATTTGAAACATTATATTTATTTCGTGGAAAACATTTTCGCGCGGGTTTATGTAGTGTATACGCCTCCTGGGAACTAATCCATTTTTTAATATCTTTCGCTCCGTACGTACCTTTCATAGAATTTATAAGATTATTTACTCCCGAAAACCCGGCTGGATTTGACACATCAAAATAAATTTTAGATAAACTTTCATCCATCTTAAAACGTATACCGTTTCCATTCAGTTTTTTTAACTTTTGTTGTTTCAAGGGATTCGTCTCTTAGTTTTCTTTTATTTTTCGTAGGAGGTTGAATAGCTGATACACTTGTAAAAATTTTTTTTCTACGAGGATTATTAATTAATTCTCCTGGAATGTTTATTTCTTTTAATGCTCCTAAAAATTGTTCCCAACCCGTAGGATTACTACGTTTTTGAAGTCTAACAATATCCGCAACTAAATCTGATATACTTGAATTTGGAATTTGTTTTCCGTGTATTGACACTATACCTTCATTATTCCATTTAACTGTCCCATCTAACCTTAATTTGTCAACTAATGCATGAGCTTTTTCTTTATGACACTTTGGAATAAGATTTATTATATATTTAGTATCGACTTCCTTTTCTGTAAATGGCTTTGATTCGGACTCTATTATATCAGGTGCAGTAACATCTTTCTTCATTAAAACTAATTTTGAATCTGATGTAATTTCAGGCTCGATAGGTAATTTTATAGGCCCTCTACTTTGATTTTGAAAGTACAAATATCTCTGTAATATTTCTTGATACTTTATCCATTTTTCATATTCTGATAATTTTAAATTTAAAATATTTTTCATGTCACTATCCATCTGATTAGTTATAGTTTCTTTTTCATTAATATTGCTATGTATACGATTTAAATTTTCGGGTGATATTAAGATCATTTTTCTAGCATGTTCCATTTCAATTTTTAAATAAACTACTTAGAACACCGGTTAACAAAGGTGCTAATAGAAAAGGAAGAAAAGCTCCACCCGATTGAACTAATACCCGTTTTTTAGTTTTCCAGTTGTCTCCACGTTTTGTAAGTTTCCTTAAAATGTTTTTATGTCTTACAAGTAAAGCTTGCTGTTTTCGACTGAGAGGAACTGTACCGTGTAAAATATTATAAACACATTCACAAATACATTTAATTGAGTTACAATCCGCGTTTTTTAATAACGCCAGTCTATCCTTTGATTTCAGCCTATGCAGTGCCCGCAGATATTCTGCGTTGCTTATTACCGCCTTGCTCATTGCTGTGAAATAATTGTAGGCATGTGTTTGCAATTGTATTTATACTTATTTTTAGGTAGATACACACATGTAAGACCGTCATGTGACGTACGAAAACGCAGCCAATCAGGTGTGTTTTGTTTAAGATCAAAAATTAAATAGCCATGTGGTTCCGAGGTTGCGTCACCGTAAGCTTCTTGTATAAATTTTACATTTTCTGGAAATATTTGTCGGGACAGATGTAATATTTGTGCTCTGTCTCGAGGATTTTTAAAATAAATTATATAATTTGCATTCAAGGATATATCTCGCTGCCCTTTTCCTTGATGAAACAAATTCTGAGTGAGAAAAAATACAGACAGATTTTTATGGTGAGACCATTTTGTAAATATGTCTACAACCCTTTGATCTGCTTCTGACATCAGATCATCAATTATAATTAAATGAGGCTCATTTCCATCTATGTTCTCGATATCAGGTAAACCTTCAACAAAGTCTACGCCTTTTATTGTATTAAATAATTTTTGCCATGCTCCATAATGCCAAGATATTTTCCCAAAACTGGTATCACACATGTCAATAATATCCGTTAAAAATTTTTTAACAAAGTAAGATTTCCCGCTGCCTGAAGGGCCCGCAATTATTGCTGAAAATGGATGTTGAAATTTATAAGACATGTTGTCACTAAGGAGTAAGAAATTATACTAACATATCATAAATTTATACATCATATTTATTAATATAAACATACATATACATTTTATATTTCAACAAATTCTAATAATCTAGCTTGTTTACCGGCACCATAATCTCTTATTCCTGTATATACTATACTCCACTTTTCAACAGTTGTTTTCAGCTGGGCTAATTCTTCATTCGTGAGAGTGTCGAATCTTGAGGGAAGGTATATTATAAACTCCTCACATTCTGCAATTATTTTTCTTCCGAAACCAGTGTTTACAGCTTTAATATCAGTGAGTTTATATGCCCTGCCCACCTCCAAATCAGTTATTTTCTTACGCGGTTTAATATTGGTCAGCTTGGCCATTTCATTTAGTTTAGAAAAATCCATATCTAAGAACAAATTTAAAAAAAAAATGAATAGAATTAATACATATGATTTAAATATTATTTTACCTAGCTGGGGCTAAAGATGCTTTCAACAGAGACAGTTCAACAAGAATGAAATACAAAATAAAACTTTGTCTTATATATTACGCCAGCCGCCATTTTCTATTTTATACACAGTTTAAAACATACGAGAATTTTTTTTAGGTATGTCTAAGCAATTATCTTTTCCAATTATTTGATCAAATAATGGATATTTTAAAACTCAGTCAATAAATTTTGTTCTTGCAGGTGTACAAAGCAATTAACATACATAATTTATTGAATTTTCAGAAATCACCTATTCCCTAAAATTTCTATAGGTATAAAAAAGCGATTCAATTAAAATATTTTTTCTCAAACCTACGCAGGTGTACAAAGCAATTCACATAATTTATAAAATTTTCAGAAATCACCTATTCCTTAATATTTCTACAATGATCTCATAACTCTACTATAGATGCTCCCTGGTACGCTGGTCGGCTCGAAACAATGTTATGAACATGAGAGTGAGAAGGAGAATACGTAAGATTGTGCGTGCGCGACTGCGAGAGTAGATTGCCTCAGTCACGTGAGCTAGGGACATATATTCAAGCGAGTAACAGGTTTTATGCATTTAAAGCTGAAAATTATTAGCTATTTTCTAAATTTTAGACAAATATTAAGTAAAATAATGCTTTACCATTTATAATACATTTATTTAATTCAAAAATAGAAAATGAAATACTGACAAAAACGAATTTGTATACAAAACAAGTAAAGCTTATACATTAATTTTTGTACAGAACTAATTACAATTAGATAATAAATATTATTACTTATTTCTAACATACAAGCAACAAAGAAAGTTACAAATAAAAACATATTATTGACCGAGTAAGGAATATATAATGAAAAAATTAAGTAATTAACCGGAACGCAGAATTTGGTTTTGGCGAGAATTTCACAATAAAAATATTATAATAATTACAATAACATTTTAATTAAAAAAGAATTTAAATGAACTAAAAAAAACTTACTGGCCTTTAAATAAAATTTGATGCGAAAAATTTTGCCTTATTCTTATTTTTGCCTCATTCAATGACATGTTTGGTCAAGTACGTGGTTATTGAGGGTTGGAAAAATAGTTTTAATATTGATTTTCTTTTTTGTTTCTAATATTAATTTTAAAATAATATTTCCTGTAAAATTTGCTGAACCTCTAAAAGTAATTTCTTGAGATTTTGCATATATTTAATACATATTTCGAAGGCATCGTTAGTCCACCGCGATACTTTTCCTCCTTTTTATGCACGATTTGTGCAGCCAAAGGCACTGCAATACATCACCATTATAAAAATATATGGCAAATGAAATATAAAAATATTTTTATGTATGGAACAATTCACATTTAACTGAAAACTACCCGTTCTTATACACACTGCACTGCACTGCTTGCAATCCGTCCATATGTCACGTGACACACACTACCTGTCGCCCTCTAATGGTTATAACACAATCTCTCTCTCTAGAGCGCATCTACAATAGAGTTATGAGATCATTGTATTTCTATAGCTATAAAAAATCAATTCAATTAACATAAATTTTTTCCCAACCCTAACACAAGAGTTCAGAAATCATTAAAAGTAATCACTGATGTCCTTAAAATTTCTGCAGGTGTACAACCAATTAACCTAATTTATTACCCCATTATCAAGGGGCTGGCGCCACGACCCTCTGTGGGCCGCTTCTGGGCGGTGGCCCCATACACTACTAATGTGTTCTACGGCAAAAAATAAGGGTACTTTATGTAACATGTCCTATGTTGAAAGTTGATAGAATTTCAGTAAAGAATTGTAAACATTTTTTTTAACGTCCAAAATTACGAAATATTTTTGGCACCATTATTTTTGCAATCATGACTATTGCTTTTATAACAACAAAATATGAAAAAAAATATAGATACGAGAAGGTCCGGGGTTCAAATCCCTGCAGAGTTGAATTTTTCATAATTTCTTTCGTCGTTTATTTAATATTCTCCATGATCCTTAAGGCCCAGTTCTTTCATTAAAAACTTCAGGTAGAATCACAAATAATTTATTTCAACAAAATATAAACTTATGTTTTAATTCCTTTTCGCACTAAGTAGGAATTGGTATCTTGGAGTCATTTTGATTTTGAGAATACTTTTTTCCCCACACAATTATATATTATATATTAAAACACTATTAATATAGTACAATAATAATCACAATCAGTAATAATGCTAAATTTCAATATTTAATTTTACCTTTATGGTCAAAGAACGATTTTTTTTCAAAATATTATTTTAAAGCAGAACATAGTTTGCATTCAAAAAAATATTTTTTTAAAAAAATCGTTCTTTAAAAATATAAGGGTGAAAGTAGAATTAGGAATTTGGTATTTTTAAAACAGCGTTTTCAAAACAAAACTTTTTGTACTAGCCATTAATATTCAACAGGAACGTATCCTGGGATGCAAAAACTCTGGCCCACCCATTGGCCCACCTGTTTTAATAGTCAAATGAGAGAAACCAGTTCAGATATTTTTAATACCATTTTCCTCGAAATAATTGTTATACAACCCTACTTATATTATTGAAATTCTGTATTAAAAAATTACGTAGGGTACCATTTAAAAAAAGATAATTTTGTTCTATCATTTGAGAACCACTACTTGATTTTTTGGTTTGTTTTTACTTGATAATTGACACCGTTTTCCTGATCATTTTTTGAATATAACATTTTCCTCTAACTTCATTAGTTCGCCCATAAAAGCACTGGTTGTTTTAAAAAAAACACATGTATACAAACAGAAAGATCATTAATTTTGCTTAAAAAAAATCAATTTAAAAAAAATTCATTATTATTCCGACTAGAAAATAAAGAATAAAATTTATATTAGTCAGAAACTATTTGATATTGCATTACATTTAAAACAAATAATAATAAAAATTGTACAGCTTTTCTAAATATTTGTGGTCGTTGGTTCACACACATTATTGAAACTGCATTTCTCATTCCAAAACAATAATGGCATTTATGGTAAAGAAACAGTAATATTATTTTATTTTACTTTCCATAGTAGATAGAACATCTATTCAATGAATTTTATCATTTCAATAGAACGGTCGAATTGGCATTAATTTTATATGTGTATATAGTCAAAAAAAATGACTCTATGTCGGGTCCAGCAATAAAACTATAAATATCGCAATTATGACAAAGCGGCATTATAACATTGGATGCCAAACAGGCCATTATATACAGGTGTCCCATGTTTAAACGGCATAACTTGAACCATGGATTAAACACGTAAAAATAAGGTGACAAGTTCATTTGAGCAAATGCCCGTAAATGCTTTGTTTCAGAGATATTCATGTTTTTCTTATTGGAGGATATCTCTACCTTTTTTGAGGTTAGATTCTTCCTTTACTGCATTTACCGACTGAATTACTCGATCCACAAATCATGGATCTGGTAGATATGATACAATTTTCGAACACGGTAACTATTAACCACTTGTGTTTTCGAACGCAAACGGTAGGTACAGTATCTACCGGTAGAATTTTCGTAAATGCCTAATACTTTAATACCCTTATATAACGATTTTTTGAGAAAAATACATGTAACATTTTATACTAATTTTATTAAAATATAGCCATAATAAGAATGCAAAAATGGCAAAAATGAATACATGTTAATTATTACCTCTCGCTTTACTAAATGCTACGTGTCGAACAAGCAGGATTTCGACATGGGTGTTCAACCGCCAAAGGCCATTAGTAATCAACTTTTTGAGAATATCAAAAAAACAATAATATAAATTGTACGTCTATGCAAAAAACGTTTAACGTCAGTTTTGACAATATTTTGAACTATGAAGTGATTGGTCAGTTTTAAAGGCCTCCAGTTCTTGTAGAAAGCATGTTAAACAAATATTATTGCCAGATTTACTATCTATGGGACCAGTTCTACCAGAATATGAGAAAAATTAAGTTAATTTCTATATTTTAATGTTTATTTCATTTAGATTTCATTAATATTAATACATCTATATTCTTACAATAGTATCACATTCAGATTTGTATATGTATGTACGTATATTTGATATTATACTCAATTTATTATTATTTTTATATTAAACACTTAATACGTTCTATAAAATAAACAATGGGCTACTTGCGTACCTTTTTACCTCTCGCTAAGAGAGGTATTGGATTCATGCTAAAATTCGCATATCCAGATTTTATTGAATAAGCACGATTTAAGGTCCCTACAATCCGATTATAACATTTTTAAAATGATGTCTGTGTGTGTGTGTGTGTGTGGATGTATGTGTGTGTGTGTGTGTGTGTGTGTATGTATGTATGTCTGGATGTTGTAGTCACGATTCCTCAAAAACTATAAGACTTAAAAAATATTTAACTGCAGTTTCCTCAATCTGACATTCCTGGGAAGAGCTGAAAAGGTTTTGGTAACAATTGAACAACCGGAAGTAGTAGTTTCTTAGAAAAATTCTTCTAAATATAATTTTTTGGGAGTTTTTTTTATTAAATATTGAAGAACATAAAATTCTCCATCTAATACACTTAAAAATTTTATTATATCTTGTATAGATTTAGAGATAAAGATTCTATAATTTATAGAGTATACTAATCGCAGAGGCCAAGGCACTAAGGAAACCAGTTGACAAATTCCAATGTTTATAACATGACATATGTCATTGTCAAATATCAACAGTTTTAGTGACATTCTGATAGCTTTTCCTGGGAAGTATATTTAACTTTTCTTATTCTTTTATTAATTAAATATTTGAAATTATAGGTAAAATTGTGGTAAAATGCATATATCTATCAGAAATACCGCCAATCTGGTTAATGAATTGGAACAATATTTGACATTTAGAAACTTCCTCATACAATGAAAAATAGATATAATTTGAATTACATGTGTGCAGAAGACATGCTAAATATAGTAAGAAACAATATTTGGGTAATGTTCTGTAAGATTTTGTTATAAAACGACGGTTGGAAAGCGAAGTGCAATACAATACTTATATAGCCTAATATGAAAATGGCGAGAGGTCTTGTGCTGGCCACAACAGATTTTTTATTTAATATTTTTGGAGAGCAGGTAAAAAAACTTGCTACCCATATTCTTTCTTTTGACAAAATTTTTATTAATTAGCCAGAAAAAAAAAAATAATGAAATTTCATTATTTGAATTACCGCCATGTATAACGTAGAGTTACGCCGCAACAATGAATGATCGTAAAGCCATTGTGTTTGTTTGTACGGGTAATGTGGATCTTCTGTTTGGCGTTTCAACAGTAGTTTGGAGGTTAATATTTTAGTTTGTCTTTTTCGTATCGTTTTTTACATGTAATTTTAAATTACATCTAACTACCTTTGTATTTGTTTATTTAAAAAGTAATTAATATATTTGAGAGCGCAGCGAGAGACAAAAATGAACTAATGTCAAATTCAAATTAAAACTTTCTCGCACGCCATGTCATCTATACGTTACATTTTTAAACATGGTTTCCTTCTCCTGTTCAATATAATGATGTCACAGAAAATTTTCTTTCTTAATTTACTAACAAACAAATCATTTTTTTAAAATAAAATTTATATTTTTATAGGTATATGTTTTCAACATAATATTACGTATATAGTGATAGAAATTGGATTTTCAGTACCACGCAAGTAGCCCATTATTGTAGATACCATATTAAAAATTATTCTTTTAATAATTAATGTTTTCCAATACTTTTTCTACGATCATGCAAATACTAGCAAAAATACTATGAATTTTGAGAATTCAATGGTATTGCTAATTTATTCCATGAAAACAATGCGGTTACTAAGAAAACATTTAGGTACATTTAACTTTGATAGTTGTGTTTTGTAGTACAATAAAAAAAAATATGACGTATTTATAAAGGCTACAATGTTTGAATAATGAGACAGAACATCAATATTATTATTTAATACCTAACCCAACAGGCAATAGCCCAATTACTGGGTAGGGAAAATCATGTACCTAAAAATGGTTAACCAATTGTTTTATATCTTTAGTATTGCAGCAAAAAATATCTAAACAATGTTCAATAATACTATAACAATCAATCATTTGATGTATAGGGGCTTTAGTTGAGCAATTTGATTTACCGCTCTTTAAATAAAATATATTATTAAATTTTAATATCTATTTGCTCTTCTGGTCTTTAGGATCGTTTTTTCTGTTACTAATTCTAGATTGCTAGATTGGTTCCACATCTTTCTTCCATGCATTTTGATGTTGCACCACATACGTAGAGTTAAGAAATATATTATTTCTACGAGAGAAATTAAAGAAAAGCCCATGAAAAGACCTAACAGACCTCCGCAACTAGCAAGAAAGTCTGTAGGGCCGTATAGCTCGCTTCGGATGGAGGATATGAATTCTGTGTCCTTGAAGAATATGTTCACGCGAGTCATCTGAATTCTGAAATGAAGAAAAAATAATTAAAAAACAGTAATCTATCGTATTACATAGGCAGATAGGTTTCCAAAAAATCTTAAATAAAGTAAATATATCATCACGGCATAATACCCTCCATATTGTTGGGTGTGCCAATATGCTTTATACGAATATCAAAAATGATGATTACATATTTGTATCGTTCAGGCGTTTATAATCGACGCAAAGATATGAGCTAGCAGCGTAAAAGGTACTAATAGAGGATAAGTACAGATCTGAAGGAGTTCTTCTTACATAGCGAAAATTTTAAACATTAAAACATTTTACATCATATTTATTGTTGTTGTTATACATCTCAATTTTCATTCTTTACTAATTATTGATTAATATAATTACGTGTTATACATTATTAAAATTATTTTTATTTTCGCGCTTAACGCCGTTTTATACAGCACAGCAGAATATAGGACTTTAACATGTAAAAACAGACTTTCGCAATTTCTTGCCTCCTTATTTTAGGTAAAAATGCTTCAAAGAAAAGATGTAAAGCATAAAATTGTACATCTGAAGCAATAGCAATGAAATTGAAACTAAAATTAGACATTTGTTAATTATTTTATCTCAACTTCATGGCTCCGTCTCTATCGTTATTTATGAGGTCATTTTCGACATTTTCATACCTAATTTCTGCCGTTATAAAGCATGCAATTAATTTTGCTTATTGATTCAAGTGAAGAATTTTATGCCTAACAACTTTAATTTCAAGATTTTTTTCTAAAATAATTAGGGAAGCAGAAAATATTAAAGTCCTTTGTTCGGCTGTGCTCGGCCACCATCCTATATACAGAGTGGTTGATTTTTCATTGTCCAGCTTATATCTTCTGAAATATTAAAGATACAAGAAAAAGATATATAGAAAAGTTATTTGATACAACCTGGTCTATAATTTAGAATAAACAATTTTTTTCCAAGGCCTACCAATTTTCCAGAAAAATATTTAACTTTGATTTTTTAAATGGAACACACTGTATATTTTTACGGAATAAAATTCTAAATAAATTTCTCTTTACAATCATGTATAGCAAGTTCGGGTTTATCTTTTAATTATGTCTAATAAAGCAAACAGAAATACGATAAAAGAAGGCTGTGATATTCTATTGTTTATACCAGTAACATCTGTCATAAATAAAAGTATTAATAATTTTGTAAATTATCAATGCTAGTAATTCTATTACTTGCTTTATTAGACATAATTTTATTCAAAGGAAAACCCCTACGTAGCCAATGTTCATGTGTGACAGAAGTTACAGGTACAAACAATGGAATATCATAGCCTACTTTTATCATATTTCTATTTGCTTTATAGGACATAATTTAAAAGTAAATTCTTACTTGTTACACATCATTGTAAAGAGAAATTTATTAAGAATCTTATTCTGTCAAAATATACAGGTGTTCCATTTAAAAAATTAAAGTTAAACATTTTTCAAAAAAAATGGTAGGCCTTGAAAAAAAATTGTTTATGCTAAATTATAGATCAGGTTGTATTAAACAACTTTTGTATTTAACTTTTTTTTTGTCTTTAATATTTCAGAAGATATAAGCTGGACAATGAAAAATCAACCACCCTGTATGTATATTTTCAATTTTTTGTTCGGTGAGTGCACCCGACAAAATTTTTCAAAGTCGGCGCCTGTGTACTGGTCCGTATTTAACAATAATCTCAATAGGAATATCAGCTAATTATAATTACGCAAAATTAAATTTGAACTTAATCTCATTTTCTTTTATTTACTAAATATCCAAGGAAAAACAACAGTAATTTTCAATAACAATTACTAAGGAATACGTACTTCGAGCATATACTGACTAGAGGCCGCCTTACGGTGTTTGTTGTGATCGGAACACATGCGGAAGCCGTGGTGTATTGCGGACTGCGTATTATCTTATTTGTACTACCTTTTTACCTCTCGCTAAGAGAGGTATTGGATTCATGCTAAAAATCACATCTCCAGATTTAAGTAAATAAGCACGATTTAAGATCCATATAAACCGATTTTAACATTTTACGCATTTTGAAGAACAAAATTCTACATCTGATACATTTAAATTTTTTATTATATCTTCTATAAATTTAGAGATAAAGACGCTATAATATATAGAATATCGGGATATAATAAGTCGAGTAGGCGAAACTACACTAAGGAAAGGGCGAGTTTCTTTATTCAGCAGCAATTAATGCGCTGAATTCCATCAGCAATTGAAAATGACGTCACGATGAATAGCTGATGGATCCGATGAATAGCCGCTGCGACCCAATAAAGAAACGGGTTGCTGAAAATTGCGATGAATCTCCTAACCTTAAATATCAACTGACAATTAACCACCACACCAGATATGGAAAGTTTTATAGTTAAAAGTGTGGTTAAAAGGACCGTCGCTGTATTGCAATCATCAGATTCATCTAACAATGAAGAATCTGATGACAGCAATAGCAACAGTGATATGGAATTCATAATTATAATAAAAATTATCAACATTTATAACCATCTACTTTCTGTTGTGAACGAGATATGTTTTTTTATTATTATTATTTGAATCATGCATTTCTTCTTCCCATATTCTTACACTTGCAACCATGAAACAAACGCAAATGTCAAAAATGACATTTCGTTAGACCCCCCCCCCCCCCCCCCCACTACCAATCCATCGGAAATCGTAAAATCCATCTGTAGTCAAAGCCGATGCATGCGATGAATTTACGATGGATAGTGCGCGGTAATTAGAAACGGTATGATGAATTTCATCTACAATTCAGCAGTGAATAAAGAAACGGTGTGATGAATTTACGATTCATGCGCACTACTCATCGGTGAATAAAGAAACTCGCCTAAACCAGTTGACAAATTCAAATGTTGATAACATAATTTGTAAATGACAGATATAAGTGTCAAAAATCAAAAGTTTTAGTTACATTCTGAAAGCTTTTTCTAGGAAGTACATTTAATCTTTCTTATGGTTTTATTAATTAAATATTTAAAATTATAGGTAACTTGCATATATCCATTAGAAATACCGCCAATCTTGTTAATGAATTGGAAGAATCTCTGACAAATAGGAACTTCCTCATACAGTGAAAAATAGATATAATTAAAATTGTATGTGTGCAGAAGACCATGTTAAATACAATAAAATACAATATTTGGTAAAGTTCTGTAATTTTTTTGTTACAAAACGTCGGTTCGATAGCGAAGTACAATACATTACTCATATAACATAAAATAGAAATGGCGAGAGGGCTTGTGCTGGCCACAACAGATTTTCTACGAAGTAATTTTTATTTATTTTATTTTTTTATTTTACAATTAAGGAGAGCCAACAGCCAATACCAATATAGGCTCCCACGCATTAAACATTAAATATTATAATTAATTTCAAATAGAACTAACAGTGCTAAATAAGTATATCTTAAAGATTATTACAAATTGATATAATTTGTGCTTTAAATTTTTCTTGTGAAGTACAAAAAAGATCAATTTCATGAAAATGATTATTAAAAGATAACATAATTCTATGTATGGGTGTGTTCATACAATAATTCGCATTATAATGTGATAAGTGAAACAAATTTTTTGACCTAGTGAATTTCGATGGTACATGAAATTTAATGTGTTGTAATAAATCACTAACATCAAGTTTATTATTTAGTATTTTAAACAAAAATGTTTGATCAGAGACCATTCTGCGTGTCTTCAAAGATAGCATATTGAGTATGTTAAGCCGGTGTTCATAAGATTCATATTGAATATTCAGTCTGTAGCATATTACTCTAGTATAATACCTTTGAATTTTTTCAATTGCATTTATGTTAGACATGTAACATGGATTCCATATTATTGATCCAAATTCTAGGTATGGTCTAACAATTGAATAATATAATAATTTATATGACAGTGCATTACGAAAGCTCTTAGAGATTCTAAATATAAATCCAATTAATTTATAACTTTTTTTTCTAAAGTACTCAATATGGTCATTGAAAGTTAGCTTCGGGTCGTATAATATACCTAAGTCACGAATAACGGAATTATTTGTTAGAATATTTCCAGCAATTTTATAATTGTAACTTATTTTAGAGTGATTTCTAGTAAAGTTTACTATACTACACTTACTTATATTCAATGATAGGTCATTAAGTGAGCAATAATGGATTAGATTGTCAAGGTCAGATTGGAGTTTTTGGCAATCATCTACACTACATACTGGTTAATGTAATGACTAATTGCTGCTTTCGAAATATGTAAATCACCTTTATTTCCAACAAATTTCAGCCTCGTTACTTTTACGTCATTATTGGTAGTAAAACTAAAAGTTACACTTTGTTTAATATATTATTTATAAAAAAAATCCTAGTTACTTACACATGAAACGAAATATCCTTACTTTCTTTGTATTTTTCATTACAATTTGATATACTGTAACAATCGCTACTGGGATGCAACAGAAGTAGTGACGTTAACGATTTAAGTAGGGTTGTGCTTACCCTGCTGTCTGTTGCGTCAGCGGGTTAGCTGATCACTGCACTGAATTGGTGGCACAATTATTAATAAGAAATAATTTAGAAATTATTTATTAATAATAAAACAAAATACAGAATTGTGGTCATAGGTCATAAAATAGTTAAACACAAAAGTATACAAAAATAAATAAGTTAAATAATAAACAAAATAAATACAAATATATTTATGTGATATTACAATTAACGAACGATATTTAGCAATGTATTTCTCATACCTAGGGGTAGACTACCCCTGAAGATCTAAGGTCTCATCTTCAGCCGGGTTGATTCAATCGAAGACTATTGTTGACTCTCTGACTGCTGACTGTCGATCGTTGACTCTTTTCATTATATTTAACATTCTATTTATATAATATAAATAGAATGCAAGATTGCAATAATTTCGCTGAATGACAAGTGTAATACCCTCGCGTATAGCCAAAAAGGTTAATAACATTAAATTGACACAAATTGCAAATAATTTTGTTAAAACTATTTCAACAAACCTGGTTTGTTACAATACTCTGAGATATACTCACAACTACACGCAAATAATAAGGTTTGGTTACAGTAAAATGACAAGTAGTGACGTATAACAGAACAAAACACTGGCCGCAATTCATAATAACTTCCAGTTCCCCGCCTACATGTCTTCCGATCACTACTTCCTATGCACTGGTATAGGGAATTACTTCTCTAGTCAGTATATGCTCGAAGAATACGCACTATATTAAATTCTTAACTGTGATTGTCTGTCGCAAATAAATAATCGGTATTTAGGAAACTTATTTTAAGTATAAATATAACATATTTTTACAGTTGCGTTAGTATTCACGAATATTTTGATTTTGCAGTAAATTTAGAATCTAACAAAATGTGGAGACGTATTCGATTTTACTTACCCTGGAAACTCGCTGAAATTTGCCTTAAAAGCTTCAATGATAATATTTGAGTTAGAGTGAAGACAAAATTCCTACACACACACACACACACACACACACACACACACACACACACACACACACACACACACACACACACACACACATACATACATACAGACATCATCGTGAAAATGTTAAAATTGGATTCTAGGGACCTTAAAACGTGGTCATTTACTAAAATCTCGATATGTAATTTTTAGCACGATCCCTATACCTCCCTTACCAAGGGTAGCGGGAGGTAAAAACAGTAAAACATGGCGAAAATAAGCTAACTTTGTGAAATAAACGAAACATTAAAAGTGGTGCGTTCATTTATTTGTCCAGGAGTTTAGGTATTTGTTGAACAAATTGTTTTTCACATGTCAATAAAATAGTGAAAATATATGAAAAGCAGCCGTTTGAGTTCACTTCGGCTATTTTTGAAATAAATTGAAATTTTTACGGAAATTACAATAATAGGCACATTGTTAAGAAAATTATAATTGACATGTCATTGTCAAGTGAGAATTACTTAATATGTTTCTGTTATAATTTTACTGGAAATATAGACACTTTCTATGTGGCATTTGTACAAAATACATGAAACTGCCAGAATGCAATGTAATTAAATACTGTAAATATAGAATCTTTTGCTAGAAACTTTTTGTATGGAATTTATATAAAATTCATAGAACTGATGGAAGGTAATGTGATGGCAACATCAGATTTTTTTTATTTAACATAGGAGTATAGTCGAAAGTCTGGAAATTTGATAAAATATAAATCACAGCAAATGTTAATTTTAGAGCTTTAGCTTGTGAACTGTTCTGAAATTATCAATCTCCCCTGAGAGTTATTGAGCCCCTTCGGAGAAAATAAAATGAAAAAATCTGATGTGGCCCACACAATAACTCCCGCTATTTCATTTTTATTAATTTAAATACATACCTACCTATGCTGCAAACTATATTAAGTTCCACTGCTTATAACTATTGCTTTATTTACTATTTTCTCTTTTGAATGACACCATTACCAATTAGAAATGATTAGTTTTTATTCAGTGTCATTTATCTATCAGTTACATACATTTGAAATAGAACTGTGTAACAAAGGAATTGTGTTTATCTTTAAAACATAGGCATTGGGATTTATAAAAAAGATTATTTTTTAAATTTATCTGTAAAATATATAGCAATATTAATGCATACTTGTAGAATATTCAATTAGCTTTAATTTTCATGGCATAAAATGCGAAAAAATGATATTTAAAGGTATTTTTGACGAAAAACCATTATGAGCTTCAAGTAACGTGCCGTTTCCGGTTATCCGATTTACACCAAAATCTAATGGTTTCTTTCCATATTAGAATAAGGTTAAAACACGCTTCAGAATTTTCAGTATAATGGTATTTGAGTTAGAGTGTTGACAAAATCCATACACACACATACAGACATCATCGTGAAAATGTTAAAATCGGATTCTAGTTACCTTAAAACGTGGTCATTTACCAAAATCACAACATGCGATTTTTAGCAAGATCCCTATACTTCCCTTACCAAGGGTAGCGGGAGGTAAAAATAAATAAGTGAAATTTAGGAAATACCTATTCTTATATCGAACAGTCCTGCTTATTTCCAGAAAGAGTATTTCATAAACATAAATTTGTTTCATTAATCTTTGGTTGATATACATAAACAAATTACTTATCCGTGTTTTTTCTAAGTTTGTATACAGATTGCAATAAAAATACGGTGTTTTTAAAAGTCATTACTTTTGATCATTTATATTTTTACATATCTCACTAACGCATATAATAAAAATTTTCAAATTGCATTATAATAAAAATAAAAAGCAAATATTTTAACGTATTTAAACTATCTAAAATGTATAAAAATATTTTCTAATTAAATAAAAACACTTTAATGAAACACCTCAGGAAGTAGAGGAGAAATAGGAAGAAGTACCCAGAGTAAAAATGTCTTTATTTAATAAATCGTTTGTAGTACATATTAATATTATAGAGACTGTATATACATAGTACAGTGTGGCCAATAGGTGGATCGATTTTGATTGGTCCGCGCGAATTTGGCCAAATATGGCGGTTATTATGCTAAGCTCAAATGTTGCTTACATGCATTAAGTTCAGAAAAGAGAAATTTAAGATATTGTTTGCAAATTATTTCTGAATTTAAAGTAATTATACTATATTTATAATTCCAATAGTGTAAATAATTAAATTATATATATAATTATTACATTTTTGGTGCTAACTTCACGGACCTTAACATAATTACTTATAAATTGGACTTATTAAATAATTGTAAATTGTGATTTCATTAAAATTTAGTCAGAGGAAAAATATTTAAATAAAAGAAATTCTGATAACTTTCACATTTGTTATTCGTAACTAAAGACATTCATATTTCAAATTGGCGGAGACATCTTCTGAAAAAAGACAGAATTTTGTCCGTAAAAGCGTTGTGTAAGAGTTTATTTGTGATGTGAAATATGTATATACGGAAGGTATACTCCCAAATATCCATAATACAGTGATATAGAGAGCCGAACGCCGAACCTATACTTATAGTCTGTCTCACTCTAGTCCACGTTTGAGTACGCGTGCGCGTGTCCACTCCTTCTGTATATTACTTAGGGCTGTCAAAATCTGCTGAAATTGCTAACCGGTTAACCGTCGGTTTACAGACCGGTTAACCGAAAAACCGAATAACCGGTTTTAAGTCAATAACCGGCCGATTTTTAACCGGTCAGAAAAACCGGTTTTTAGCCGGTCAAAAAACCGGTTTTTAGCCGGTCAAAAAACCGGTTTTTTAACCGGTCAAAAAACCGGTTTTTAACCGGTCAAAAAACCTGTTTTTAACCGGTCGGAAAACATGTTTTTAACCGGTCAGAAAACCGGTTTATAACCTTTAATTTGGTGCATGTTCAAAAGTTTCCTCAAAACGTATCGAGTTTTAAGGGCGCCGTTAACTTTTAGGAAACATCGTACTTCTTCTTTGGGAAATTTCGGTAAACTTTGCAAAGTTTCCCTGTGTGCACTAAAATCTTGACAATTTATTGTTTAGCAATGGTATATGATATACGTATATATGGTATGCGAGCAATATTTTCGATTATTATTCATGGTTCACCAACTCCGTATTGATTCGGAAGGTTGTTGAAATGCTGTATTTAAAATTGTTTTCGATGTTGTTCATATAGATCATCGCGTCTAATACAACTTTAAAAAATTTTTGTCATAAATTTTAATTATTACTGTATATTCAACGATTGCTGAAGATGGGCTTTCCCTAAGCCCGAAGCGTCCGTAATAATAGTATATTACATCCGAGGTGGGAAATGTTTCATTACATCCGAGGGCTTATGTACATTACCGAGAGGCGAAGCCTCGAGGTGAGATAAAGCGCGAGGCTGTAATGAAACTCCCACCGAGGTTATGTATCTTATTTTATTCACAATCATCCTCATTTTAAATCAATAATTTTCAAAATAAATCAATGAGTTTTATCCTTTAATTTTATTAATATTTTTTGACAGCTCTCTTAAAATTTGTTTTAACTTACTTTATTATAAGGATCTATGACAATGTTGCTAGGCAACCTCTACATAAACGTTTCCAACCCAAGAGGTAAAATCTTTTATTTCCAACCTAAGAGAATGTCATTAAAGTTAAGAATGACGTATTTCCCAACCTCCAAAAGGAATCGGTATATTACTATAATGATTGCGAATAAAGAATTTTACAATACACGTGGACCATTTATGCCTTTTGTTTTCATCTATAAACAATTCAACGCTTGGTCCTTTCACCCCTTTCTTCATTATTAATATCACGAGCTTATATTTAATGAGAGAATATAATGAATTTTTATTAAAATTAACTGTCAATGTTGTAAAAATGCCATAGCAGTTAGTAACGAATAGAAATAAGGTGATATTCTTTGTTTTTTATCATCGCTGTGATAGACATGTAACTATGGAAATTCTGAATGTTAATTGGCGGAAAACATATCACGTGACTAATGAATTATTTCCTATTTCAATGTAATTTACTTTTATTTCAAAAATATTATTAAAAGAAATAATAACAAATTAAGGTTGGTAACATTGACAGTTTCAATAAGCATTTGAAATTTATTTATTTTGATATATGGCATTTTGTCAAGAGCTATTTAGACGTTAGGTTATAGTTAATTTTTTTTTAATAAAAGAGTGCTATGAATCGGTTAGAAACCGATTAAAAACCGGCTATAAACCGGCTACTAACCGGTTAAAAACCGGCTATTGACCGGTTAAAAACCGGCTATTGACCGGTTAAAAAACCGGCTATTGACCGGTTAAAAAACCGGCTATAAGCCGGTTAAAAACCGGCTATGAACCGGTTAAAAACCGGCTATAAACCGATTAAAAGCCGGCTAAAACCGGTTAACCGGCTAGCCGAATATTTCATTATTGAAAAACCGGTTTCCGGTTAACCGAATAACCGGTTAATCGGTTAACCGAATACTTTTGACAGCCCTAATATTACTTCGTGATACATACTTTGGTTTCGCATGGAGAAATACAGCAGGAGTAAGCAGTTTGCGCTCTATATAGGAGGTTAATGCGTTCCAAATATATTCGCGTAAATCAAAAAATATTTTAGTGCGATTTTGTATACAGTGTGTGTGCATAACTTCTGGTACATAAAGGAGTGAACATAGGATTTTTTTTTTCGAATATTATTTGTCCCAAAAAATATCATATTACTATTCGCTAGTGAAATAGAGCAATATGACGACTAGCGGCGAAAATATGTACTAGTACATGGTAGTAAGTCCTAGCCAAGGTAGCGGCGAACGCATCGTTTCTATCACTTATTTAATAAATAAATCACGACTGGATTGAAATTTGTAGGCTATACTTAATTTTACGTAAGAAATAGTAGATTACTCTTAAGAGCCGACCGTTTTTACATGCATTGAATAAATAATTTAAATTTGTGAAACCAAGCTTTGTCAATAATAAATATATTTATCTGTAAAAATGTCAAAATCTAAAATTGCAACAAAATATGGTTGAACATCACTTAATTCTGTAGATTTTATTTGACAACTGACAGGCGATATTTGTTTCGTTTCTGACCAATCAAAGGGTAGAATTTATATATCCTCAACTAAACCAACGCTATTCTTACGTGAAATAAAGTATAATAACAGTATCTAAAACTTCAACACGTTTTAGTTGCGTTTAATCTATGTACGTCATTAGCACGCAGAAATCCAGAAATAACTAATTTCCATAATTTCCCGAAAATAAGAACATAAATTTTATAGAAAAATTTATTAGAGAAATTTGCCAATTTGAAATAGTTGGTAGACGGAAGTTATGCATTCATCTTTTAAAAATGGGAAAGGAACCGAGTAAAAATAATGCTTGCTCCTTGCATTTTGTAAAGCAAGATTATATTTTGCCGGGTATAACTACAAGATAATAATTACTTAGTGTCTTTATTAAAATACTTCGTAATGAAATCTAAACTTGTAGACCTGCCTGCACGAAGATGACAATAAAATAATAATACTTATCTCTCCATTAATATACCAAACACTGTAATAATGCAGTACTATGCAGATTCAAGAAAACAAAGACTCGAATCATGTAAATTCAAAATTCGAGAGAATGCTGAACATAATTTTTATATGAAACGGACTAGTTCGCAAAATTCAAAATGTTATTCATACTAGAAACATTATTTTTATTTAATATTCACTATAATATTAATATTACTTTGTAATTCAAACGCCGCAGTGTATAAGAATACAGTTGCGGGAAACGAAGCATCTACCTTAAACCGGCCATATTGTTACGTCACGCGCTAAGCTCCTCCTCTTCTTCACTCGCGAATAGTCCTTTATAGATATAAAGATTTAGAGAATAAAATTCAGAATTTTTAAATTTACTCTTTTGGTGCCCAAGTGAAATTAATTGAAAGATGTGGTAAAAATGGATTTAGTATGCGAGAATTTCAAAAAATAAATATCGTGTAAACTGTCGACTTTCAAATGGCACAAGTGACTCCTGTTGTGCACTCTCCACGCCAGCAATGAGTATCCGGGAGATGACGCTTGGTAAACGTCCGCACGGTACAATATACAGGTGAGTCATCGAAATGGCCTTCTTCGATATCTCGCTTATCGTTAGAAATACCGAAAAATTTTATTACCGAATTTACTCAACTACACAAGGTACACAATGTAAAATTATTTTCACATATACAGGATGTTGCATTGGAGTTGGGCGAGAATCGTTTGTCTATTCTTAAATGGAACATGCTATATATTTTTATTCCTTTATACAAATATGTAAAATTTGTTTTAGTTTTCCTCGGAGTTTGCCAAGTTATTCCTTTTTTTCTCTGAAAAAGACATAAAACAAGCATTCATGATCATAATATAAACAAGATTAAATTCTATTGATAGCTTTTCATTCTTATCTCTTACTGCAGAAAGAATTTACAATACAATGGAATCTTTACGACGGGAATGCACACAAAATTCGAAATGCATAAATATCACTCTGTACATTTCTGGCCATGTACATATTTCGATACCTACATTTATCGCCTATTACTTTTTCTAATTTTTATATTTCCTCCTTGAAAATATATTGTCCTGTACATTATTTGTCACCTGTTCATTTTGCGAAATGTTCTAATCTATACCATGAAGTTAATTCTAGTTTTCCTGCTAATAACGTAGTTAAAAATTTATGGATAGAAGCATGTGCTTCCCATAACTAGAGTGGATCTTCGGGAAAGAACCAGGTTATGTTCGGATCATTTTACGCCGAATGACTTTCTACTAAACAAAAAATTGAGAAAAGATGCAGTTCCAACAGGGTTTTCTAGGAAACCAGACAAATATATTAATTAATTTTATTCAAAAATGAATTACAAAACTAGTTTTTTGTTCAACTTCCTTGTTCTATAATTTTTCGTTATATTTGCCCCTTTCTTGAAAAACCATGCCGACGTCCATGGTAATTCGCGGAATCTGCGCACTCTTACATGTGTCAGTAGAGTTGTATCCTTTTCCCTCTTATGTACTTGTATAAATCTATCTCTCTTGATCCTAAGCGTTCCCGAGAATCGCATGCTAAGGTATATGCTTTCACGTATACAGTATACTTTATGATCTAAGGTAAGTAGTGTCGCCCTAAAAATGTCATCCCAGCGAACCACTATCCACCTAAAGTTGAGCGTGCGTTTAAGTTATGTTTAGGTAGGTATTTTTTAATGAAGCACAAAACTATTGAGTGTGGTAAAAAATTAGCACAAAATTATGGCATATTATATATTTTTTTATTTTAGCGAATTAGGGGCGCCAAATATACAGAGCCCATATTAGTCTGCAATTTCAAATTCGCTTCAACTTCATAGTACAGATTTGAACATTTCGCAAAATGAATCAGTGACAAATAGACTTTCAAGGAGGAAATATACAAATTAGGAAAAAAGTACAAGCGATAAATGTACGTTTCGATAAATGTACATGGCCAGAAATGTACAGAGTGATATTTATGCATTTCGAATTTTATATTCCAAGCCTTTACGGCCATACAAACCAATGAAATTGTAAGTAAAACAATAATAATTAATAATTATAAATTAAATATATTACTTTTAGATATCAATGGTCAGTAATAAACACAAGAAACGAATATTTAAAATTAACGGAATCTAAGGGTGGTGACTAATTTGCTGACCAGCAAAAAAAGTTACTGACTGGCTATTTCAGATTTACGGGTTGTATTTATATTTAGTAATCTAAGTCAGAGTAACATACGTCATCTTTTGGTAACGTATCAATCTTGAGCTCACCTTCAAAGAGGTACTTTACTCTAGTGAATTATAACAAAATTTTGCTGACTGGGAATTTCGAATGAATCTATTTGCTTCAAAATTGGTAATTTACCTAAAAATAATATATGCCACCCTTTGGTAACGTGTCAATCTTGTGCTCTCCTTCAGAGAGGTACTTTATTCTAGTGAATTATAACAAAATTTTGCTGACTGGCTATTTAGAATGAATCGATTTGCTTCAAAATTAGTAATTTATCTAAAAATAATATATGTCACCCTACGGTAACGTATCAATCTCGTGCTCTCCTTCAGAGAGGTACTTTACCCTAGTGAATTATCACAAAATTACTATGATACTAGCGAAAACTCTCTAGGGTTCCGCCGATAGTGTTTTATAAAAGTTTTACGTACGTCCATTTCGTAAACCCAAAGTGCTACCGCTAACAGTCTTTTAGATGCTCAAACGACTTATCTTTATGCAAAAAACAAAAGCATATCGAGCTGTCAAATTTTTCACACTTCTGCATGGTAGCCTTCGACTATACCTCTCATTAGATACCAAACTCGGCATGGTTCTCAGAACTTTAAGCAAAAAACAAAAGCCGATCGAGTTGTCAAATTTTTAACATCTGTGCATGGCAGCACTCGACGATCCCTCTCATTTGATACCAAACATGACATGGGTCTGACAACTCTAAGCAAAAATCAAAATACGATCGAGTTGTCACATTTTTGACATTTCTGCATGGCAGCCCTAGACGATACCTCTTATTTGATATCAAACACGACACGGTTCTGACAACTTTAATTACTAATATTGAAGTAAATTGATTCATTCTAAATAGCCAGTCAGCAAAATTTTGTGAAAATTTACTAGAGTAAAGTACCTTTCTGAAGGAGAGCACGAGACTGACACGTTACCAAAGGGTCACATATATTATTTATTAGGTAAATTACTGAAATTGAAGTAAATTGATTCATTCTAAATAGCCAGTCAGCAAAATTTTGTAATAATTCACTAGAGTAAAGTACCTGTCTGAAGGAGAGCACGAGATTGACACGTTACCAAAGGGTGACATATATTATTATTATTATTAACATTTACAATTATTTTCGTTAATACATACGTATATGTGCTGTGAGGTGCGTATGCGATAAAATAATGGGGAAACGGTGTATTTCGTGCAGTAGGTACGTACGCGGTTCAACTTTGTCATTTCATATGTAAGTTCTTATTAATTATTACTTGTCCCCTATAATATAATATGTATATAATATATTGTATTAAAAATATATAACAAAACTAATTATGCACGAAGAAATTAAATCTATAGTTTTAGCGATTATACACCAAGTATAAAAAGTTAGGGACAAATCAAATTTTTCGTTTTACCGCGTTTTCTTAACTTCCGTATTGTTGAAGGATAGAGATACTGTGTCTGCACCGTTATGGCGGGACAAGCGTTTTGCTCGTACGCTACGTCTATTAGTTTAAAGGTCGATGGGTAAATTACTAATATTGAAGTAAATTGATTCATTCTAAATAGCCAGTCAGCAAAATTTTGTGATAATTCACCAGAGTAAAGTACGTCTCTGAAGGAGAGCACGAGATTGATACGTTACCAAAGGGTGACATATATTATTTATTAGGTAAATTTCTAATATTGAAGTAAATCGATTCATTCTAAATAGCCAGTCAGCAAAATTTTGTTATAATTCACTAGAGTAAAGTACCTCTCTGAAGGAGAGCACAAGATTGACACGTTACCAAAGGGTGACATATATTATTTGTTAGGTAAATTACTAATATTGAAGTAAATTGTTTCATACTAAATAGCCAGTCTGCAAAATTTTGTGATAATTCACTAGAGTAAAGTGCCTCTCTGAAGGAGAGCACAAGATTGGCTCGTTAGTATAGGATGGCATATGTTATACTGAGGTAGAGTCTCAATTATCAAGCTAATCGCTGCATTCTAAATAGCCAGTCAGCAACTTTTTTTGCTGGTCGGCAAAATAGATTTGCCCATTTATAACAACGTTTAAATTTGTGAAATTGTAAGATAACCTCTTAGTTTTCATTTGCCATATAGAGACACTGGTAAACTTTCTGAAAATTGATAAAGAAGTTTTAAAAGAGAGTTATCTGCTGCTGAAATTATTATGCGATATTTACATTTATATAAAAAGCAAAAAATAAAAAACGAATCAATTATAAATTTGTAAATTCTAAAGGTAAATTTACACGCACTATTTTAAGTTCGTATGTGTAGTGGTAGCTCTGTTATATTTAGTCATGAATGGGGGATTACACCATTTTTTTTTATAATTTCATCTGAAAATATTAGGAAAACTAAGACTATTGATAAAAATCCGGTGAAAAAATTCCTATTAATAAGCGAGTTATGGTCTCCCGAATTTTGAAAAGATTGACATGACGTCACATTTATGTGTTTTTATATCAAACTGTTTTCATCATGGACCTAAATGTTCTTGAAATATATGCTATTTTAAGTTATATTTACATAAAAATAAATGAATATTATAACACTGTATAAATCTACATACTTTATAATTACAGGTGTATTTAAATTATTAAGTTTAATGCAAGAAATTTATGTTAAAATAAAAACTGTTTGAAAACTGCTGTACAGGAATGTTAGTCCCTCCTTTGAAATTTGAATTTCTTAACTTGCATTGGTAGTAATCCCCACCTCCTAACACGCTATTTGTAATGCATGTATAGGTGGTCTCTTAGTCGCCAATCAAAATATTTTCATATTAGTGTCGAAGCGCTATAACCAAAAGCCCTTTATTTCCGAAATATCTCAATTATACCATTTCATTTTTTTTTATTAATATTCGTTATTTAGCATATACATTCGTATTTTTTTACTATTTTCCTTTAATTCGATTGAGCCGAAGCTAGAATTGCACCACTGAAGAGAATGGTCGCGTTCAGCCGCATCTAGCAGCTATCTAGCTGCTAGCTAACAGCGGTCGTGGTAATTCGACCGGTCCATCTAAAAATAAAATTTATTCTCACCTCATAATAAAATTTTATATTATATAGTATGTAAAAGTTTACCAGATTGAATATGTTTGTGAATTTCTCTGCTTTCATTTACCAAATATGACATATTTTCATATTCATATTGTATTTCATTTGAATTTACTAGCGCCATATTTCCTATTTTGGACAGTTATAGCAGTACGCTAAGTCATCTAGCACATTTTGTTTTCGCTAGCCCGCTAGACTAGCAGCTAGAATCTAGCGGTCGGTCAGCGGACCGTTCAACGACGTTCGCTAGGTTAGCAAGCTAGCAGTGTAACCCGCCTTTATGAGGCGAATAAACAAATAAATTTAAAGAAAGGGTTCTTGCCAGATTTGGCAGTTACGTCTTGTATCAAATTAGTTAGTGATGTAATAAAGAATATTATTTACTTACTGTGCTTAGATGCTGACTCTGAAATGGGTCGCCCAAGGGTTGATTTACACAATTTATTATAAAAATATAAATAACTTTATTATTAATAAATTTATGTAATATACAAAATAGAGCCTATACTCGCGACTGTAACGGACAGGCTACAATGTTAGAGCTTGCCCTCCCTGTCGTTCAGTCGTCTATATATATTCACGTAAAGATAAGTCAGCAAAGAAATTGAGGTCTGGTATTTGTAATAATATTAAGAAATATCTATTCAGCAATTGCTTACTTATATGTGCGTCAATTTGGAAATATACGCAATCTCATTTATGTGCTGACTTAGGTTTACAGCAGCTAGGTGCGGCTGAACGCGACCATTGACGTTACCAAGATTAGAATTAATGGCCGCGTCAATTGGAGCTCGGTTAGGCTCGCGGATACAAGAAGCAATGGGTTCTGATATACAAATCTTTTATTGGTCAGACTCTAGCAGTGTTCTCGGATGGATCAAACAAACTGAAGAATGGGCTATTTTTGTAGGAAACAGGGTGCACGAGATAAGGTCTTTGACACAAAGCGAGAACTGGAGACATGTTCCTGGGGAACAAAACCTGGCAGATCTTCCATCGAGAGGATGCTCTCCCAAACAACTGATTGAATCTAAATGGTGGGAGGGTCCTAGCTGGTTATACGAAGATGCATTCAAATGGCCTGAAAGAGGAGTTGAATATAATCAGGAAGAAATGAACAAGGAGAAGAAAAAGAAAGTCATCACATCCATGATAAATATGAGCGTTTGGAGTAGCTTTTATGAAAAATTCTCTAAGTATCGAAGCAATGTGCGGTTGATGGCCTGTATATATCGGTTTGTACATAATTGTAGAATTAGGCACAACTTAAAGAGAGGTAAACAGCGAAGAAGAGGGAAACCACGCGGAGAGAAGATTAATTTGGGTAATTCAGCAAAAATCATTTTCTGAAAAGAACAACAGATTAGCTACGTTGAATATTTTGCGGGATGAAGATGATCTGTTACGCTTAGAGACAAAGGTTTCTTGTAAAGACGACCTACAAAATTTTTGTTATTCATACGTTTTACCAGGAGAACATGCTGTAGTCAAGAGACTAATTTACGATACTCATGTGAACTCAAGTTATGTAGGAATACAAGGACTGATAATTATATTACGCGAACGATACTGGATCCTGGGAGGGCGTCGTACAATACGTTCAGCTATCTCAACTTGCACAAAATGCAAGATGTATACGGCGAAGAAACTTCAGACGAATACGCCCACATTACCCATTGGTCGAATACGAGACGCCGCTTTTTTTGAGGTGACTGGTGTAGATTTCACAGGACCACTGTACTTGCGAGATGACAAGAAGGCATGGATATGTCTTTATACGTGTGCCATTTACAGAGCCATATATTTGGAGGTAGTCACAACACTATCCACTGCTGGTTTCATACAAGCGCTCAGGAGGTTCGTAGCAAGACGTGGAAGACCACGTGTCATTTACTCAGATAATGGCACGAATTTTACTGGGACTGACAATATATTCCGCAATTTAGATTGGGAAAGGGTCAAGAAATATAGTACTGAACAGTGAATAAGTTGGCGTTTTAGTCCACCGTCAGCTCCCTGGTGGGGAGGTTGGTGGGAGCAGCTAATTGGTGTACTGAAGCAGCTGCTACGACGAGTTTCAGGGCGTGCCCGTTTCAATGGTGAGGAAATTTATACAGTTTTGTGCGATTGCGAGTCGGTGATTAATTCGCGTCCATTGACCTACGTATCAAACGAAGCGAGAGACTTAGATCCGCTAACCCCCGCGATGTTTTTGCGCCAGCTTCATCAAAGTATCTTACCGAAATGTAGCGCGGTAGAAAATTTTGCACTAAACAAATGTTTCCGGTACTTACAACGATTACGCCAAGAATTACGAAAAAGATTTCGGTTCGAATATTTAGGATAGTTACGTCAATTGACGAATAAAAACATTTTGCGTCCTATTGCCGTGAATGAAATCGTCCTGATTGGTAACGAAAACAGCAACAGACTCGACTGGCTGTTAGGTAGAGTGATCGAATTAATAATAGTCCAGTGAACGAAGCATTTTACCTTACAAAAGGTCGGGTAGTTCTGAATTTTTGATATGTTGTATAGGATGGTGGGTTAGTGAAAAATCCAAATTTCCACAATCCTCCTCCTCCGCTTCCTCCGACATCTTGTTTTTCAGTTTATTGCCTATAACTTCTATTTGGTGCATTTTAGCGTAAAAGTCCTCATAGTCAATCTTCTAAAATTACCTACATAATCCAATTATTTTTTTACGATCAATGCAACGTAGTGGGGGTCAATTTACAAAAAACGATAAAAATAGTTTTTTTCTAGTTTAGTGCAGCAACTCTTTTTGGTTTATTATTTCTAATTATAAAAGTATTATTCAAACAAAATAATCTGTATAGATGCAAACTGAACGTAATTATATGTTGGTAAACTTCAATGAAGTCTCATGGGACTATTAGAAAAAAAACTTTTTAAAAAACAGCACTTCCTTCTTTTATTTGTCTGCGACTTCTTTCTACTGCTCTTCAGCTCAGAATTATGTTTGTGGAATTCGTATTATGTTAATTCCGCACTATAAAAAAAAAGTTATTGCGAAATGTAAATTGGAAAGAAACTCAAAATTTAACTAAGTACGCAATTTTGTCCTTTTTTTAGAGCTTTATAGCTCCGTTGTTATTATTCCTACAAAAAAAAACTTCGTGGACCAAATATAGAGGAAATTTTATCCTCTACAAGTCGTCAAATAACTTTTTTTTACGTTAAAATGTGAATAAACCAATTTACAAAATGGTTGTTTCGGGGTAATCTGTGTATTCTATATTTAATCCATTCCGTATCTGTAGGAGCTGGGTAGAACATCTAAAGGTGGATTTATGCAGCTTACATTTTATTTTACTTTTTCTTTTCTTTTTCGCTTTTACTTTAAGTTTGGTACTTTATGCAGTTACTTTAAAGCCTTCAGTACACATGCGCAGATGTGATTTTTCTGGCATATCAGTAGTCATAAATGTAAACAGATAATAATTATAACCTGTCAAAATGAACATAAATGTAATATTTTGTACATATGCAGTATTACTTGCAGCTTTACACATTTTCTAATTTTTACAATCTAACCTACCCAAAAACAAATAAATACACCACACACTGACGCTTGTTACGTGAAGTGATGCGCATGAGCAGTTGTGAAATTCTTTTACTTTAACGTTCTTAAGTTGAAAGTTGGTCAACTTTATTTCTTAAAGTAAAATTAAAAGTATACACATAAAGCAGTACATTTATTAACACACCTTTAACTTTTATAAAGTAAAAGAAAAATAAAAGGTAAAATAAAAAGTAGGCTGCATAAATCCACCTTAAAAGAATATAATTAAATTTGTTGATAATGATTTACTTATAGCTAGGAAAAGTTATGAAAAACTCAATATTTTTCTAAGATCGCTACTTTTACCACGTTGGGAGCGGCATAGCTCCACCGCTAGTGCTTTCACAAAAGATATAATACGCCAAAGTCTTAGAAAATTGAGTCTTAGAATATATATAATACTTGGCAAATAATTCATTCTGAGTTGAAGAGCAGTAGAAAGAATTCGCAGACAAATGAAAGAAGAAAGTGCTGTTTTTTTCAAAAAAAAAAATCTAATAGTCCCATGAGACTTCATTGACATTTGCCAAAACATAATTACGTTCATTTTGCATCTATACAGATTATTTTGTTTGAATAATACTTTTATGGGGTCCCGTGGCCGCGTGCCTGAGTGTCTGGTCGCGAACCTGGAGGAACCGGGTTCGATCCCGACTGACGCCAAATATTTCCAATTTTAAATGGCACAAAAGTGACCCCTGTGGTGCACTCTCCACACCAGCTATGAGTGCCCGTGAGGTGATGCCTGGTAAGCGCCCACACGGTAAAATATATCGTCATTATTACCGATGTGTACATGTGTTGTAGATATTGGCACACCCAGAAATGGGTAATATGCCGTGATGATATATTTATTTATAATACTTTTATAATTATAATAATGGAAACTAGAACTAGAAAATTTTTTTTTTATTGTCTTTTGTAAATTGACCTCCACTCCGTTGCATTGATCATAAAAAAAATAATTGGATTATGTAGGTAATTAAATTCTCTACAAGATTGACTATGAGGACTTTTACGCTAAATTGATGTGTTATGGAGCTATTGCGATGTAAAGTGAAAAGTAACTCAAAATTTTGCTAAGTATGCAATTTTAACATTTTTTGTCAGCATCATACCTCCGTTGCTATTAATCGTACAAAATAACTTCACATAACTATTTTGCAGGAAATTTTATCTTCTACAAGTCGGCAAATAACTTTTTTTTGTGCTAAAATGCATCAAATAGAAGTTATAGGCAATAAACTGAAAAACAAGATGTCGGAGGAAGCGGAGGAGGGGGATTGTGGAAATTTGGATTTTTCACTAACCCACCATCCTATATAACATATCAAAAATTCAGAACTACCCGACCTTTTGTAGGGTAAAATGCTTCGTTCACTGGACTATATGTATATACAGTTATAATTATAAAAAAATTCCCAGTCCTCTAGGCTAAGTACATTGCTAACATTTTCTTGGTTTTTATTGACGATATAATTTTCCAAAATTCTATACAGCTGGTAAGTTAAATTTTAAATCAGAATAATAGAGGTTTTTAGAGTCTCGAATCGCGTTTCTGTATTCTTTTTTATAAGTAATTTTGTAGATTTTCAGTTGAAGGATTTTTATGGTAAATTTTAAGTTGTTGTTTTGCCAACTGTTTTAGATTAAAACAATTATTATTGTACCAAGGCTTATTTCCGAGTTCAGTTTTAAATTAAATCAGAAGAGTTTAGAAATAGTTGTTAAATTTAAAATCTATTGTTATATAGTCCAATTTCGCGATTAATATTTGTTGGAGAATGAATTTGTAACTAAAATCGAGCATATACCGTGATCTGAGCTTGTGAGGGTTTGAAGTATTTCGAAATTTTGTACATCATCTAAAAGTGCCATATTACCCCATGCGATGTCGATTGTAAATAAAATACAATATTTTAAATAGATTTTGAATATAAATAAATGATTTTTATTAAATATAACATGTTATTTTGTATATTTCCCCATGCAATTTAAAAGTTAAAAAATTGGTCAATATAAAGTACAACACAAATTTCGTGTTATTTTGAAGATATTTCACACAGATAAAGAATTATGAGCAACAGAAAATATATATTTTATTCTTTCTACATGAATATTTATAGTTACAATACTATTATTAAAAATCAGCAAAATTCAGCTGTCGTCCCTTACCCAGACCCGTAACGGCAAAAACTGACTCTGCAGCAGGCTGGCTTAATATTTCTTCATCACTTAATCCAAACCTGTAAAAAAATGAGAAAACGATGTAAACTTCATTTTGATATATGGGGCCATAAAATCTCCTCAACGGTTACACATAGGAGTGTAAACACTTCAAATTTGAATTCTGCAGGGTCAATTTTATAAGAAAACTGATTAATCATTAATGTAAATATGGCATGTTTCGTTCAATAATCTACGTAGTTTATAGGGGACTATTTCTAATATTTTAAAATCTTTAAATTTGAAAATGTGGCCTGTATAAATAGAATGTTTACGTAACACACTGTGATGCTCGTTTAACCGTTAGCAATTAAGTTTATGTTGATAAATTCGTTTAAGTATTGGTTGTGATATTTCACCAATATATTTTTTATTACATGAACCACACGACATTTTTAGTGTTTTTAATATCAATTTTGTCCTTGAGGTGAATGTAAAAATTATTTGTAGTTACATTATCCTGTGGATTCCGAATTTTATGAAGTCGTTAATTTATATGTGTTTAATTATGAAATTTTCGGAATACCCATTTTTCGAAAGAGTATGGTGCATGTATTGTATGTTGTATGAATGGAATTGTGGATCCGATAATTTTATTGCTCTGTCCACAGAGAGTTAATGACACTAATTTTGTATTGTATTGTATGTTAGTGTGCGAAAAGTAATGTAAGTATCTGCCCGAGGCTGTAGGTTTTCTATTAGTTAGTAATGATTTTATTATCCTTTAATATTGAGGTGGTACCTAAAAAGTTTATTTCATTATTTTCTTGTAATTCTATGGTAAATTTTATTTTAGGATGGTATGAATTAAACTGGAGTAAGATTTTTTGAATTTGATCTATTGATACAGGCAACATTTTCAAATTTAAAGATTTTGGATTATTATTATTGTAGGAAACACGCCATATTAACATTAACAAAAATGATAATAATAATAATAATCAAACAGATTTGAAAAACAATATCCGCATATAAAACAACTACTACATCTTTTTAACAATTAAATTTACTGTGGTATAAAATATATGTGTGCGACAGGGCATATCTTGCATCTCTCTTGAACTAACGTTTACTGCCATTTCATACGCGTTACCTTAGTTGTAAATGTAAATAAAAATTGATCTCCACAAATTCATATAAAGTTTTTTACCTACGATAATTAGGTTACACAAATTTATAATGTAACGATAAACGTAACCTGTAAAATTTAATCAATTGTATATTGTATTGTGATTTTTAATTTTTATCTTACACCTCGTGTGGTTAATATACGCACTTTATTTTTAAATAGCTGATGATGGATACATTTTGATATCCGAAAATCCTGTAAATGTTAAATGTAAATCATCCAATAAAAAGAACGCGCGAGCCAATGATATTCGTTTAAAAAATATCTGATGTGGACAGCACATGACTTCCTTGTACACCTGTTACACTGAACATATTTTGTTAATAATTCAAATATGTATTATAAAATTGCACGTATTTGACATAATTTGACATCAACATTTTATATTTTTTTTATTTTTTGTCCAAATCCATAGCAAACTTAATTAGAGAATACAAAGAGCTAATTTAATCATAATTGATGTTTTCGACGCAGAATTCAATTCTCTAAAACCTTTATTTGAAGCATTTATTACTAAAATCAAAATAACACCATTTTTTTCAAGAAAAACTGATAACATCTTCAGGTAAAGTATCACTTCCGGTTAGACTATTTTAACCAAAATCTATTATGTTATTTCCATTGATATAAAAGTATTATATACCAAATTTGAAAAGTTTTGGATTATATTTTAATATAGTTTTTCATTAAAATTTAAGATAGGCTTCAAGTAAAGTACCACTTCCGGGTAGACCATTTTAACTTAAATCTATTAAGTTATTCTCATTGACATAAAAGTCTTATATATCAAATTTGAAAAGTTTTGGTTTATATTTTAATATAGTTTTTCATTAAAATCTATTACAGGCTTCAAGTAAAGTACCACTTCCGGGTAAACCATTTTAACCAAAATCTATTATGTTATTCCCATTGATACAAAAGTATTATATACCAAATTTGAAAAGTTTTGGATTATATTTTAATATAGTTTTTCATTAAAATCTATTATAGGCTTCAAGTAAAGTACCACTTCCGGGTAGACCATTTTAACTAAAATCTATTATGTTATTCCCATTGACATAAAATTCTTATATATCAAATTTGAAAAGTTTTGGTTTATATTTTAATGTAGTTTTTCATTAAAATCTATTACAGGCTTCAAGTAAAGTACCACTTCCGCAAGTTATGTAATGACCAAAAAGGGAGGTGCACAACTAGATGTTATAACAGTTCTAAATACAAAATTTCAATTTTCTACGGCTTCCCGTTTTTCAGTTATGCGAGATACGTACATACGTACGTACGTACGTACGTACGAACGTACGTACAGACGTCACGACGAAATTAGTCAAAATGGATTCAGGGATGCTCAAAATGGATATTTCCGTTGAAATCTGGAAACCGAAATTTTTCGCGATTACAATACTTCCTTTACTTCGTACAAGGAAGTAAAAATCAAGATTCAAAATTTTGTGAAAATATCTGATGTGGACAGCACATGACTTCCTTGTACGCCTGTTACACTATACATATTTTGTTAATAATTAAAATATGTATTATAACAGACCAAATCATAAAATTGCACGTATTTGACATAATTTGACATCACATTTTATTTTTTTTGTTATTTTTTGTCCTAATCCATAGCAAACTTAATTAGAGAATAAAAGAGCTAATTTAATCATAATTAATGTTTTCGACGCAGAATTCAATTCTCTAAAACTTTTATTTGAAGTATTTATTACTAAAATCAAAATAACACCATTTTTCAAGAAAAACTGATAACATCTTCAGGTAAAGTATCACTTCCGGTTAGACTATTTTAACCAAAATCTATTATGTTATTCCCATTGATATAGAAGTCTTATATATCAAATTTGAAAAGTTTTGGATTATATTTTAATATAGTTTTCATTAAAATCTATTATAGTCTTCAAGTAAAGTACCAGTTCCGGGTAGACCAATTTAACTAAAATCTATTATGTTATTCCCATTGACATATAAGTCTTATATATCAAATTTGAAAAGTTTTAGATTATAATTTAATATAGTTTTTCATTAAAATCTATTATAGGCTTCAAGTAAAGTACTACTTCCGGGTAAATCATTTTAACTAAAATCTATTATGTTATTCCCATTGATATAAAAGTCTTATATACCAAATTTGAAAAGTTTTGGATTATATTTTAATATAGTTTTTCATTAAAATCTATTACAGGCTTCAAGTAAAGTACCACTTCCGCAAGTTATGTAATGACCAAAAAGGGAGGTGCACAACTAGATGTTATAACAGTTCTAAATACAAAATTTTAACTTTCTACGGCTTCCCGTTTTTCAGTTATGCGAGATACGTACATACGTACGTACGTACATACGTACGTTCGTACATACGTACGTACGTACAGACGTCACGACGAAATTAGTCAAAATGGATTCAGGGATGCTCAAAATGGATATTTCCGTTGAAATCTGGAAACCGAAATTTTTCGCGATTACAATACTTCCTTTACTTCGTACAAGGAAGTAAAAATGAAAATCAATGTGTTCTCTGGAAAAAATGTTGATTGTCAAAACCAGGGATGGTAACCATAAATAATATCGGTTTAGGTTACGGTTTCGGTTATCGTGAAAATAAAAATTCAGTTTTGATTTGGGTTTCGGTTTTTATACAGCAATCGGTTTTGGTATACCAGTTTTGCTAAAAGGGTTTCGGTTTTGCAAAAGTAATTTACGAGAATAATAATATTATTAATTTTGATTGAACAATTAATTATTATAATAATGCAAAAAGTGTCCACAAACACGTGTACAAAGTTTTATAACAATCAATTTTAATGGGAAACAAATATTTAAAATATTCTAATTTCCCATGTTAAATGCCTTTGTAAATGTAACATGTAACGGATTTCGAGCGCCACCCGATTGAGGTGCTACGTTGAAAATTGAAATACGTTTCGACAAAAAAAAATGTTTATACTTTTTTATACATATGTATTTTAATAATAAAAATTTACAATATTTAACAACTAACAAGAGACCTGTATATAATGCGGTTAACCGAAAAATGTAAAAGGGTTTTGCTTTCAGTTCCGGTTTTGTATATGTTTCGAATTTCGGTACAGGTTTCGGTTTCGGTTTTCATATTTTTCCGGTATTTTTCGGTTAATGATTTCGGTTCCGGTTTCTGTTACCATCCCTGGTCAAAACAGACATAAGATCATTGGCGTCGCGCAGATAATAGATACCTATTTGAGACTTTTACAATGAAAAACTACATGTTTGTTTATATTAAGGTAAGTGGAATTTTGATATTCAATAAACCAAAAGTAAATTGTACGTCAATGCAAAAAGCGTTTTATGTCAGTTTTGACAATCAACATTTTTTATTCAGAGAACACATTGATTTTCATTTTTTCACAAGATTTTGAATCTTGACCTAATTGGTCAGTTTTAATAGGCTTCAATTCTTATAAAAACCATGTAAAAGAGAAATTATTGTCAGATTTCCTATCTATTGGGTTAGTTTTACCAACGGTTAAGCGTTGTACGCTTACTTACATAACACCCTGTATAGGTCTAAGTACCGGTTTCTCAATATCTGGTTAAAATTTTAACTAAAAGTTAAATAAACAAAGTTGAAATGGAATGAACTGTGAAATGACAGATTTATCATTGCTATCAATAAAACGATGCAATATTGTTTACTTAACTAGAAGTTAAAATTTTAACCAGAGATTGAAAAACCGGTCCTAGATGTAATGTAAAAGAAAATAGCTACTTGTCTTAATTTTTTGTAATCAACCTTTGTATGTTAATTTTCAATAATTACGCCCCTTGGCAATGACAATGTTGCTAAATGTATTCTCTCTCTTGTTAAACATTTGTTTTTATTGTTTAAATATTATCGTTGCAGTTATTTACGAGTATTTTTTCTCCTGGCCTGTTTTTTTGTGGTGTTCGGTCCGTGTAGTTATATATGCTTACTATTATCAAAACTTGTTAGTGTTCTGTTGAAGCAGTTTAGTTTTCCTTTGCTTAAAAATGTTTTGGGCAATATTTCTCTCTATAGTAGGAGCATTTATGTTATTTTTGCTAGCGTTAAAAATAAGAATATTAGTCACAATGGGAAAGTGTTCAAGTACAAGACAGTTAAATGGGATGGTTGCCTTGGTTACGGGCGCTAGCAGAGGTGAGTATGCAAAGAAAGTTTTCCAGGGCGATAATACGTGGCCCGCACGCTGGCCGGACTGTACTAAAAATAAATATTTTCATCATCACTTGACATTTTTGCTAAAAATAATAAAATATTATTTGTATGTTACAAAAGCAAGGCATATAATTAGTTTTTGTGAAAATTTCTTTTACAATTTGACAGTTCAGATGACAAAATCAAAGAAAAAGTGGAAACAACGCGCCAAGCAAAGCCAACTTGATTTTGAAAACAACTGCGTTTCCCCATGTATTTTAAATGAGGAACAAAATGTTCTTATTTCATAACACTTTTCAGATACAGAACGACTTCCATAGTAGTGTTAGAGAAATATATTATTTTGTCTCTTGAGTGCTTTTTTTCCTTCGGTGGAGAGTTTTTAATGATTAAGCACGTTTTGGGGTCCCTTCATTAACTCCAGTACTACAAATCCAAAAAATACATTTTCTTCGTACTTCCCTTCTTTGCATTCGTATAAAGGGTTGATTAGATTTGGTTATAATTGGTCAACCGGAAATATCCTCATTTAACAGATTTCAATATTATTTTGTGATTACCTTATTTTAAAGTACCAAGGGTGTTAAGGACAATAATACCTAAGGTCAACAGTGTAAGTTACCGGAAGGCATTATTGTCCGTTTAACTCCCGTGGAGTTATTTTTAAAATATTCTGCGGATTATATATTAGAAATTTTGAATAAAATTTATGAAGTAGGTAGGCTATAAATAGTTTTTTATGCTTCATGCCAGTGTTAATATCAATTTTTTGACATTACCATGGCAACAACTCATAATGCCCTTGGGCATTATTTATTATATGTATATTTACACTGGAAACAGGGTTACTATGATAACGATAATAATCCGGTTGGACATTAATTACTACAAATGACTGCAATACGAAATATAAGAAAGATTTTTAAAAGTTTAATAATGTAAAAAAAATAAATAATTACCCTAAACGGGAATCGAACCCTAATTTTGTATACCAAAAGTTCCTAGGAAAAGATTCTATATATCCAGTAAAATAACACGAATATATACTATTTTCTTTAAATTCCTTACCGATAGTACCTTGGAAAAGATTCTATAAATCCAATCAAATTATAACACAAACACACACAATGTAAAGTGAACTTGATACTGACATCTGTCAATTAGAATTATTTGAATATATCAGCTGTTCTGTTTCCATGATTATAGCAAAATTGGCTGATTTGTGAAAGATAATCTCTTTATAATTCTTTAACTCTATTTATCTATTGAATATGGAGGAAAATGTGTAATCAAACCGTATAGGCAATAAGATATTCTTTTAAATTGATAGTTACATAAAATGTCAAAAATGATATTTATATATATTATTTCAAGAAAACTGTTCCGGTTGACCAGTTATAACCAAAATGTAATCAGCTCTTCATATAGATGTAAAAATGAGGAATATGAAGGAATTATAATTTTTAGAATTGTAGTATTGGAGTTACCGTCAAAGAAATTTTTGTTACACGCATAGGTATATACAGTGTGTTAATTAAGAACCTGGCCATAGGCGTTTAACATGGGAAAACAGTTTTTCTTTGCGCAAAAGCCCCCAATTAATTTTAGACAAAAATGTTTCAAATAAATGTTGTAGATATTAATATTCTACGCCTAAATTAGTAAACAGATTTAATTTTGCACGTTTACTATCTTGTAAAATCTAATTTGAAATTGTACGAATATTGCTCATTTGTAGCGATACCTATGAAATTGAAACATACATATATACATATAAAATTTCAAATTAGATTTTACAAGTTACCAAACATGCAAAATTAAAACTGTTTACTGATTTAGGCGTAGAATATAATTGTCTGCAACACCTATTTGAAACATTTTGTCTAAAATTAATTGGGGACTTTTGCGCAAAGAAAAACTATTTTCCCATGTTAAACGCCTACGGCCAGATTTTTAACATGGGAAAATACATCAAGTATTTTATTGACTTAATGTACAAGAAGTGAAACAAATATGTACATTTAAGCCAAATAAATAATTAAGTTTAGTTTTATGTTCGTCATTAACGCAAACGGTTTTTTCAAATTTTAAAATGATTCGTCTAGTTCGTTCACTTGTCTATCAGGTTATATACTAGCAAAAAAGTCTCGAATTTCTCGTAAACTCATCCCTTGATTGTAAAATTTAATTACGTACCAAAAATTATTTGTTTTAATTTTGTAATTTATTTAATAATACATTGTACAAAATAAATATAAAAATAATAAAAATATTAACTTGAACCGGGAGGGATTTGAACTAGTGAAAAATTATCATGGAGCCATGATTTAGCCAAGTCAGCTACCGAATACGTTTCCATGATTACTGTTTTTAGTAAATTATAAGTAATACCTGTCAAGTAGGATTATACTTTCGTAAATATTTCAATAATAAGGCATTAAATTAGGAGTATTTAGATACTCTTCGATGCCAAATTAAATAATCTTTCTAACCATATCAAAAACTCCCACTATACTCTTGCGGGACAGATAATATTTGAAAAAAAACTGTTTTCCCATGGTAAACGCCTATGTCTCGGTTTTCAGTGTTCACACTGTATATATATATATATATATATATATATATATATATATATATATCATAAACTAGTAAATTCGTATTCTAGGGACCCTAAAACCGTGCTTATTCATTAAAAACTAACCACCTAATTTTTTGACCAAAAATTAATATCTTCCTTATCTAAAGGTGATGGAAGATAGATAGTGAAACAATTATTTATTTGAATTTTTTTGTAATTTTTTACAATATACGCAATAATATTAAAGTAATTAATATTAAATAATTTGGATATATAGAATCTTTTCCAAGGAACTTTTGGTATGGGATTTGTACTGGCCGCATCAGATTTTTTAAAATGGAACCGAAAATTCCAGGCCGATTTATTAAGGAGAACAAATATTGAATGTGGGACCAATATTCTATAAGTTTATGTCCTAATCCCAAACAAGTGCTCTGCAATCTCCTCATTTAATAAAAGGCGAATTTGAAATTAATGGTCATAAAGGTTAGGTACAAGAAATGTTTATTTTTACATAAATTAACACTTCTTATATCGAAAAAAGTTGTAACATAGAATAACATAAATTCCATTTTAATTTAACAAATGTTAATATTATCTACATTGTTGTTGTAATCTGTTTGTGAATTTAAAGAATTATTTTTATTTATTTGAAACATGCCACACTCAAATAAATTAAAATAATTCTTTAAATTCACAAACAGATTTCAACAGCAATGTTCAACATAATCAAGAATTTTATTAATTTTCAATAATGGGGCTGTTGCAATTTTTATATTACTTCTAAGTATTAAATTTTGAAAGATATTGTTCTTTAAAGATCCTCAAATTTGAAAATATCGCGAAATATCCTTTAGATATTTTACAATTAATTTTTGAAATTTGGATAAAATTTTGAATAAGTCACGTGATCTGAAACAGAATGTGACGTCAGAGTACATACATCTTCAGCTGTTCTAAGGTGTCAAGTGTATTGTCAAAGTTGTCAAACAAATGTCAAATTTTTAAATTGGTTCAAGTTGTATAATATGTAGGTAATAAAAAGTTCAAAATAAAATGAGTAATTTACGATATTGTATTGTGCCTTCTTACAAAAATACTGTTAGGAACAACCTACTATAGAATTAATAAATTTTACAAAAGATGCGAAGAAAAGAAAATTGTGCCTAGAAGCAATAGGTCGAAGAGCTGATAATTTGTCAGAAAAATCGTGTCTTCATGTTTGTGAAGATCATTTCAACTTTCATCCACCTTAACGATAACTATATTTTTGTTGCTTCACTTTATATTCAGGACAAACTTTACATCTGACTATACAGATATTTTTTTCTCGACATAGATCTACATATCCTACATCAGATTCAATGTAAGAATCACGACTAGAACTTTCAAGTAAAATATATTATCAATTTATACAGTGTGTCCCGTTTAGAAGTGCCACCATTGGGATCTCGAGAACTATAAGAGATACGATGACGGTTAAATGGAACTTTTTGTGCGCATTTGGGAGGCCATCTCAGATGTGCTTTTGTTTTCCCAAAAATTCTCATAGGGCACTAGATAATGACGAAAAACTGAATATTGTTGATTTTTTCTTTTTCAAATAACTTCTAAACTATTAGTAATTGAGAAAAACGTTTCAAATATAAAAGATAGATATTTTTATTAACTAACCAGTGGCGTACGAAACAAATTTTTATATCTGTAAAATTTTGAGATATAATACAAACATATTTTTTTAAATGGAACCCATATCTGATTTTAGTCTCAAAAAAATAACTATTTTTTTCTCTTTTCAATGTTGTAAGGGTTATTATGTTTTATATTTGTTTTGCTCCTAAAATTTATTATTTTTCTTTATTTTTGTGAATTTTCTTATTATTTCTCAAAAAAAATTATTATTTTTATTAATTATATTGCAATTGATCGATATAATTTATTTTATGCATTTATTACTTAATATTTTTATTCTAGACTCATAATTACAAATTACACTATAATGTGCCAACGGCGACCTGATACAAAATATTATAAAAATTAATTTGATACGAGTTTTGAGTAAATTTTTCTAACGAAATAAATTATTTAAATACAAGGAGTATTTCTAAATAGAAATCTACCAATATTTTCAAAATAATTGTAAATTTAATACAAAATAAGGAAAAAATAATAATTTTGAAGGCAAAACAAATGTAAAACATAATAACCCTTACAACACTGAAAAGAGAAAAAAATAGTTATTTTTTTGAGACTAAAATCAGATATGGGTTCCATTAAAAAAAATATAAGTTTGTATTATATCTCGAAATTTTACAGATATAAAAATTTGTTTCGTACGCCACTGGTTAGTTAATAAAAATATCTATCTTTTATATTTGAAACGTTTTTCTCAATTACCAATAGTTGAGAAGTTATTTGAGAAAGAAAAAATCAACAATATTCAGTTTTTCGTCATTATCTAGTGTCCTATGAGAATTTTTGGAAAAACAAAAGCACATCTGAGATGGCCTCGCAAAGGCGCACAAAAAGTTCCATTTAACCATCATCGTATCTCTTATAGTTCTCGAGATCCCAATGGTGGCACTTCTAAATTGGACACACTGTATAGTAAATTCAGTTTTTATATTTTATTTTACCTCAACTCTTAACACCCCTTATTTCGGTAGCAGTAAAACAATCGTTCTGATAAAAATTGAGCCATCATGCAGCTATCGACCTTCGGTAAATTGTCCGACTTAGCTTGAGTATAATTTGAATTTGCCATTATTATTTTATTATTCAATTACAATGAGCAATGTCAGCGTCAAATGTCAAATTAAAAGATTTTTTTATTAACATGTGACAAACTTTATCCTACCATGTGGTGTTTGGTATCAAATGAAAGGTAACGTCAAGGGCTGCCATGCAGAAATGTCAAAAATTTGACAGCTCGATCGGCATCTGTTTTTTGCTTAAAGTTGTCAGAACCATGTCATGTTTGGTATCATATGAAAGGTAACGTCAAGGGCTATCATGCAGAAGTGTCAAAAAATTGACAGCTCGATCGGCCTTTGTTTTTTGCTTAAAGTTGTCAGAACCATGTCGTGTTTGGTATCAAATAGGAGGTATCGTCGAGGGCTGCCATGCAGAAATGTCAAAATTAGGGAGGCATGTGCGTGCGGCAGTTTGGGTTGGCAGGTTGCGTGGGCATTTTGGGTGGGCAGGTTGCGTGGGCAGTTTGGGTGTGCAAGTGGCGTGGGCATTTTGGGTGGGCAATTTGGATGAGCAGGTTGCGTGAGCATTTTGAGAGGGCAGGTTGCGTTGGCTGTTTGGGTGGTCGAGAAAAAATATTTTGAAAGACTCTTAGCGTTAGCACTTTGCGTTTAAATTGTTCCTAGACGGATTGGACGTACGTAAAACTATTATAAAACACTATCGGCGGAGGCCTAGGGTATACTCGGCGTAGCCGAGTTTACGCTAGTATAAAATACTATCTGCATGACTGTCACATACAAAATCAACAAGAAATTTGTTTGGAGATTAATTGTAACAAAATAAAAAATATAACTGCATCTTAAAAGAGTTGTTGTGAACGAACCGTACTAGCGCCAAATTTAAATAGCTGTCATCTGATTAATTTGAAAACTAGAAAGTTAAAATACAGTGTGTCCCATTTAGAAGTGCCACCATTGGGATCTCGAGAACTATAAGAGATACGATGTCGGTTAAATGTAACTTTTTGTGCGCTTTTGGGAGGCCATCTCAGATATGCTTTTGTTTTTCCAAAAATTCTCATAGGGCACTAGATAATAACGAAAAACTGAATATTGTTGATTTTTTCTTTTTTAAATAACTTCTAAACTATCAGTAATTGAAATATCTGATGTGGACAGCACATAACTTCCTTGTACGCCTGTTACACTATACATATTTTGTTAATAATTAAAATATGTATGTATGACATCAACATTTTATTTTTTTTGTTCTTTTTTGTCCTAATCCATAGCAAACTTAATTAGAGAATACAAAGACCTAATTTAATCATAATTAAAGTTTTCGACGCAGAATTCAATTCTCTAAAACTTTTATTTGAAGCATTTATTACTAAAATCAAAATAACACCATTTTTTTCAAGAAAAACTGATAACATCTTCAGGTAAAGTATCACTTCCGGTTAGACTATTTTAACCAAAATCTATTATGTTATTCCCATTGATATAAAAGTCTTATATATCAAATTTGAAAAGTTTTGGATTATATTTTAATATAGTTTTTCATTAAAATTTATTATAGGCTTCAAGTAAAGTACCACTTCCGGGTAAACTATTTTAACCAAAATCTATTTTGTTATTCCCATTGATATAAAAGTATTATATACCAAATTTGAAAAGTTTTGGAATATATTTTAATATAGTTTTCATTAAAATCTATTATAGGCTTCAAGTAAAGTACCACTTCCGGGCAGACCATTTTAACTAAAATCTATTATGTTATTCCCATTGACATAAAAGTCTTATATATCAAATTTGAAAAGTTTTGGATTATATTTTAATATAGTTTTTCATTAAAATCTATTATAGGCTTCAAGTAAAGTACCACTTCCGGGTAAACCATTTTAACTAAAATCTATTATGTTATTCCCATTGATATAAAAGTCTTATATACCAAATTTAAAAAGTTTTGGATTATATTTTAATATAGTTTTTCATTAAAATCTATTATAGGCTTCAAGTAAAGTACCACTTCCGGACAGACCTTTTTAACTAAAATTTATTACGTTATTCCCATTCATATATAAGTCTTATATACCAAATTTGAAAAGTTTTGGTTTATATTTTAATATAGTTTTTCATTAAAATCTATTACAGGCTTCAAGTAAAGTACCACTTCCGCAAGTTATGTAATGACCAAAAAGGGAGGTGCACAACTAGATGTTATAACAGTTCTAAATACAAAATTTTAACTTTCTACGGCTTCCCGTTTTTCAGTTATGCGAGATACGTACATACGTACGTACGTTCGTACAGACGTCACGACGAAATTAGTCAAAATGGATTCAGGGATGCTCAAAATGGATATTTCCGTTGAAATCTGGAAACCGAAATTTTTCGCGATTACAATACTTCCTTTACTTCGTACAAGGAAGTAAAAATATCCGATGTGGACAGCACATGACTTCCTTGTACGCCTGTTACACTATACATATTTTGTTAATAATTAAAATATGTATTACCGTGAGTATTTTTTAACGTGAAACATTGAGTTTGTCATATCCATGGTTACGACTTGATATTTGATTGACAGCAATGTATTTGCCCGTTCCATTTAAAATGAAACATAGGGAACGAAACTGACAGAAGTATTATATTTAAATAATGTAAGAAATTTAGCCGAGTCAGAAAACCACTCGGGCACATGGTGCACACTGTATTTTTTCTACAACTAATTTTAATTTAGAATGCAGGTATAATTATTTAAACAAAATTAACCTCTATTGATGTCTTATCACATGTCAAATTCGTTCCCTATGTTTCATTTTAAATGGAACGGGCAAATACATTGCTGTCAATCAAATGTCAAGTCGTAACCATGGATATGACAAACTCAATGTTTCACGTTAAAAAATACTCACGGTATAACAGACCCAATCATAAAATTGCACGTATTTGACATAATTTAACATCAACATTTTTATTTTTTTATTTTTTGTCCTAATCCATAGCAAACTTAATTAGAGAATACAAAGAGCTAATTTAATCATAATTAATGTTTTCGACGCAGAATTCAATTCTCTAAAACTTTTATTTGAAGCATTTATTACTAAAATCAAAATAACACCATTTTTTTCAAGAAAAACTGATAACATCTTCAGGTAAAGTATCACTTCCGGTTAGACTATTTTAACCAAAATCTATTATGTTATTCCCATTGCTATAGAAGTCTTATATATCAAATTTGAAAAGTTTTGGATTATATTTTAATATAATTTTTCATTAAAATCTATTATAGGCTTCAAGTAAAGTACCACTTTCGGGTAAACCATTTTAACCAAAATCTATTATGTTATTCCCATTGATATAAAAGTATTATATACTAAATTTGAAAAGTTTTGGATTATATTTTAATATAGTTTTCATTAAAATCTACTATAGGCTTCAAGTAAAGTACCACTTCCGGGTAGACCAATTTAACTAAAATCTATTATGTTATTCCCATTGATATAAAAGTCTTATATACCAAATTTGAAAAGTTTTGGATTATATTTTAATATAGTTTTTCATTAAAATCTATTACAGGCTTCAAGTAAAGTACCACTTCCGCAAGTTATGTAATGACCAAAAAGGGAGGTGCACAACTAGATGTTATAACAGTTCTAAATACAAAATTTTAACTTTTTACGGCTTCCCGTTTTTCAGTTATGCGAGATACGTACATACGTACGTACGTACGTACGTACGAACGTACGTACAGACGTCACGACGTAATTAGTCAAAATGGATTCAGGGATGCTCAAAATGGATATTTCCGTTGAAATCTGGAAACCGAAATTTTTCGCGATTACAATACTTCCTTTACTTCGTACAAGGAAGTAAAAACGTTTCAAATATAAAAGATAGATATTTTTATTTTCTAACCAGTGGCGTACGAAATAAATTTTTATATCCGTAAATTTTTGAGATATAACACAAACTTATATTTTTTTAAATGGAACTCATATCTGATTTCAGTCTCAAAAAAATCATTATTTTTTTCTCTTTTCAACGATGTAAGGGTTATTATGTTTTATATTTGTTTTGCCTTCAAAATTATTATTTTTTCCTTATTTTGTATTAAATTTATAATTATTTTGAAAATATTGGTAGATTTCTATTTAGAAATACTCCTTGGATTTAAATAATTTATTTCGTTAGGAAATTTTGTTCAAAACTCGTATCAAACTAATTTTTATAATATTTTGTATCTGGTCGCCCTTAACACGTTATAGTGTAATTTGTAATTATGAGTCTAGAATGAAAATATTAAGTAATAAAGGCATAAAACAAATTATTTCGATCAAATACAATATAATTAATAAAAATAATAATGTTTTTTTGGGAAATAATAAGAAAGTTCAGGAAAATAAAGAGAAAAATTAAATTTTAGGAGTAAAACAAATATAAAACATAATAACCCTTACATCATTGAAAAGAGAAAAAAATAATGATTTTTTTGAGGCTGAAATCAAATATAGGTTCCATTTAAAAAAATATAAGTTTGTGTTATATCTCGAAAATTTACGGATATAAAAATTTATTTCGTACGCCACTGGTTAGTTAATAAAAATATCTATCTTTTATATTTGAAACGTTTTTCTCAATTACTGATAGTTTAGAAATTATTGGAAAAAGAAAAAATCAACAATATTCAGTTTTTCGTCATTATCTAGTGCCCTATGAGAATTTTTGGAAAAACAAAAGCACATCTGAGATGGCCTCCCAAAGGCGCACAAAAAGTTCCATTTAACTGTCATCGTATCTCTTATAGTTCTCGAGATCCCAATGGTGGCACCTCTAAATGGGACACACTGTATATGCGTAATATGTTTTAAGAAACATTATATTGAAATAAATTGTTATAAATTCCAAGAAATAATGTTAGTGTGGCTCTGTCATTCTTCAGCTAGGGTAAAAGGATTTTTCTCCTATTAATATGTTTCTACAAATATAAACCTAGGTTATTGTTCAAAGGATTAACGGTATTCTGCACCTGGATCACTTATTCTGTCCGTTCTTGATTGTAATTCGATTCGTAGATATGCCCGGTTTCTCCAGAGCAACTTAAGTCGTTGCTTATTCCTAAGTTCCACCTTAAACCGTTACACCACCAAAAAATGCCAAAATGTGAGATGTAAGTAGCACTTAAATGTAAGCAGAGCTGGGAAAGATACTACTAGATACTTTTGAAGTATCTTAGATACTTTTAGAATACCTTAGATACTTTTATAATATCTTAGATACTTTTATAATAGAAACTTTTAGATACCTTCCTTAAAATTATTTGGTACTTAATATCTTTTACATATTTTAAAAAAATATATGAAATAAATGAAAATATGTAAAAATACTAAAAAATACAAAAAAATAAACAATTTGATTTTGATACAAAAACGCCCTTCTTCACGGGATTAAATTTTGTAGAACAAACTATTTCAAATTTACAATTATATACTTTTTTATAATATACATTAGGTATATTTAAAACTAGTAATACATATTGACTTGCCTTCAGCAAAATCAGATTTTCAAAATTTGTATCTGAGAGAGCATGACGCCTACGAGTATTAACAAAAGTAGCAAATAAAAACATTCGCTCCACAGCTGCACAGATGATGGAAACGGTGTATTAAATTTTTTGAATAATTCCTCTATAAAATTATATTTTTTTAACATTTTTAAGTCTGTATCCGGTTCTTCCAGATACTGTAAATATTGTAATTCAGCTTGTCTTCTAATGTCAGTAACATCTAACATCTAACACTAATTTATTGCTTTGTTCACTTGCTGTGCCTATACTTAAGTCGACATCAAATTCAAAGTCCATATTTACATTAACTTTGGTTTTATCTCTTTTAGCTACAACTAAATTTCCATTGCTTATTAGCGTATCAATTTCATTTAATATTAATTTTTTAATATGATTTAAATCATTTTCGGTCTCTCTAATATTTTTAAAAGCAATGAGCCATTTTGTTTTAAATAAAGGATTTGTTACGGCAGAAATTACAGCTTTCACATCTTTCAGATCTAGTAGTTCTGAAAATCTGGTTTCTAAAGATTCTATGCATTTATTGAGTATAGGCATCAGGTATTTGTAGTCATTTTTATTTAATTTTACTTTTAAACTCGCTGTAGATGGCAAAAGGTACCCATAATACATATTTTCCTCGCCTTGCATTACGTCGAGTGTTAAAGCTACGACGGGTTTCAGTATTTCACAAAATTCTTGTAGATAATTAAGATCTACGTCCTTTAAGCATTGATTTTGTGCTTTTATGTCTAATTTTTTGTACAACTCTGGTAACATTTTTTTGTTACTTAACACTTGGCTTACAGAATCGTATAAGGAATTCCCCCGTGTGGCACAAGGATAACTTAATGTGTGTTTTAAAACATCTTTTATAATTTCTGCTGATATATACAGGTGTCCCAAATTGATTAGGCTATCATTGGGATCTCGGAAACTATAAGAGCTACGAGGCTGGTTAAATGGGCAATGTTGTGTTGTTTTGAGGGTTGATTCAGATTCCGTTAAGAAACATTCAAAATTCCGAACAGTCTGAAAATTATACAAAAAAAAAAAAAAATGAAAATCGCGATTTTTAAAAATGTCAAAAATGTTTCATATAAAAGTTACACTATTTAATAAGGCAAACTTAAAAATGTTTTCAATATAAAATTCAAGATGGCGGTTTTCAAGATATTAATAGCAACTTTCGTATTTTAAATGGGCGCCATTTTGGATTTTTACATGATTAAATAGAACTTTTTTTTCTCTTTTCAACGATGTATAACAAAGTATGTTTACATTAAAATTTAATAAAGATATTAATTATTTCAATTTGATAACTAATCAAATAAGCTTACAAACAAATGCAAGCACATTTTTTTTTTGAAACAAATCAAAAACAAAACAACTTAATACTAATGTAACAATAATTTATAACAAATGCTCAAAATTCTGGCCATTGTTAAGTATACATAAATGAACACGTTTTGCAACACTGGCAGTTACTGTCCGCATTAATACTATTAAGAGTTCACTACTGCTTCACGTAATTCCTCTACATTATTGTAAATAATATTACTGCCATACACTTTATCTTTTAAAGTGCCCCATAAATAAAAATCGAGAGGCGTTAAGTCTTGTGATCTAGCTGGCCATGAAATGGGTGTGTTAGTCGCTATGATTCTATTATTAAAGCGATTGTTTAAATAATTAATAACATTTCTAGCATTATGAGCAGGAGCACCATCTTGCTGATACCAAATTTGGTAATTTTGTGCCAAAGGTAAATCATCCAGTAAATCTTCTAGGGATGACTGAAGATTTTCCAAATATCGTTGTGCAGTTAGGTTTCCATCAAAAATTATAGGGCCAAATAAATTATTTCCCAATATGCCACAAAAAAAACATTAAACCCGAACCTATCTTGAGAGAATATAGTGGTGTCCCATATAACATTACGGTCTTGAATATCTCGAAAACAATGCATCGTAACAAAAAGTGTGCCGAATCATAACCTTCATAGTTTTTGAAGGGACATCAGATTCTGACAAAATAGCCCCCCGAAGCCTCCAAGGGGGGGGGCAAAGGAGGTCAACTTAAAAATCTTAAATGGGACCCCCCATTTTTTATTGCAGATTCGGAAAGAGCGTAAAAAAATATGTTGGTTTTATTCGGAAACTTTTTTGTACTGCCAACAGGTGGCGCTGTAATCGGAAAAATGTAAATATTACCCCTCAACACTCAGGGTTAATTAAACGAAGCAGACCGCGCCGTCGAAAACCGCGCCGTCGAAAACCACGCCGTCAAGTCCGTGCCGTCGAAATCCACGCCGTCGAAACTTATCCCCTCCACTTTGACCGCGCGGTCGAAACCCACGCCGTCGAAATAATCAATAATTCGTCTGCTTCGGCATAGTGCATGAGCAAACCGGCCCGTCGAAACTTACCCCCTCCACTATTACTAATAATCAATAATTCGTTCTGCGTAACTTTCCCCTTTTACTGTCTATAGTATAATTCAAAAGAAGATCGATAGATGGCGATACCATTGAAAATAGTACAAAATTTGAATTTATAACAAATATAATCAAAAACAATAATAAACTTTTCTTCACAAATAATATTTTATTCACAAAATGTATATTTCGATTGCAAAGCAATCATCATCAGTTGTACTACAATAGAATAAACAATATGACCGGTAGTATTTACTCTTAAACAGGGGTGATTAAGCGTTGACTAAAGTAACAAATTCAGTTGTTTCTTAATCACTCCAATGTAATTCTAAATGGTAGTCATGCTAATTAGCTAGTTAGGGTGACTAAAATTTTGAGTAAATACTACCGGTCAATATTATTTGTGAAGAAAGGTTTATTATTGTTTTTGATTTAATTTATATCTTCCCGTTTACTCAAATAATTAATTAAATATTATAATTATTATAGAATATAAAAAGAGAACATATTTTAAAATTTCTTATTTTATTATTAATTAAATATTTATAATTACCTATAGATACATATATTACATATACCCTTCAGAAATACCACCAATCTCATCATTGAATTGGAAGAATCTCAAGAATTAGAAGAATAAGAGTGAATAGAATGAATTAAAAATTATAAAAATATATAAAGATATGTGTTTTTGTGTGTACCAGAAATGTGAAATAAGTACAATGCTTATATAGCCTAATATGGAAATGGCGTGAGATCTTGTGCTGACCACAACAGATTTTTTTCTTGTATTTTCAAGTTTTTAAAACTTGAAATTTCAACTTTTGCGCGTTGTGTCGTAAATAGATGAAAAAATAAATACAAACTGCAACGTAACCTAACTGGCAACTCATAATCCCAACTTTTTAAACTCGGGATCCCGAAAGTTAAAATTTCAAGTTTTAAAAGGTTGACATTTCAAGAAAAAAGGTGAAATTTCAAGTTTTTTTAAAAAATGCGTATGGCCCTTCTACGCTTCACACAGCCAGAGAAATGGAACTTATGAAAAAATTGGAGTTAGCGGAAGTATGATCTGAAGTTGTAGTAAAATTTAGTTTTTTAGTTTATTGTAAAAAAAGGCGAGAGATTTTTAAAAAATTGATGTTCTGGGAAAGATACGTTTTCGTTTATTAATGTATAATTGTTATGTATATCTTTGAGAATTTCATATTTTTCTAGAAGATATATTTTGAATTTTTGTTTCTGAATGTAGTAGGTGTAAGTTGTCTAAAGTAATTTTATGATTTGTATTTTAAAGATGTGTGCCTATTGCTGAAGGTGGATTATTTTTTAAATGTTCGCGAAATCTGGTTTGTTTATTTTGTTTTGTGAGACCTGTATAACAATTATCACAGTTATAGCGATCTATTTTCCGCTATTGTCTAGATAGGTTGTTTATAGTATTGTGAAAATTGTGCATATCTGTAATGGATCCATAGAAGGATAATGTCGTCCATGTATCTTTTCCAGATCAACTCGTTTCCACTGAGTGGTAAATTTATGATTTTTGATTAAAAAATGGTAAAGGTGAAAACCTCTTAGATCGGTAGTATTGACTCAAAATTTTAGTGACCGTAACTAACTAATCACCATGGCTACCATTTAAAATACATTGGAATGACTGAAAAACAAGCGAATTTGCTATTTTATTTTAGTCATAGCTGAATCACCCTCTGATTAAGAGTAAATACTACCAGTCTGAGTTTTTAGAAAAAATATTTTATATATTTATACTTTTTTTGGCTTATCAATATCGTTAGTAATGTAGAACCACCAGAGCCTTATAAATGGAAATAGTACATAAATATAAATTACCGTTTTTAAGACGTTGTAAAATTACGCATATATTTTTTCTACATTAAATACCCAAAGTAAGAATATGTAACAAAATAACATCATTAAACTTTATCAGCCCGATTCTCAAAAAAGTTTAAGCTAAGCCTCATTTTTGGATTAGCGAATTCTACTCTAATTTTGACAGTTTATATCTTAAAATGTAGTCTAATCCTGTTTTGATAATATTTTGAAGATTAAATTTTAAATACCGGAATATAATAAAATTCACTAATCCAAAAATGAGGATTAGCTTAAACTTTTTTGTGAATCGGGCAGTATAGTTTTTTAAATTAGTCAAATGACTGATTTATGGATGGTTCACAATAAAATCTTTCATAATGAAGATAAGAAATCTGAAGCCTACTTTCAAGATTTGCAATTCCCGGTCGATTTTGACTTCGCGCTTTCGGAGTCATAGTACAAAAAGCTGAAAGAAGGCTTCCGCTTTCTTAACTGCATCTTTGTTGTGAACGAACCGTACTAGCGCCAAATTTAAATAGCTGTCATCTGTCTAATTTCGAAACTAAGAAGTTTAATGATGTGTTTTTGTTATATACTTCTGTTCTATTTATTTAAATTTTAAAATATATTCTCTTTTCATATTCTATTGGGACCCGCAGAATCCGCTTGCGGCGCGAAACTGTCATGGCGGTCACTAGGACATGTCAAATTAATAACATTTTGACTGAGTGCTTGCTGAGCCATAAAAAATGTTAACAATTCAACTAAATACGATTTTCGTGTTTGTTGAGTCAATTCCGTCAAGAAACGAAGTTGAAGGGCAACAAGTCATAAATTCGGGATTAATTATTACTTAATCGTTTGCGGGGCCATGTGCAACATTTTGCCGCGGGGCCTTTCAATATAACAAAAATATAATATAACCAGCTTTTTAAAAAACTCTGTTGTTATCATATTTCTAATTCATATATAGAAAGAAACTGTTGTATTTTGGACAGATTTTGAGATTGTATGACCACCAAGATATTAGGCAGTTTCGTAGGGACGGCATATTTAAAAGGGTGTCAAAAATTTAAAACTAAAATACATAATTTTTATATTATTAATCATTTTCATTATTGTAATTAAATTTTCTTTATTGTAATCAATAATTTTATTGTTATAATCAAATCTCTGTTTCTATAATCTGAAGGGCTATAATAAGAGATATAACTTCTGCCTTAACATTATAAAGAATATTTATTTAGTAGAAATAAATAAATATGAATCGTTTATAAATAGCTGGACGCTGGACCCCCATGAAGCGCGGGGCGTAGTGCGGCTGACTTTGAACAATGTTTTTTTTTTTAATGACTGCTTTACACATGAATATTCTGCACAATATTACTGAATACTGAATATATATTACGTATTCAGTGACAATAGTAAAATTATAATTCATTAATGTACATAAATAGGTATACAGACCTGCGAAATGATAACCCTGCTTTGTGAAATGTAAAGAGCAGATTTATAGCATTAGAGTTTTGAGATATTTTTAAATTTCTTTTCCATATATTCAGTCGATCATGCTTTTCTTTTTTGCCAAAATAATTATTTACGTAAATAATACCTGAGCCTTTCTTGGTAAAATTATGAAATGATAGTTTCCGATTACTTGTTGAACTCGTACATCCTTTTACGCAGCACTTTTTTGCGTACAATATTTAAATTTTCTTTACTCCACTCATTTTTCAGCAACAGAATTTCTTTTTATAATATTTACATCGATTTTTTACAATTTTTGAATTTTTGACATGTCCTATCGGCGGCCATTAATTTAATCCCGTTCCCGTGAAATTCCGCTGGTGTCGCATGCCATTCTGTGAGACCCAATATAATTATAATATTTGTTACAAATTTAAATTTTGTACTATTTTCAATGGTATCGCCATCTATCGGTTTTCTTTTGAATTATATTAGACAGTAAAGGGGAAAAGTTACGTAGAACGAATTATTGATTATTAGTAATAGTGTAGGGGATAAGTTTCGACGGGCCGGTTTGCTCGTGCACTATGCCGAAGCAGACGAATTATTGATTATTTCGACGGCGTAGTTTTCGACCGCGCGGTCAAAGTGGAGGGGATAAGTTTCGACGGCGTGGATTTCGACGGCACGGACTTGTCGACGGCGTGGTTTTCGACGGCGCGGTTTTCGACGGCACGGCCTTTACTCTAATTAAAAGAAAGAAACTTTTTAAAAACTGACTATGGACAACTCGATTTCATCAGAAATTAATTCTATAATTTTGTGTATTTATTGAAACAACAAACGCCATTTTTTATCAAGTTATTAATAAAATATTAATCGGTTAATTTTTTTCTAGAAAATTCATATTTTTACGATTTCATCGCCACCTGTTGGGAGTACAAAAAAAAAAGTTTCCGAATAAAACCAACATATTTTTTTACGCTCTTTCCGAATCTGCAATAAAAAATGGGGGGTCCCATTTAAGATTTTTAAGTTGACCCCCTTTCCTGCCCCCCCTGGGGGTTTTAAATCGGCGCACTTTTTGTTACGATGCATTGTTTTTGAGATATTCAAGAACATAATGTTATATGGGACATCAATATACAGGTGTAACACGTACACCGACCACTGCCATTATTACCTTTATTATTATAGTTACAAAAAAATACTGTAGAACAAAGTTATAGGGGACCAAGGGGGACATTCTTTCAGAGAAGAAAATAATTTTTTGAACCAGTGGTTCTCAAGTTACAACACAAAGTTATATTTTTTCAAATGGGATTCGACATATTTTTTATGCCTATTCGATAGCATATTTTTTTCTGAATTCAACCATGTATTAGTTTTATATCTTTACATAATAAAAATATTGAAAAAAATGCGATTGAAATTTTAATAAATTTTTATTTTTAATATTATTGTACAGTAGGCTATGGATGAAAAACAATAACAAAAGAACAAAATATAGCTGCTGTCAAATAATAATTGGCGTACTAATTGTTGTAAATTGTTATTCTTTGTGTTTTGAGATTATTTTGTGACAACGAAACAAAATTTGATGGACAGAGTTAGAGAAGCTTGCGCTGCTTTGACACCAGAAACTGTAATAAAAGCTACTTCTTCTGTTTTAAATAGAATAGAATTATGCTTAGAAAATAATCGAAATCAAATAGAACATTATTTATAAGGAGTAATTAACAATTATTAATTTTCAATTTAAATTTATCACTCTTGTTTCTCATCCATGGCCTACTGTACAATAATATTAAAAATAAAAATTTATTTAAATTTCAATCACATTTTTTTCAATATTTTTATTATGTAAAAATATAAAACTAATACATGGTTAAATTCAGAAAAAAATATGCTATCGAATAGGCATAAAAAATATGTAGAATCCCATTTGAAAAAATATAACTTTGTGTTGTAACTTGAGAACCACTGATTTAAAAAAAATTTTCTTCACTGAAAGGACGTCTTCTTTGGTCCCCTACAACTTTATTCTATAGTATTTTTTTGTAACTATAATAATAAAGGTAATAATGGCGGTGGTCGGTGTACGTGTTACACCCTGTATACATATATAATTATTGCAATACCAAGGAGCATTCTTAAATCTGTATATAATGGATTCATATACAATTTCTTAAATTTAGGAACATATCACTACCTAAAACAAAAAAAGTATGAATACATATTAAATTATCTTTAAATTTTAAATAAAATATATTCTTATACCTATTAATAATAATAATGTTGTTTTGATTGTATAATAATACTTATTAATATATTATTTTTAATATTGTGTGCAGCATACAGTATGGCTGCCATGTTCATCATTCTCGTTATCTTAGTTTCTAAAAGATGGCGCTAGTAGTATTAAAATGTCAAAAAATAGCAATGATTCTGATTTTATTTAAATAATTTTTATTCTTTCAACTAATTTTCCTAAATTATCATGTTCTTATATTAAATTTGTTTTAATGTACAAAAAAATTAAAAATAAAATAACACTTTTAAACTACTCGATCAGAATAGTTTCCATTGAGACACTAGTGCAGGAAGTAAAACAATAGCGGGAATATGGCCTTTCGCCTTTCAGTTTTTCCTTGCGCAAAACTTCCCATATAATTTTAGACAAAAATGCTTCAAATAAATGTAGATAATTAAAAAATAAGAAACATGGGAGATGACCAATATGCGATTCGACACCGACAAACTCCTACAGTTAAATTTCAGCGTTATGCGCACGCATACGACATGCGACACTGACGAACGACTTATTGTAGAACAGTGGTGGCAGTACGCCGAATAGCATTCTACGATAGAATACAAGCGAAATAGTTTCTATCGGTCGCAAAATTCGGAGCATACGCTATAGTATTCTACAATAGAAACTGACTTCGGGTATTTTCGTAGATTGTACTGTTCGATCTGAAAATATCATGTTATGTATACTATTGTACATGAAAACATATAGTGTTACTTTGACGTTTTACATTTGACAGATTAGTTATTTAATTTTTGTTGCTTTAAAATGCTGCCTGTACAAATTTATTATGTTCATAATATACTGGAACAACACAGAGAGAATGTAATTCATAGGCAGAATATTGAAAGACGAATTTTAAGAGATACGAGTGACCCTTTTAGTTTAAATGATACACTTTTTATAAATACATTTCGTCTCACTAAAGATATGGTTAATTTTATTTGCAATAGATTAATTCCTTACATGCGAAATTCAAATCATCCAAATGCTGTAAGTCCTGTGTTAAAAATATTATGTGCATTAAATTTCTATGCTACTGGGGCATATCAAAGACATGTAGGACAGCAGAATTTATTGTCAGTTTGTCAGCGTTCAGTCAGTGTATACGTAAAAGAAATTAGTCAGTTAATTATAGAACACTTGGCAGAAGAGTTTATTAAATTTCCGGCAACAGTTAATGAGAAACAAAGAATAAAAATTAAGTTTATGGAGAAGACAAGATTTCCCGGAGTCATTGGATGCATCGATTGCACCCATGTCTCAATATTAACACCAAGTGAAGAAGAGCACAACTACTTAAATAGGAAAGGCTACCATTCGAAGAATGTTCAAATAGTAAACTTTCGACAGAATTATTCATTATTTTTTTATTGCTTAATCTTGTTTTCTAGATTTGTGACTATGATTTAAAAATCTTAAATATAAATGCTCGATACGCGGGAGCATCTCATGATTCATATATCTGGAGACGTTCAAATATTCGTCAAGAACTCGAACAATGTTTCCAAAACGGCGAAAGAAATACTTGGCTGCTGGGGGACTCTGGATATCCTCTGGAACCTTGGCTAATGACCCCTGTTTTAAACGCTGCAGAAGGAAGTGCTCAAGAACGGTACAACGCAAGACATTCTGCTGCCAGAAATTGTGTTGAACGTTGTAATGGTGTGCTCAAAACAAGATTTCATTGTATAATGGGAGAAAGAGTTCTCAGATATACACCCGAAAAAGCTGGCTTTATTATTATAGCTTGTGCAGTTCTACACAATATGTGTATTAATGCTAGATTAGAATTTGATATTTTGCCTCAAGTTGATGAAAACTGTGAAAATAATGCTAGGAATAATGAACCAAACATATTTGAACGCAATTACAGGGATCAATTAAATGAGAGATAATAAATATAAAATAAAATATATTCAGTCTTATATTTGCGAGTACAGTTTCATATAAAATTATGAAAACGAAAACAACATTTTCTTAAACAAATAAACAATAATTCTAATTAAAAATTCCTACAACTATAATTGGTATATACAGGGAATTTATTTTAACATGCAACATATAGTCAATCACTTCCATGGTTACTCACTATTGTCAAAAAATGTCCATTTTAAAATGCAACATACAAAATTTGTAATTTTGTATTATCAAAACAAATTTCCAGTAAATTAGCCTACATACGATTAACAATAAAATCAAAACATGAATGTTGCACATCTTAACAAACTTTAGCTTACAAAAATTCATCTTTCATGTAATAATTGTTAAAAAATATCCCCATTCACAATGAGGCAATATTCTAGTCGGTCGTAATAGGAATTGGCACCATTTGTGATGTGTTCTGGACGTATCTCCTGTGCTGCAATACTATTTATAATGTTGCAGTTTAAAATGGACAAATATTACATTGTTGTCATTTTTTGATAATAGTGAGTAACCATGGTAGTGATCAACCATAATGTTGCATTTTAAAATAAATTCTCTATAGAAACAAAAACGCAGATGAAACTTAAAACAACATTTTTTACTCGTTCTTCTTTTCTAATACTTTAATAAGTTGCTCGAAGTTAACATTTATTTTGTGTATGTTTTCGTTAATTTTATTTAAAATATGTAAAATAGAATTATTATTCATTTGATATAGTTCATCTTTTATATCAGACTTTTCGCTGCGTTTTCGTTTTATTGGAGTAGTTGTGGTTGGTGTTTTGGATGCTGATGCTGCTGGCATTACATTCTCGATAGTAACTATTTCCGATTCGGCTACTAAATCTTGTATTACAAGTATGTCATTATTTGTTGCTTCCGTTTCACTGATAACAGTTTTTGGCAGTCCTATTTCAATTACATTAATGTCTCCTTCAACAGCCGTTTTGCCCATTAAAGACAATAATTTCTCTTCTAAAGATGTCAAACTGAGTTGAGAGGAAGGTCCTCCTCCGGTCATTTGACGTTGTGAATTAATTTTGCTAGCCTTTAACTTTGTTTTACTCTTCCAATCCGTTAATGTCTATAACAATAATAAAAGGAGAAAAATACTTATTATTTCAACATGTTTACAAAATATAAATTACCTTTTTCCATTCTTCCACAGTCTTCTCTCCATAACCTAAACTGTTCAAGCCTACCGATAATTCATTCCATAATTTTTTAAGATCATTTTTTCCGTCTATGCCACATACTCTGTTCGTGATTATTGCTGGATTTTCTTCAGCATATTCTAATAAATATTGCCAGTGATCAGTATTAACCCTCATCTGAAATTTATACATTTATAGAATTCAATATTACAATACAATGTATACAACTTTAGTGCGTACATGGTACATACCTTATATAGTTTAATTTTTATAACTTATAAAATTTAAGTTAATTGCCAATGTATTTATTATTCACTGCAGAAAATGACAGTTCTTCCTTTGGCTATAATCTTGTTAACAATAAAGATACAAATGTCTAACTGCGTTAGTTGGAGTGAGACAACTAGTGTGAGGCAAGGGGAAAGCATCGCTTCATAGCGGCATGCTGCCGATTTGTCGCTTTGAAGCGATAATGTGACGTCATGAGTAGAATACTATTTGGCGTACTACCACCACAGAACTTTTATATCCACTACTACACTCCACACTAGTCTACTCCATCCACACTCTACAGTACTTTCTCACATTTTTTTTTTTTTTTTTAGGATGCGGCTATTACACCGCCCTGAAGCTAGCCAAACGTGGTGCTAAAGTCATTATTACTAGTACCAATATTAACGAACTTAAAGTCATTCAAAGTCAAATGAAACAAGCATCTGGAAATGACAATATTATAGCAAAACAGTTGAATTTGTTGTCTTTAGCAGAAGTTAGAGCATTTGCTAAAGATATAAAAGATACAGAAGAAAGATTAGATATTTTAGTTAACAATGCTGGAACTTTATGGCTTGGACGAAACTTAACAGATGATGGACTGCTACCAGTTATGCAAGTTAATTATTTTGCGCCCTTTTTGCTCACAGTATTATTACTAGGTAAGTATAATGTTGAACCATGGACCATCTATGGCATAACCATGGCCGGTAAGTCTAAAAATCCGTTGTGGCCGGCACATGTTTATCTCTCGCCGTACCCAGTCGGGGCAATTACACCAACTGACGAGCTCCAATAAGAGCGAAACGCATCTGTGGGTACTAGCTGAGCACGGCCGACATCTGATGATGACCGAAAATTTGATTCAGACGCTGTAATCTTGTGAAACATGGCGAGTGTTTTCTAATATTTTATCAAGTTTATTAAATGGAACACCCCATTTTATTGCATGTCGAAAAAAGGAATAAAGTGTCGGCAGCTCCTATAATTTATGGAAAAAATTAGTGTCCGCCATTATTTAATAGTGTAGGTTTCATGACAAATGTTTACTTGTTCCGTTCTTTGCAAATCGGAAAACTGAAAAGCTGATGTGGCACAAAACGACTGATAACTTTTTTAAATTCAGGTAATTGTATAGGATGTTATGTAAGTAACATGCCATGCGTTATCACATAAACAAGGTTTTAAGTTATCGTAATCTGCAATAATTTCTTTTCTAACGTGCTTGTTACAATGGGGCAATTTAAAAAAAAAATAATTGTCGATTTTTTTTATGAAATCATAAAATCCATCTCATTTAATAAATATAATAATAGAAAATAATTTGAAATATGCGACTTTTCATTCATAAATTTGCTAATAAACTTTCGCGCTTTGAAATACGGACTAAATTTCACACAAATTCATACTCACACAAAGACAATTCTCTCTCACACACACACGCTTCACAACATGAAACAGTAACCTAACCTAAAAGTGTGACAGCTGACATCAAAAAATACAAGAGAGAGGATTATTATTACTTTCTATTTCTTTAAAAGTACTAGTGTAGTACAAGGTATGTAAATAAACCATTTATCTAAATAAATACCAAACCAAATAATCATAGTTCTAAATTAAAATGGTAGAGCTCGATTGTCGTATCCGTGAATATGTATTGTGTCGTCAGCCGTTGAAATATTTGAAATTAAACGCAACTTTAAAAAAATCATATCTCTGATTCTAAAGACTTGTAAGATGTAAAACATACACATACATGTTTAATTTGACCTATTTTTTCAAGAAAAAAATAAATCAGAAAATGTGAAATGACCCCATTGTAAAAGCACTTCAAGATGGACCAATAACAATTATTTATTACCTTCCTATTTGAAGAGATACAAGGTTAGTTAAATGAGCAAAATTGTGTCATTTTATATTAGAAAATTGGTCAAGTAGACAAAAAAAATTATATCAGCGGTTTTCAAAATTTGGGACAATATATACAGTGTGTCCCATTTAGAAGTGCCACCATTGGGATCTCGAGAACTATAAGAGATACAATGTCGGTTAAATGGAACTTTTTGTGCGCCTTTAGAAGGCCATCTCAGATGTGCTTTTGTTTTTCCAAAAATTCTCATAGGGCACTAGATAATGACAAAAAACTGAATATTGTTGATTTTTTCTTTCTCAAATAACTTCTAAACTATTAGTAATTGAGAAAAACGTTTCAAATATAAAATATAGATATTTTTGTTAACTAACCAGTGGCGCACAAAATAAATTTTTATATCCGTAAATTTTCGAGATATAACACAAACTTATATTTTTTTAAATGGAACCCATATCTGATTTTAGTCTCAAAAAAATCATTATTTTTTTCTCTTTTCAATGATGTAAGGGTAAGGGTTATTATGTTTTATATTTGTTTTGCTTCTAAAATATAATTTTTCTCTTTATTTTCCTGAACTTTCTTATTATTTCCCAAAAAAACATTATTATTTTTATTAATTATATTGTATTTGATCGAAATAATTTGTTTTATGCCTTTATTACTTAATATTTTTATTCTAGACTCATAATTACAAATTACACTATAATGTGCCAAGGGCGACCAGATACAAAATATTATAAAAATTTGTTTGATACAAGTTTTGAGCAAAACTTTCTAACGAAATAAATTATTTAAATAGAAGGAGTATTTCTAAATAGAAATCTACCAATATTTTCGAAATAAATATAAATTTAATAAAAAATAAGGAAAAAATAATAATTTTGAAGGCAAAACAAATATAAAACATAATAACCCTTACGTCGTTGAAAAGAGAAAAAAATAATGATTTTTTTGAGACTAAAATCAGATATGGGTTCCATTTAAAAAAATATAAGTTTGTGTTATATCTCGAAAATTTACGGATATAAAAATTTATTTCGTACGCCATTGGTTAGTTAATAAAAATATCTATCTTTTATATTTGAAACGTTTTTCTCTCTTACAAATAGTTTAGAAGTTATTTGAAAAAGAAAAAATCAACAATATTCAGTTTTTCGTCGTTATCTAGTGCCCTATGAGAATTTCTGGTAAAACAAAAGCACATCTGAGATGGCCTCCCAAAGGCGCACAAAAAGTCCCATTTAACCGACATTATATCTCTTATAGTTCTCGAGATCCCAATGGTGGCACCTCTAAATGGGACACACTGTATATACCGGGAGTTTATTTTATCAGTAAACATAGGGTATATCATTGCCATAGTTACGGTATGAATGTTTGACAGCAATGTATTGAAGCGTTTATTTTATGAGTAAACATAGGCGTTTAACATGGGAAGCAGTTTTTTGTAAATACAAAGTGTCAAGCAAAAAATCTAACCATGCTATTGAACATGATAATAGTACATTACATCTTGTACATTATTTAATATTAATTACTTTAATAATATTGCAAAAATTGCAATAAATTACAAAAATTTTCAAATAAATAATTGTTTCACTTTTTTATTATGCAATATGAAAAGACTTACAAATGTATCCGTGGCGCAGTGGTCATAACAGTAGTTTTTCATATTTTTGGTTGGGGTTCGATTCCCCATTGGGGTAATTATTTTATTTTTTTTACATAAAAATTGTTGAACTTTTAAAAATCAGTTTATATTTCCATATTACAATCATTTAAAAATAATAATAATATTGTAATAAATAAAGAGAAAATGATTGAGAATAATTGATTACAATAATCAAAATATTGATGTAATAACAATGCATTGTATTTTATTTGATAAATACAGTAAAGATATAATATCTACACAAATTTATTATATTTCAGTTATTTTTATTAATATCAAAGGAAATACAATGTATTGTTATTGCATCAATATTTTGATTATTGTAATCAATTATTCTCAATCATTTTCTCTTTATTTATTACAATATTATTATTATTTTTAAATGATTGTAATATGGAAATATAAACTGATTTTTAAAAATTCAACAATTTTTATGTAAAAAAAATAAAATAATTACCCCAATGGGGAATCGAACCCCAACCAAAAATATGAAAAGCTACTGTTATGACTACTGCGCCACGGATACATTTGTAAATCTTTTCATATTGCATAATAAAAAAGTGAAACAATTATTTATTTGAAAATTTTTGTAATTTATTGCAATTTTTGCAATATTATTAAAGTAATTAATATTAAATAATGTACAAGATGTAATGTACTATTATCAGTTCAATAGCATGGTTAGATTTTTTGCTTGACACTTTGTATTTACAAAAAACTGCTTCCCATGTTAAACGCCTATGTTTACTCATAAAATAAACGCTTCAATACATTGCTGTCAAACATTCATACCGTAACTATGGCAATGATATACCCTATGTTTACTGATAAAATAAACTCCCGGTATATATATATATAAATTTTGATTTTGGAATCGAAGTTTTTCAAAAAAATTAATTTTTATTTTCTAACTTCAAGTCTTTATTTAAACAGATTCGTTGTTGAACATAATAACAGCTTGTAGAAAGTGATACAAATAACACTTATGCCTAACTATACACTAGTTTATATACTAAGTTTATCATAAACAAATTTGATAAGAAATGATGGCATTTGTGATGGTAGTGAATCATAACTCTGTGATGGTAGTGAATCATAACTCCTCCCCTTCAAGAAATGACATTATTTCAGAGGATTCAATTCTAAGTCTATCTTTTCTTGGTTCACAATTTTCTTCTGCTTATATTCTAAAATACGAGTATATATTCTCTTTTTACATAATATGAGTATAATAATGATACTTTTAATACTTAAAATAATATATAATATAGGTACATGGTGATTGTCAATCCCTTTTATAGATTTGATTTGGTCTAGGTGTGTAATATTTAACTTGACTCTATTCAATTTATTTATTTCTGGTATTTGTTTAATTTCTATTTCTTTTATAGTGTCGAAAATGTATTCTTGATATAATGGTTCGTACTTTTGGAATTGCCAATTTTTTTATAGTGCACATATCTTGTTCATTGATGAAGATACCCTGTACTTGTTTATATTTGTAGTTGTCTCCGCAATTAAACTCTAAATTTTGGGGATTTGGGGAAAATATAATTACTTTATTTGTAAATGGTATTTGTGAAATGTAATTTTTTGTTGCAATCTCTTGGCTTAGACAATCATCATATATTTGTTTGTTTAGTATGTTATTAATACAATTGCTAATAGGGTTATAATTTGTTATACAATATTTATTATTTATAAATTTACGTATGGATATATATATATATGTTATTATAGCTAGAAATCATATTGTTTTCCTCTGCTAATTGTTTGTATGATAAATCGTAATATGGTACTGGAGTAAATTGTTGAATTGGGTATAAGGTTTTTGTGTAATTTGGGACCGCTAATAAGATGTGTATCTTATTATTTTGTAGTGTACAAGTAACATATACCGTTTCGAGTGTTTGTAGTATATTTGGGTTCTGTGTAATGTTTTGGAGACTACTGGGATCTATTATGGTTATGTCTAATTGATTTAAAGATCAGAATTCTAAGGATTTTATGACATTATCTACTATGCTTTTGAGTCTTTGAATATATATTAAAATTTTATTAATTTGGATTTCAGTGTGCATAAGCGCTTTCCAACTTTTGTCCTGTTTCATTATTACAATTACTTCGTTAATTGTCGTTCGTAGTTTATTTTCGTCTAGTCTTACAGTTTGTAATTCTTTGTTAAATTTAATGGTCAAAGTTTGTTGTTGGCGGATAATTTCGTTTGTTTGTGCCTGTAATACTTTTTGGTTACTACTGAGTTGTTCTAAAATTGTATTGTAACGTTCTTCGTCAGCAGCGTCTAAATTACCTGTTATTGATTTTATTATAGATCCGAATCCATTTATCAAACCTCTCTTCTTCCTTCTTCCGAATAATTTGATTATGTTAGTTTCGAGTTCTTTGAACATGAAATTTATAATTTTGCCATTTTCAATAAGAAATGTTTCATTAGTTAATTGTTTGACTTCATTATTGATGAGTTGCTCTAATTTTGTGTATTCAGTGTATATTGGATTTATGTCTTTATAATAATAGTGTAATTGTTCGCTTTCTTTTAGGTAGCACTTACCAATTGTATGCAATAGAAATCCGGGGTTACTTGTGATGTTTTTTATTTCGGCGAACCCATGTGAGGTTCTGAAACAGTTAAATTTTGATCTTATCAATTTTTACCTTTCGTTCTCTGCTTTTCGTTTTTGTATTTATTGTTTTGAACTTATCGTTATAATTCTTTATTTTGGATTTCAGGTATAAGGGTTTTTTGAATTTGGTTATTAGTCGGGGGTTTTGTTTTAGATATGCTTCATTTAATGTCTTTAATTTATTAATTTTATTGTTTTCTAGCGGTTCTCTAAATCGTTTGAGTTTTTCTTGTTTTATTTTGTTCTTTACTTGTACTAACTCTTTTTGTTTTCTTTCTTTGTAAACCTGCAATTGATTATTTATTCTTTCCTTTGGTCTTAGATTTGTGTAGTCTTTTCCGTACAGTACTTCGTTCGGGGTCATATTTGTAATTGTTTGTATTGAATTATTGTACGCGAATATACAATCATCAACTGTTTCTTTCAGAGATTTCAGCTTATGTGTTCTTGTTTTTATTCGTAGGTGTTCGATCAGCGTGGAGTGAAATCTTTCTACCGCGTTAGATTTCGGGTTTTGAGCAGACGTTAAGTGTAGTTCAATTTGGTTATTATGACAAAATGTTTTTAGGGATATATTATTAAACTCGCAACCTTGATCGCATATTATTTTCCGTGGAGGTATCTTGATTTTAATAAATGTTTCTAGCGTTTTTACTATTGTCTTACTTTTTTTAGTTTTGACTGGATATGCTTGTGCGTACTTAGAGAATTGGTCGTAGATTGTCAGGTAGTATTGTCCATCAAGGGTCAGGAGGTCTATGTTTATAATTTCGAAAGGTCTTTCAGGTGTTTCCGTGAGATTATCTATGAGCTTAATAGGTTTACGATCATATTTGCATTCTTTACAAGTCTGACAATTGTTTATAAGGGCAGTAATAGTGTTAATCATCTTTGGCCAATAGTATTTTTCTTTTAATTTGTTATAAGTTTCCATGATTCCTCTATGGTTTGTTTTACCTGTGTGGTATAGGTAAACGATTTCATTCTGTTCATCTATTTGCTCTATATCTTTTACCTCTTTATTAACTTTTATTAAGTTTAAAGTATTTACTTCGAAATCTTTTTGGATGATTTTATTTAGGGCGTTAAAGATTTTGTCGTCACATATACAATAGTATCTAACTTTGGGGGTGATGTAATCCTTTATGAACTCCTGTAATTGTGTATCTAATTTATCTCTTTCAATAGTGACTATTAGTCTTTGTTTTTTGTTATTGAATAATTTCTTGATGTCTACGTCATATGTTTTGTCTAAAGAAAATATAATTTGATTATCTGCTACATTTATGCGATTTTCTAATATTTTTAAACCGTTAATTGGGTATTCTTGAGCTGAATGTATAGTTTCTATATCGTCTTGTGTGTCTATTATTCCTTTTATTGAGTCATCGTCTTGCTGTATAATCTTTTCTAGTTCTATTCTAGATTCTAACTCATCGCTTAGCACGAAGTTTTGTGGTAGTGCATAGACGTTTATTTGTATGCATGTGTTTTCAAATACGGAGTTTAGTATTTTAATTAATTCATCCTTCGGTAATTTGTCCAATCCACATGATAAATATGGGATGTTAATTTCGTATAGGTCATTTTTTATTAAATAATCTCGAAGCTGTATTAGTGAGTTTTTTAATAATTTTTTATTGCATTCATCCCTAAATGATTCTTTTGAAAACAAGTGGAAAATGTGTTTATCATACTCATTTTGGATTATTATCTTATTTGGTAGTTTATTTACACAAAAGTTCCTACTATTGAATTGGTTATCTATTTGTTTTGCCAAACCTTTTCCGAACTTGTAATCCTTAGATATACAGTGCGCGAAGATGGGTGTCGTTGTTACGTCACCTACTTTAAAATTTATTTTGAATGTATTTCTGATTCTACTTAAAAAATCCGCGATTTTATTCGTTTTTCCTGCTATGTATTCTATCTCGAAATTATATTCGTTAAGTTCAATTTTCCATCTCATTAATTTTTGGTTGGCATTTTTCATGTTAAACAGCCAGGTCAATGGCCTATGATCAGTACGAATAATGAATTTTCGTCCGTATAGGTACGTCTTGAAATTCTGTATGGCCCAAACTATTGCTTTTAATTCTTTTTCAATGGTAGAATAATTTTGTTCATTTGTATTAAATGTCTTCGAGGCGTATGCTAATGGTTTTTCTTGTAGGTCTTGTACCTGCGAAAGTACAGAGCCCATTGCGTAATCGGATGCGTCGGTAGTTAATATAAATTTTTTATTAAAATCCGGGAATGAAAGTATTGGGGGATTTATTATTAGTTCCTTCATTTTCGTGAAACATTCCCTATATTCATTATTATAAATATCTATTGTAGACCCCTTGCGTAAACAGTTAGTGAAAGGCTTAGTTAGTTTTGAAAAGTTTGGTATAAACCTGCGATACCAAGATAGCTTGCCTAATAATGATTTTATTTCTTTCACTGTTTTCGGGATTTGAATATTTTGTATTACTTCTATTTTTTTCTCGTTTGGTTTAAGACCTTCGCTCGAGATTACAAATCCTAGATATTCTACTTCTGTTTTAAAAAATTCTGATTTGTCTATTTGTATTTTTAGATTTGCGTTTTTCAAGTACTCAAAGACCGTTTCAATATTTTGCAAATGTTCTTGTTCTGTATTCCCGAAAATGATTATGTCATCCAGATATACGAGACATATTTTACCTATTAAGTCTTGTAGGACTTCGTTCATGCACCTTTGGAAGGTGGCTGGTGCATTAATTAGACCGAAAGGCATTCTCAAAAATTCATAGTGTCCCGTGGTAGTGCTGAAGGCTGTTTTTTCTCTATCACTTTTGTCTATTAATATCTGATGGAAACCTGAGTGTAAATCGAGGGTAGTAAAGAATTTTGGGCTATTTATTTTGTCAAAAAGTGTATCGATATTGGGTATGGGAAATTTGTCTTCTTTCGTTTTTTGATTGAGTTTCCTGAAGTCAATTACTAGTCTGGTTTTCCTTTTGCCAGATGCATCTGCTTTCTTTGGTACAATCCAGATGGGTGAATTGTACGGACTTTTAGATTTTTGTATGACTCCTGTTTTTAATAATGTTTGCACGTGTTCCTCAATATATTTTTCATAAATTTGGGGTAACCGATAGTTTTTTGTGTATACGGGTACGTCATCAGTGGTATATATTTCGTGTTGTATTTTGTTAGTGGATGTTAACGTTTCATTTTCTTTTGGAAATAGTGAATCATATTTTCCTAATAATTTATACGATTTATTCTTTGTTCCTGGTTCTAAATGTTCATCGCGTATTTGCACATATGTTTCTTTATCTTTTTTGTCCAAATTTTGAATATTGAACTTCATCTGTTTCATTTTAATCGTGTTATTTGTAAAGTCTATTATTGTGTTCGTATCGCGGAGTATATCTGTTCCGAACAATAAGTTACATTCTGCGTGAAAATTTAAAATGAAAAATTTGTGGGTTTTTCCGAATATTCTAATCTCTACATACTTATCACATTTGACTTTGCTCGTCGCTGTTCTAAAAGTAAGGAATTCTTTAAGAATCTTCATTTTATTTTGTTTTATTGTCTGTTCCGTTATTAAGTTTATATTCGAACCTGAATCTATGAGAATTTTGAAATTTTGATATGTGATAATCGGGATCATTTTTGTATTTGATAACATCACATATTTTCTGTTATCTGGTCGGGATCGTAATCTAAAAAAGATTGATTATCGAATGTTTCATCTTGATCGTTAGTTACGTCCTCATCATTAATTTCATTGTCACAAGTATCTTCGGGATCTTGTGTTTCTAAGGCGTAATTTCTTTTTATTGTCTGTGTGGACATGGGTATTGTTGTTTTTGTCATTCCGGACATAGGTGTTGGTTTAAACTGTTGTCTCGTCTCTATACCATTTTTGATATTCTGTCTGGCAAACATTTGTTTACCTGAGGGTCTTGCAAGTTGAGGATTAAATGGTTTTGAGGGAAATTCTTGTCCTGGGAATTTTCGTGGAGGTGGGTTAAATTGTTTAAAAAAGGGGTTTTGTATGTTGGATTGATTATTTATTTTGTGGAGTGGTGATTTGTGTACTTGTGTAAAGTTGAATTCGTTAGTGAGTATCTGTTCACATTCATCCAAAGTTTGTATGTTTTTGCTGATAAATAGTGTTCTTAAGTTCAAGGGTATTAGCGATATAAAATGTGTAGTGATTAGTGTATGTATTTCTGTTGTTATTGCTTTCTTTTCTTCCTGTTTATATGTTAATAGGGCTATTTTTGATGTGATTTTGTGGTATGCGGTTTTGAATTTTCCTAATGTATCATTAATATCGTTTGTGTGAGTAATCCGAAGTAATGTTAACAGGGTCGTGATATACGTACTCTTATCTTCGAAATTATTCTGAAGATAAGTTTTTATCTCTTCCCAAGAGTTGAACTCTTGTGTACTTAGAATATCTCTAGCTTTGTGAGTGAATTTCTTTTTTTAGCAAGGAAAAACAGTATGTTTTTTGTATGGCTGTGAGGTTTAACGTATTCATTACTGAGTAAAAATTGTCAGCTTCCTTGATGAATTCCGGGAGGGTTTTTACCTCTCCATCATATTCCGGAACTCCATCAATGAAGTTTCTGATATCACTGATCGTAGCAGTGGCCATGCTGAATTTAATTTGAGATTTTGTTAATTCTTCAACTGAATATGATAAAGGTGAATTTATGGCCTCTGTTACTATCTGTTTAATTTTGTTGGTACTTTGTTTATTTGATACAGGTAGAAGTCTAAATTTGTCTTCTAATTCTCTGATATTGTCAGTGTTCATTAATTATATATTAATTTTGTATTATTATGTGTAACTTGTATATGCCTTGTGTCGGGGCTCGTTCTGATTCCTAACAGCGTTAGCCGTTCCTCAGAACCCTTAGTATAACAGTATTTGTTCGCGGACCGATTGTTATTACCGGCAAAAGTGTGCGTAATTACTACGAGTGTTTTGTAACTTACAACAGTATTATTATGATGTATGTTGTTCTCTGCATAGTAGTAGATGTCTTGATACGTTTCAAGTGGACGGGCGTTTGTATCTTTCCCTGCACCTTCGGTGTTGTCGATGGTGATGGAATGGGATGTTCTACTGGGGCTGATCTCCTTAATCTCGTTGGGTTAAAGATGGGTCGTGGTTAGACCCTGGTGCAACCACTGTTTAGGTTGATTGTTGATGGAGTGAATATTTATGTGTTTTCACTTGTTCGATCGCACAGAGCAACAATTGAAATTGTTGAATAAAGTATTGCGCAGACTTACGGCGAATTTCAGCACACTGCCTTCTTTATTTGCGATCCTACCGACTGCGCCAATTTTGATTTTGGAATCGAAGTTTTTCAAAAAAATTAATTTTTATTTTCTAACTTCAAGTCTTTATTTAAACAGATTTGTTGAACATAATAACAGCTTGTAGAAAGTGATACAAATAACACTTATGCCTAACTATACACTAGTTTATATACTAAGTTTATCATAAACAAATTTGATAAGAAATGATGGCATTTGTGATGGTAGTGAATCATAACTCTGTGATGGTAGTGAATCATAACTTATATATATATATATATATATATATAATGTCAAAATTAAGATAAAAAAGCACAAAATACCAATAACCCAACGTTTTGAAACGGGAACACACTCATCGTCCTAACGTTCATTCATCAACATGTTTAATTTTCACTTCGTTCAGTTTCATAACGTACAAATCTACAAAACGTTCATCTATGAAGTTGGCGCGTATCAAAACGTTTATTTCTCGCGCGCTTCCAAAATTAAACAGTACATCACTGTCTACTTAAATTCGGGTGTGCGTTTAGGTTATGTTTGTTTAAGATTATTTTTATAAAAGTTACGCGTCCAGATCTATGTGCATTAGGAATTTGTATACCTACCCATTTGTACTAAGTTAAACATTTTTCTTTGCAATTTGTTCTTTAGAATGTACTGTTTAAATTTGGAAGCGCGAGAGAAATAAACGTTTTGATACGCGCCAACTTCATGGATGAACGTTTTGTAGATTTGAACGTTATGAAACTGAACGAAGTAAGAATTGAACATGTTGATGGATGAACATTAGGATTTTGCATATCTAGCCTTTTCAAACGAGAGTACTATATGAATGACAGCTCTGTATGCCCCTCAACTCTCAACAAACATGGCAACGATTCTGTGACGTCATTGTGGAATAGTCAATAAAAAGTGTTGAGTAAGTTCAGTTAGTATTTTAGCACTCTTCTCTGCAGAAACCTTCTCGTACATTTTCTTGTTAGGTTTTAACTTTAAATGTATATGGTTGCATGAACGCTGTCATTGATAACTCTATCTATTTGTTTTGTTTAGTTTACAATTTAATTATTTGGTTTAGTTGTCTCCATAAACTCAGTATAAAACATAAATTTATCATTATTAATTCCTATGAATTTCAGCTTTGAACAATGATTTCAGTACACAATATTACTGCATCCTATAACACAAGCTGCAAGTACCTATAATCAAATTCACGTTTTTCTCTGTAATGTAATAACTTCTGCTTCTGTGATGATAATGAGCTACTGTTTTCATAAAATGTAAAAAAAAAAAACGAAAATAAAATGCTTTTCAGTAAAAATATATGGTTCGAGCCCCATACATCAGCACTACCTTAATTTCTTTCCATTTAGTTAATATAATCTAGTTGTTTAGTATAAAAGATGATAAAATTAATAACTAACTTAAATTATCGGTAATTATAACCATGCCAAACGGAGTTTATTGATATTTTGTTGTTCTCAAGATACATATCAAGATATGTTTTCTAAACTATTTCATGTTTCTATGTAAAACGACAATTCATTTTTATACCCAAAATTTGAAATGAATTTACGTAATAATAAAATCTCTAAGAAACAAGTATTGTTATGTCCTTATAACACGGTCGTACAAAACTATTACTAAATTTAATAACAAAATTTTGTGATCGTATAAAACAGATATTATTTAATAACTTTTAATGAAATCTGCGATGGAATAAAAAAGAGCATCCTGACACTTGGTTTCCAGTGAAGCAATTTGTCATACAATAAAAAAAAATGTTACAATGATGACATATAATATGAAATTAACATATCGATTTATGTTATTGGTATGTATTATAAAATAAATATTTATATATTATCACGATTTCTATTATTTAAGTAATTATAATTGATTTTTTTATAAGTAGGCCAACTGTTGGGATCGGGAATTGTACACGTTCCTGCATTTTTTTTATTAAATAAGCCGTATCCACCATAACTCTTTTTTGTGTTCCATTTTATATCATATTCCTTAGTAATACAAAAAAGTCAAAAAGTAGAGCGATTTTGTAAAAAATGTTATCTTTATTTTGCAATCAAGATTAGAAATTAAAGACCTTGGAACAAAGAGAGGATAAATCAAAATTCTCACTTTTTTAAAAAAAGCGAAAAATTAAAACAATAAAATAATATTATTTTTGAACTTATTCTTAAAGATTAAACTATAATTTAGCGGAGAATGGGACTTTGGGAGTTTGCTAATAAAAAAAGCTATTTTTTCAAAAATTATAATTTGATGCAAAAATGGGATACGTCGCATAAAAAAATAACTGTTCTTATTACAGAAAATTTCTTCTTTAGACATGGTTATTCAGATATCTAGCGCTATGAATACACTGGACCAACACAAATAACTGAATAGAAACTGACACGCACTTGTACGTACATATCTATACAAAATACAATAACAATGTGAGACTTTGGTGTAAAAATGGAATAAGTTCTTGCACAAATCACATATAGCGGGTATGTTTTGTATGCTTATAACTCCGTTAAATTTCATTAGATATTCATCCTTTTTATATCAACTAAAATAGCTACGAAACGTAGAACAAATCTCTATTTCGCCGATTTTGGAGTTACCCCTTTGTTGCATAAGTTCTTTAATTATATTATATTTTTCGAATAGACCCTTCCAATTCTATTAAGTTAGTCCACCGTTTTGAATTCCACCATAGCAGAAATTTTTTGGGTACAAAAACGCAACACTCTCATTGTCATATCGTATCAATAGTATATTGTATAACTAGTGCTGAAAGTTGGATATTTCACATGAGTGTGAAATACCCTTTCAGCACGTGTTGTACACGATATTTTTCCGACGACCACATGAAAAAAACAATATAAAATTTACACAAAAATATTGAAACAGATTATGTTAACATCATTGCTATCAGAATTCAAATTATGTTAAAATCTGATAAATCAGGGTCCAACCTGCTTAACCCGTGTAAATTTAGCAAATTATTTGCAACTGTCAAATTTTTAAATACAAATTTTTAGGTTAGTTCGCTCAGTTATCACAGCGTGTGATAAAATCATATCACACAGTTGCGGACGCATCTGATTGGCTAACGAGATTTCATATCACACATCTTTGCTAGTGATGTGCAACTTTCAGTAATAGCGTAGCGTGTGAATTTATGAACTTTTCGTATTGGTCGTCGGAAAATGAATTTTCATAATTTCATTCAATAAATCAGTACATTTATGTGTGAAATAACTAGTTAAATTTATGTTAATTAATAATCCCATTTATTTAGATTCTACTTCTATTAACGTTAAAAATCTCTTGTATTTACATTTTATATTTACATCGCACATCCTGATTATTTGTATTTATAAAAGTATAATTTGAATATAATCTACCTCTTGAAGTAATTAAGATAATTATTTATGATAAACTCGGACATAATTGATAAAGCAAAAGTCATCTATTTATCATTAATTTATATTATAGGAAACAACGTTTTCTCATCAGTGATTGATTACACATTATATAATACTAAAAATATATGTATTATCGTATTGTAATTGCATTCATAAAGTATTCCATTGCTTGCTAGACATTCTTTTGAAAAATGGATTGTTTACGGAATTTTGGAAAAAAACTCCTGAAATGTATAAAGTGGTATCCCATATCAGGAATTGAATTAATAGATAATTGTAATATATTTTTTCATTGTTTTGGGTATAAATGTTTTACTGTAGAAAAAAATATTAAACATTACTTTAAAATGGGACTAATGAAGAATAAAATAGTACACAATTTGGAAGTTACAGGTATTTATAATATTTATTAGGAAATATATCAATCTATATGTCAAAATATTCCCAAGGGCATTCATAGTGTTTGAGGACATTGTAATACTAGATTCATTTTCATTTCCGGGCGATAGACATATTACTATATACACCACAATTTTTAATTTAGTATTCGTATGAGCAAATTTACGAGTACACATCTTCATTGACCATAGTCAATGTGAAATACATAGCTGAATGCACCAAATAAATAATTCTAATAATTAGAATAATACTACCTTTTAGTTTAAGTTATGTATATTTTATTCTAAACCAACATATCGACCGTGTACAATGCTACCTTCTACAAGGAAAACAACAAAAAATGTAAGTGGCCGAAACGTTAGTTTAAAAATAAAATATACAGAACTTAATCTAAAAGGTAGTATTATTCTAATTGTTATTATGAGTTCTGAAAGATTTTATAATAATTGAAATAATTCTTGTTCTTAGTACTGATGCTGAAGTTTGAATCCAACTTAGAACAATTATTTAAAATTATTGTTTTACATAAGTGAATCTTGTTGTACATTCACTACAACACTTTTAAAATGCTCGTGAGTTGTTTGAATGGTAGAAATTTAAATTTTCCTGCTATTTTTTCTATACATATTTACTTTCACATAATCTAACGCACAAATTTTTAAATCCACACATCTATTATTTATCGCCAAATTGTCCGTCGCCCAGATAGCAATCGCCCAGTTGCCGTCGTCTCATGTTCGTTGTCTGATGTACCCTAAGTTTAAAAATATCTTAATTAGATTGGCAATAGGTAAGAATTAGTGTTATTTTTACATGAATATTTATTGTTCTATGTCTGTGTTAAGTAGTATGTTATAAGCGAGATACGTATACGCCCTGCACGTCACTGAATATAAAAAAATATATTAATTTTCCAGTTTTTTACTTGTATCTAATTTATATTTATTTTTTTAAAACAGAAAATGAGAAAACTACTAAATCCATAGTTTAAAATAATGGTTGTGATAATAAACCAAATGAAATTATCAGTTAAGTATTACATATTGTTCATTTTTCGTAATAATAATAATATGGTCTTTATTTAGCTATAAGCTATACAGGGTACTTTTCTTCACTCACCATTGGGATGTCAGAAACTATAAGAGGTACGAAGTCGATTAAATTAGGGTAAAGTTACTCCATTAATTTAAAAATGTTTTTGTTTTTCCTGAAAAAATCATAGGTCACTAAATTATTCCTAAAATTCAAATTTGTTATTTTTTATTTTTACGAAAAATTTCTGAATATAAAATAATTTGGGATTTTGGTTTGCACTTCATTAGCACACTTTTTATTTGTAGTTGAACGACGATGCTCAAATATTTTACCATTGTTAGATTTCGAGTTATAAGGTAATGATTGTTATATGTACGCCATTAAAAAGTTACAATGATGAAAAGAGATTTCCAAAAATGCAACAGTTACTGAACTTATAGGGTAAAAACAATGATTGTGACAATGTTGTCACAATTAATATCAAGTAATATGTTTGATTGAAAAAAGCTAATAGTATACGTACATGTATTGAAGAACTAGTTTTATGACAATGTTTTCCGCGCGAGCCCTGGCGAGTTTTCTAAATGACAAGTGCGAGAAAAGTCTTATAAAATGAGTCCTTTATTCTACTTTTTATACTTTGTGTTTTTTAAGTGGCTATGTATGCAAAGCCCTAATGTTCATTCATCAACATATACAATTCTCACTTCGTTCAGTTTCATAACGTTCAAATCTACAAAACGTTCATCTATGAAGTTGGCGCGTATCAAAACGTTTATTTCTCGGCGCTTCCAAATTTAAACAGTACATTCTAAAGAACAAATTGCAAAGAAAAAATGTTTTACTCAGTACAAATGGGTAGGCATACAAATTAATAATGTACATAGATCGCCCTGTTCAGACCTTGCCTTGTACATTTTCATAACGTACAAATTGTAACAAGGTGAGAATAGTGAAATAACAAGTAATAACTTTAATATAAACTCTTCTAAATTATAGTTTCAATATCAACATTTTAATTCTATCATCTTTGTAAGTCAAAATTCTGTTTAGAAATAATAATCATATCTCTGTTTAGTCTAGATGTCAACAGCGTAGACATTTATTGTTTTGACAATTAACTGTATAAGTTATTGGCTAGACTACGTGAAGTCTTGTTATTTTGCTATGGAGGCTACACCCTCGCACCCTTCTTTAGATATACGTTGAAGAGATAACCCTTTGTTTAAAGTCAGTCGCGTTTTAAGATTGAAACGAGTCAGGTCAGACATGTAGTCCGTGTTTAGTTTTTGGGCGTTTTCCGCCAGTACTATTACAATGTAACTGTAAGAGTATAGTTTTATGTTAGTAGTTTAGTGTAATTAATAATAATGATTTAGTATTAATGTAATTATGTGTAAATAAAGTTAGTTAAAATTAGTTTAAATATTGTGTGTGTGTCATCCGTCCAAAATATGTTCATAACTCTATCATCAAGTGTTAAGTGCTTAGTGATAGTGAGCGTTTAAGAGAGTGTTCCTCCTCAGGAAACCAGTAGTCGTTCGGTGAAGTGTCCACCAGTTAGATAAAGTCACCGTTCGGCAGGAGAAAAAGTGTCATCGTTCCGTAAGAAGTAATTAGAAGCATCTAACTACCCCCCCCCCCCCCCCCCCCCTGTTACATTGGCGCAGTCTCGGGTAGGATAATATAGAGTACTGTTTAACTCTATTTATCCGAAAAGTTCCTACATCAATTCGAAATTATTAGTTTGTGACCGTGGAGAGGGAAGTCAGCGAAGATGTATCCGTATTCGACCACGACGCCAACGATGACACAGCCGTATCAGCCGTCACCAAATATGCTTGACGTATTACTGTCAATAAATACGTTTTCGGGTGATGGCAGGGTGGAAGAATACATCCACAACATGGTTTCAGCGAGCAGAAGATACGGCTGGGATGAAGTTTTTCTCGGCAGCGCAATGGCGTTTAGGCTCAGTGGTAAGGCAAGGGAATTATATTTTGCAATTCCATTGTATAATCAGCCTTCCACTGGAACAGAGATGGTGCGTTGGTTAGAAATAACCTATGCAGGACGCACCATATTACCGCCATCGTTTTTCCCGTCTTGTACGCCAAGATTTTATGGGTCAGCGTGGACGCACCAGCAGGTCTACGCACCGTATGCAGCATCAGAGCCTCCAAGATATGCGTCGCTGGCAAGTGGCCACGTTTCGGTTGGACTTGGAGAACCAGCGCTGCCTGTGGCGAAGATCAGTTTAGCTGAAATTGAGTCGCTACTTGCAGCAGAGGATCGGCATGCGGTGGTAGATATTCCGCGTCCACAAGGTCGACAAAGTGCGACAACAGCCGTCACAGCGAGTGACGATGAGGGCGTACAGGAAGGGAAAATAATTGAAGAGGATTGCCTGCCGGAGAAAACTACTGATTATGAGGCTGAGGACGAACACTAAAACGACGTAGCTGAAGGACACAGCTACGTAGATGATGAACATATGGATGACACAGTATATGATAACAATCTGCACGCTAAGGACCTGCAAACGGACTATGAAGAGGACTTCGTGGATGGCGTCATGGACACGGTTTCCGACGAGGAAAATGTGCAAGATTTACGCAACCCTGGGAAGCACGCCACTGGTTTTGCCTTAAGTTCCCCTGACGTCAGACGCATCCCTGTTAAGTTTTTTGCTTTGCCGAGTCAGAGACCCCTGTGGTGCGAAGAACCGCCCCCGTTTCCCCTCAGTGATAGTGCAGTGTTCCTTGTTTTTTTATGACAACTGTGTGATGGTTTTGTTAGTGTTTAGTTTGTGTCGGTAGATAAGGTTTTAGGAACATTAAGTAGCATGTTAGAATAGTAATGTTCATTAGTTAAGGAAATAAAATATACCCTTTTCCTTTTTAGCAATAATTATCTGTAGAAGATAATTATTTTGTACTTGGTATTTGTTGGAATATCTCAGTTTTTATGGTTTTGTATACGTTAGCGACGTTACATGTTTTTGCAATTTCATGTTTTGTATTTTGAGTATTTGCAATTTGTTTTGTTAGTTTTTGATATATGTTAATGTGTTTTATGTTTCATATGTTTGCAACATACGTTTTATGTGACATTGATTTGTATTTTATGCTTTTGTGCATTGTGTTTACGTATTTGCAGAATATGTTTTATGTTCTATGTATCTTTGATTTATGTTTTCGTTTATTTGGATTTTGATCCATGTATTTGCAACATATGTTTTATGTTTAGTTTATCAATGATTCATGCTTTTGTACATTATGTTTTATGTATTTGCGACATATCTTTAATTTGTCATTTGTTTATGTATGTGCTTTGTTTCGTGCATTATGTTTTGTGCTTTCAGGAGTTGGTTATTCTTCAGTGAGCAGGTATTAAGAATAAATATATCAATTTTGGGATATATTTATGTCTTAAGGAAGGGAGAGTTGTAACAAGGTGAGAATAGTGAAATAACAAGTAATAACTTTAATATAAACTCTTCTAAATTATAGTTTCAATATCAACATTTTAATTATATCATCTTTGTAAGTCAAAATTCTGTTTAGAAATAATAATCATATCTCTGTTTAGTCTAGATGTCAACAGCGTAGACATTTATTGTTTTGACAATTAACTGTATAAGTTATTGGCTAGACTACGTGAAGTCTTGTTATTTTGCTATGGAGGCTACACCCTCGCACCCTTCTTTAGATATACGTTGAAGAGAGTTTTTTGTTAGTAGTTTAGTGTAATTAATAATAATGATTTAGTATTAATGTAATTATGTGTAAATAAAGTTAGTTAAAATTAGTTTAAATATTGTGTGTGTGTCATCCGTCCAAAATATGTTCATAACTCTATCATCAAGTGTTAAGTGCTTAGTGATAGTGAGCGTTTAAGAGAGTGTTCCTCCTCAGGAAAGCAGTAGTCGTTCGGTGAAGTGTCCACCAGTTAGATAAAGTCACCGTTCGGCAGGAGAAAAAGTGTCATCGTTCCGTAAGAAGTAATTAGAAGCATCTAACTACCCCCCCCCCCCCCACCCCTGTTACAAAATATTGTTTTGTACATTTCTTGTCTTATACAAATTCCTAATGCACATTGATCGCCATGTACGTATCTGGGCGTGTAACTTTTTTAAAAATAATCTTAAACATAACCTAAACGCACACCCGAATTTAGGTAGACAGTGATGTACTGTGTAATTTTGGAAGCACGCGAGAAATAAACGTTTTGATATGCGCCAACTTCATGAATGAACGTTTTGTACATTTGAACGTGAGAATTGAACATGTTGATGAATAAACATTAGGACGATGTGTGTGTTCCCTTGTACGTACCAAAATATTTAATAAAATGTAGTATTGTAATTGGTGACATTGGGTTGGCATTTATTCAATTACGATTTATGAACATAATTTTAGTACCAACCTTCTCCTACTTACATTTAGTCGAAATCGTAGCTCAACTAGTTTTCGAGTACCCAATAAATAGGAATGACACATAAATTACTGTAAAAAAGTTCCTTAAATTACAGTATCACATTGAAATTAAATGTCTAATGGGAAATGAATATTACAGTCAGAAAAATTTCGATATGTATTTTTTTTATTTGAGTTAGCTCAAAATTTATGTGAGCATTAATAAAATTCATAAATCATGCTGCAAAAATCCATTGCTTGTCATTATGTCACTTTCACGTACGTATTACCATCATTACCAGTCAACTTTTTATATGGGAAATAAAATTGTCAAATTATTGTATACGTATAGAATTCAAATAACTCGATTTGGTGGCTAAGCAGGTTAATACATATCTCGTTATGACGTAATAACCCGAACCATGTTCCGTGCATTCGAATCCCGTCGACCGACAAAGTGTAATTTGTCGTAAAAAATAAATAGAGCTACTTGTATTTATCACACTCGGATGCTATAAACTGGCCACTTATACATCTTGTACAGGGTGTTCAGCAACTTAAGACAAAAAATTAAAGGGTATATACTGTACAACGTGCTGATCATAACAAAAAAAGATTTTTTTATAAATTCACAAAAAAATTGCATCGTATTTCAAGCAAACATTTTTTTTGCCACTGGTCGGAAACTATTTTTAATAATTTTTTCCAAATCTTCTACAATGAAAGTAATTGTTTACCTAATATCTATTACTAATAAATGTCTAATATTGCGTAATTGGAGTCTCGTGCTAGCAGTCGAGGTGAGCGGGCATGAGCCGAGTGCCAGTGCTGTGCGGAGATTACAAACATCAAATAGTGTTTAAGCAATTAATTAATTAAATTAACCTTTAACTACTCGCGCCCATTTTTGTAACACAAGTACTCGCGTGGTGTACTTTATACATCAGTAACAAAAGGTGATATAGAGCAATGAAATAAAACAAGATTTTGTTTAATATATTCTCAATATATTTTGTAATTATTTAAGAACAAAATATGATAAAAAAATATTCATACTACCTTATGTTAAAATAATAAACAAAATAAAAGCAATCGTAAAGATAAAAATAATAAAATTGCTTACAAAAACTAAAAAAAATATTTTTGCAGACTTTTCTGGATATAACTATTCGCTATTACTTAATTATTGTATTTATAATTAGTATTACATTTAGGGCAAGTAATTGCATGTTCCTTGTATACAATTTTTTTACATAGCGTTATACAGAATTTGGCTGTTTATATATAATAAACAAAAAAAGAAGATATTTAATGCAAAGTAAACAAGTTAGAAGTTTCAAAATATACTCACATAACTACCCGCGTGGTGTATTCTGTACACCACAAGGAACACGTACTAATTTAAAATCAAATAACTATGTTTTCCGTACAGCTGTCACAACGGTAATGAAAAGGATTATAAAAGAGAGTTCAGTAATAGGTCAGGTAGCTCCGCAGTAGCGCGAAACTATTGAACTCAAAATTACAACTATTTTAGTCCGAGTGGTGTACAAAATACGCGCGAGTAGTTAAAGGTTAAACTTTTAAATTCTTCCGAAGAATAATACACCATCATACATAATACAAAACAAAAAGGAAAAATAAATACGAAATAGGTAAAATGCCGGAAAAAAGTGGCGGAATAACTAATGTACCAACTACAATTACTACCGTAATTACGACAACAAGCGTAGTAACTTTAAATACTTTTACCACAAATATTATAACTACACCAATTACAAATTACAACACCAATCCAGTATGGTCTATCGCCAAACAGCGATACGCTAACGGCTATTAGTACCCCAAGAACCAGACGAAATAGTGACGCATCAATTAGAACAAACTCGAGAACCCCTTCGCCTTCATTGTATTTTACACCTACAACTGGTCAAACAATTCCACTTACATATACGGCGGAAAGATATACCCAATCTACTATACCCCTAACACAGTCTTTTTTCTTGGCAAAATATCAAAAGAAAGAGAGGCAATGAGGATAAAATAAATGAATAGCAATCTAATAAAAAGAGCAATGCTGAACAAAGTAATGAAATACCAACTTATAACAGATACTCGGTACTAAATAATGAATTAAATGAAGAAGAAATGGTAATAGATAGCAATACAACAAATGAGAAAGAGTATAAACCTCTCCCTATTTACATACAAGACGTAAATAACTACTCTGAGATGATCGCAAGCAGGGAACAACGGTAAGTTTCACTGCTATTGCCGCCGTTGGTGCATAGCTAGCGACACCAGTAGATCTGGGCACTAAAGAGTATAAATCAGTTTATGCCTGTTAGATGGCTCACTAGTCCCAAACTTAAAAATTATATTTTTTGAAGCTAATTAGTGTTGTGTATTACCTAACTAATTAAATTCATTTTATACGAGAAATTGTGAAGAGCAGAATAAAACATGAAATATTGTGATAAAATAATATTATATATTTCCGATTTTTGCTTTTGTGAGTTTAAGGGCCTTGTGTGATAGTGTTTTTTCGAATATTTGACTTGTTGAATTTGGATTTTTCGTAGTAAAGCTGTAATCTACATTTATAAAGGTAAGTTTCAATTATTTATACAAATTAGGGAAAGTATGGAAATCATTTATTTAGATGTTATTGTTACTCATTTATTATTATTATTATTACAATAATTTTATTTCAACAGATGCTTTTCCTTTGTTGTGTATCAACGTATTACACGTAGAAATCTTTTACTTTGGTACGCTTTGCAAACCCAAAAAAGAAATTGGAGTTATTAAGTTGGAAACACACCATCAACATCTAGATCTATACGATAAGAAGATAGCTGAGTTCATTTACAACAAGATAATCGTTGAAATATAAACAACGCAAGTAAATTGTAGGTAAGTAATTTTCAATGTGTTGTCATAACTCATAAATAATATAATACATTATTATAGGACTTCGTCACCAACTGGCTCCTAATGTCATCACTTCCTGATGTGCTGTTCCTGCGACCGACTCTATGTGGTACTCTAAGGACTCCAGAATTCATCATACGAGGCAGTCCACAAGCAATTTATCAATTTATCCTTGTACTTGTACCTGTTTCTTCATTTCATCATCTCTTTGTTCTTCTACCGCGTCGAATTTATAATGGGACAGCCCAAGCTTTCCTTCGAAAAACTTCCTTTGCTCATCATTGTATCACAATTATTATGAAGTAATTCTAATATGAGAACTCGTAAACATACTCATCGTTAAATATCCGAAGACATATAGCAGATCAACGAACAATGTATTATGTTTTTCAGTGTTTTTAACACATTTAAGAAGATGATGAAATTGAAATATGATCAAACTATAATGATCGAACAATAAGTTTTATCATGTAAAAATTCTAAATTATTCGATAATATCAGTTTGAGAGTGAATTATTTCACATTAACTTTTTTATTAAATTGCTCGTCATTCTCAAAGTAAGCGATTTTTATTTTGTAAAAGAAAATAGTTATAGGACAATATATTTAGAAAGGAAATGACCATAAATGTCTATGTTATGTCCATATGGTTAAAATTATTGTATGTTATGTATATTGCATGAAACAGTGGTTAATAATGAATCAAATTACCGATTGTGTCAAAAAGTAACACACATATTAATCACTAAATGAAAAATATGTATTACACGTTCATTTAATTTCATATTCATAAGAATATTGAACATTCATTCAGTAATATTTAGTATACTATTTAATATTTTAAACTTATGTAGATATTTCATATGTTTTGTATGATATTCCTTGATAATCTACCAATTTTGTTATTGCACATGGAGAAATAATTTCGAATTATTTGTATAAGGGTTTGTTTATGATGTTTTTTATTTATAAATTTATATTTATGAATTAAAATGCATTTATTGGTTCATGATGCATTTGGATTTGTAATATAGATTTACAAATTTTTATATTTGAAATTTTTTAATCTTACTAACGTGACAGTTGCTGACATCAAAAATAGGTCATAAAACTGGTAATTTATATAATAAATGTAATTCATAATGGATACTCAATGTTAATTAGGTATGGAATTGATTTCTGATGTAGAATTGCGCAGTATTTTGTACAACAAGATAACCAAAACATTTATTTGATTCGATTAATTCATAAATCATGCACCAGTGCGCTAAATCTAATTTATAAATCTAAGTTTGTAAATTCAATACATCATACACAAACATTAAGATACACTGAATGAATAAATATGTACATATTCATATTCCAATTGATAATAAAATGAAAATGTATCAAATTTGTAAAACGTAAACTGAGAAAATATTAATGTAACAAAATGATAACACTAACTACGCTGTGAGAGATATGTAATTATTATGTTTTTGCTAAATTTACAATGTTTATAATCTATATATACACATATATTATATTTTTATAACGCAACTTTGTATAATTTGTATAAATAAAAAAATATTTGAAAAAAAAAACTTTATATATTTATTTCAAATTTAATTTACAGGCGCGTGGAATATAAAAATTGGTACTAGCGCTTACATAGCGGCCACGGCACCAACTAATCAACAAGGACGTTTACGTGGTTAATTGGTTATATCATTGAATGCCCGTTCCCGGTATTCCCTGATCGCAAGCATACAAACAGTCATAGCACAAAGTGAATTTACGTGCAAAACATTATCAAATAGCGTAGTAAAATTCTACAGTGCAACATCAACCGTTTATAAGAAATTAGTTTCGTTTCTAAAAGAACAAACATAGCATTTCATACATATCAGCCACGTCAAGAAAAGGCATTCAGAGTGGTCATCAAAAATCTTCACTACTCAATAGCACCTGATGAAATTCAAGAGGCGCGCTGGAAAGCGAAGGATTTGTAATACGAAATATAAGTAATATACAAAGCTGGAAAATAAAAATCACTTTCTATGTTCTTCATTGACCAAGAACCAAATCAAAACAATAGAAAGATCTACAAACTCTAATACTTATTAACAACATAATTAATAGTCGAAGAACCTCGTAAGATAATGGAATTCCACAGTGCATGAGATGCCAAGAATATGGTCATACCAAATTATATTGTAATAAACCATTCCACTGCGTAAAATATGCGGGTAACCATCCTAATAAAACAACTTCTCCCAAGTGCGTACTATGTGGGGGAGGTAAAACTAATTACAATAATAATAATAAAAAAAATTATATCATCAACCCAAGAACGACAGAAAAGAATAATTATCCTCAAGCCAGCCAAAATAGAAACATTACTAGATATTCACAAGTAATACAGAATCAAAGAAACGATTCAGATGCACAAAATTATAACGTTATACTTAACAATTTCCTCAGTAAATGTGAAACATTGATAAATCAATTAATGAACCAAAATGGAATGATAATTAACTTACTTACCACGTTAATAAATAAAACTAGTATTGACTAACTTCATAAGAATTGCCTTATGGAATACAAACGGTCTGAAACAGCATAGACAGATCTCTGAGTCACACTTCACAAATAGAAACTATTTTAGCATGAAGAAATATAAAACATATTGTACAAATCACCCTGATTGTACAACGCATGGCGGCACAGCTGTCATTATACGAGAAAATATAAAACACCAAGAAATAATAAAAATACAGAAAGACTTCATGCAAGCAACAAAAGTACAAATCAAGGAAGCAAATGGAACACTAGTAGTAGATGCTGTCTACTGCCCACCAAGGACTCAATAAAAAAAGATCAATTTGAAGAAGCCTTCAACCTACTAGAAAACCGATTTATATCGGGTGGGGATTTTAACGCGAAGCACCCTTGATAGGGATCTAGGCAGATAAAACCTAGAGGCAGGCAGCTTCACACTGCTATGATCAACAAAGGATATGAACACGAAAGTATCGGTAAACCGACATACTGGCCTACAGATCCAGCCAAAATCCCAGACCTCCTAGACTTTTATGCAACAAAGGGCGTATCTTCAAGCTATAATAAAATCGAAGAATGGATTGATTTAATGTCAGACCACTCTGCAGTTATTTTCACATTAAGCTCAACAATAATAGAAAAAGAAATTAGGCCGACACTATCGAACAAAAAAACAAACTGGAAAATGTTTCATGAACACCTTACAGACAACATTGATATAAGCATCCCACTAAAAACAGAAGATAATATAGAAAATGCAGTAGATACATTAACCAGAAACATACAACACGCAGCCTGGATTTCAACTCCAGAGCAAAAATCCTTCCACCCTACTATAACTAATTATCCTAAGCATATTAAAGATAAAATAATCGAAAAAAGAAGAATAAGAAATCGATGGCATTTACACAGATTACCTAGTGCCAAGACGCTTCTTAACAAATTAAATAAGGAAGTTAAAATAATGATAAACGAAATAAAAAATGAATCATTTCAACACTATATTAGTAATCTTTCTCCATATGCTCAAAACGATCATACGCTTTGGAAAGCCACGAGATATTTAAAAAGAACAACACAATGAATACCTACCATACGCAAATCTGACAATTCGTGGGCTAGGTCCAATAAAGAAAAAGCTGATGTATTCGCCCAACACTTATCGAATATCTTCAAACCAAACAAGTCACAAATCTCAGATGAAGAAGAAAAGGAAATTCTCACATTTCTAGAAGCTCCATTATAGCTCAGTCCGCCAATTAAAAATATCAAAATAGAAGAAATCAAAGAAGAAATAAAATATCTGAACAACAAGAAAGCACCCGGTAACGACTTACCCCAACTACCAGAAAAAGCTCTTACCTATATAACACAAGTTTTCAACGCTATTATAAGATTACAGTATTATCCAGTACTATGGAAACTCTCTTATGTAATCTTAATTTTAAAACCGGGTAAAATAGAGTACGAACCTTCATCATACAGACCTATATTCCTGCTACCATGTCTATTTACAATACTGGAAAAACTTATCCTATATATGAAGTCGAAGATTACAACTTAATTCCCGAACATCAGTTCGGCTTTAGAGAACGACACTCTACCCTATAACAGGTACATAGAGTAGTCAAAAAAATTGAAAATTGTCTAGAGGTTCAAAAATATTGTACTGCCGCATATCTTGACATCACTCAAGCTTTTGATATAGTGTGGCACACAGGTTTATTATATAAAATAAAACAAAAATTACCTCATCAGTACCATCTATTAATAAAATCTTACCTGTCAGACAGAAATTACCAAGTTGTAAACGAAAACAACCTTTCCTAAATATACCCCATACAAGCAGCTGTACTCCAAGAGGGTGTACTGGGCCCGATACTCTACGTAATAGTCACTGCCGATTTACCTTGCAATGATCAAGTAACAACCGCCACTTTTGCAGATGATACTGCATTACTAGCAACTAACGAAAGTCCTATAGAAGCATCCAGAATCTTGCAAGGTTCACTTAACAAAATACAAGAATGAGCGAAAACGTGGCGCATAAAAATAAATGAAGACAAATCGGTACACATAACTTTCACAATGAAAAGATCTACTTGCCCAAGAGTTAGACTAAATAACAAAGAACTTCCCGAAAAAACTAATGTCAAATATTTAGGCATATATTGAGAAAAGATTGACATGGGAAACTCACATAAACGCAAAAAAGAAACACATTGAACTCAAAATAAACTCAAATGGCTAATTGGACCAAGATCCAAACTACCGCTAAACAATAAATTATTATTATTATATAAAACAATAATAGTCCCCATATGGACATACGGACTATAGCTATGGGGCTGCGCAAAGCATTCACATATAAATAAAATTCAACGAATTCAGAATAAAACCTTACGGATGATTACAAACGCACCTTGGTTCGTTAGAAATGATGTGTTGCACAACGATCTGAAAATAAAAACCGTTCAAGAACTAATAAAATATTTTTAGGTAAATACGAAAACCGACTCAACGATCACCCCAACAGCTTAGCCATCAACCTACTCGACACTTCCCAAGAAGTAAAAAGACTGAAACGAAAAAAGCCTATGGACCTGATTTAGAATAATTTAAATAACAGAGGAATCATCGCTGGATGCTGACCTCATACACATGATGTATTGTTAAATTATAATTTATGTATATCGAATTTGCTGGTTAGCCCAGAAAGTCTAGTTGCAAATAAATTATTAAAATAAAAAAAAATTGTGTAGGTAATTAATAGTTTAATTTAATTTGAAAGGTGGTAAGGAATTCTTTCGTCAACATTGCTGTTAATTATCATTTATTTTTGCTGGTGTAGTGTTCTAATTTTACAGTGAATAGCAGTGTAGTGTAGTTTTTGTTGAAATGGATGCGTTTAGTAACAGTGAATTAGTGGACGTGGTATTAATTTAAGGAGAAGCAGGGCAAAATTCATTATTGACATGACGTCTCTATGCTGAACGTTATCCTTTTCGGTAATTACCTACTCACCGTTTGTTTGTGAGGATAGTCCAGCGCCTTCGAGACACAGGTTCTGTGCGACCTAGCCGTGGGAGAGGTGGTGGTCGCCAGCATCAACACGATAATATGGAAAATGGTATCTTAGATGCTGTACATGCTGAACCAACTACTAGTACCCGAAGAGTATCTCAACAATTAGAAGTACCAGATAATTCAGTATGGCGAATTTTAAGAGGTCATAACTACTACCCGTTCCATTTTCAAATGGTACGGGGGCTAACAGAACCTGACCATCAGTGTGTAGAGTACGGTTTTGCCAATGGCTTTTACAAAAACATATTGAAAATCCTAATTTCCCCTCGTACATCATATTTTCTGATGAGGCAATTTTTACAAGGGAGGGACTTCATAATTCTCATAACTCTCATTATTGGACTCAAGAAAATTCGCACGTTGTTGTACAAGGCAGTTTTCAGCAACGTTTTTTCGATAAATGTTGTTAATAGAATGTTACCTGGGCCACACATTCTACCAAATAGGATGACAGCTAATTATTTATTATTTTATTAAAAGACTTTGGCAGAACTACTTAAAAATGTGCATTTAAATGCGCGTCAGCAGGCATGGTTTCAGCACGATGGTGCGCCACCACATTATGCTCTATATGTAAGAGAACATTTAAACCAAGTGTTTGAGGACAGGTGGATTGGTCGCGGTGGTCCTGTAACTTGGCCTGCTAGATGCCCTAACCTAAATCCTTTGGATTTTTATTTCTGGGGTCATTTTAAATTACTCGTATACGATAACCTAAATGCGCCGGAAAACGAAGAAGAACTTAGGCAGGGAATAAAAAATTCAGCTGCAATGTGTGTAGGGCGAATAGTGCAAATTTTGAACGGTATTTGTATTTTTGTGCTTCAGGTATGGGTTTAGTTATTTCCCAAATTATCTTAATTAAATACATTGCATTAATATTAGAAATTATTTTGTATTCAAAACTATCATTACCTCTAAATCTAACGAACATTACATAATGTTTCTTTGATAATTGTTTCATTTAACATTTCTTTCTATGACGTATGCTACTCCAGTGGCCCAAAAAATGTCTACTTCAAGTAAACTACACTTAACATTGCGAATTAAAAAAAAAAAAAAAATTGTTTCATAACCAGCACGTCGTACAGTATACACCCTTTAATTATTTGTCTTAAGTTGTGGAATACCCTGTGCAAATGTAGCAAAGGCTGAATTCAACTGGAAGTACAGCAGGGATAAAACACTGCGGCTTGGTGAGTTATACAAGTCCCATACAGAATTCAAATGATAAAATCTGGTAAGAGTAATCTAATTCAAATGTCAAACATAAGTACTTCAAATTGATTTATTTACCGGCATAGAAAAATTATTGTGATATAATAATAGCATATTTTCAACTGGTATGAATTTGATACATACGCCTTCTGCTGGGGCACGGTCAACTGGGCATCGATAAATGGGCGATGGCCAAATAGTCAAGTTGACACCGTTCATCAGGGCGATAAAATGATAAATGTGTTTATATGCACATTTACATAATTGTACATTAGGTTAGGTTAAGGTATGTTTAAGGAAATTAAAGCACCAATTTTAACTATTTGTTTCTCTAAAGCCTGCAATTTTTGTAAATCTTACATTGACCATCGCTCAACTGTCGCGGCGCACACACTGATATGACTAGCGGTGAAAGGTGACCGATGAGAGGTGAAAAATGATTTTGTATTCATGTATTGAAATGTGTTATTTCACGTTGTCTATGCGATGTCTGAAACGTCAATTTCCCAGATAAGGGAAAAACACTTCTATTTCTAAAGTATTTCTTTAAATAACTATATTTATAATAAAAAATGTGGTTAACATAATACCTACCGCTTTCTAATTTTTATTAATTTAAATACATACTTACATATTTACTAATCCTGAAAACTATATTAAGTTCCTATGTATATTTCTATTGCTTTACATTATTCATTTCGTTAATTTGTAGTTGTAAACTAATATTTGACACTTTGGTAACACATTTATTCACAGCTGTTTGATTTTTAATGCTGCAAACATATCAAACTTATATCAGATTATTCTGTACATTAATGTTTATGTATGATGGAAAATATAATATTTTTACTAACCTTAATTTCATTAGACTCAATACAATTTTCTTAATACTTCCGGTTATCCGATATACACTAAAAACTAATGAGCTTTTCCCACATTAGTATATAATGGGTATACAAAATTTCAAAGTTTTCTGATAGTATTTGAGTAATCGTGTCCACACGATCCACACACACATATACACATGCACACATACATACGTACCGACAGCCATCAATGTGAAAATGTTAAAATCGGATTCTAGGGACATCAAAACGTGCTTATTCACTAAAATCTCTATATGCGATTTTTAGCACGATCCTTATACCACCCTTACCTAGGGTAGCGGGAGGTAAAAAATATAGTTTCTCAAATACTCTCTCGCTAAATAATAATAATAATAATAATAATAATAATAATAATAATAAAAGAGAAAATGGTGGAATATTGATTGAAATTTAATACTGTAATACTTAATAAATTTAGAGCATTTGGTTCACAATGTTGGCAACAATTTCTGTTCGGCGAGAGTTGGCAAGACAGAATAAGTCGGTAACATATAACCAACAAACGTAACGTAAATTGTAACCGAAAAATAAGATGTTAAATATTAACTTTAAATTCAAATTTACTATAATTTATTTGTACAAGTAAAATGCTTACTAACTAATAGTTATGTACAAACTATAATTAACACCACATTACATAAAAAAATATATTAAAATAATGGAATTTAAATATGACACATCACTCTGAAATTAGGTAGAAAGCAGTGAATACCCAACTAGCACAAAAGCTGCAGCTTACAACTAAATACCTATATTATTACTTTGTAATTGATAATTATGCACCTTTTAATTATATTAAAGTATTTCAGACCACCAATTTGCTTATAAAGCAATTTTTTTCTATAAGATAGTTGTAAAAATATTCTCGAACTTAGCAACAAATTGAATAATTTATAATACTTTTATAAAAGCTTTCTTTGAATACTGTATACAACAAAAAACTTTTGTAATAGTTTTATATTGGTTTTTATAAACTCTTATAAATCTTTAATATAGTTTTACGTTATCTCTATTAAGTGTCAAGAACCTTTATAAATAAAAAATCTGATGTGGCCAACACAAAACCTCCCGCTATTTAATTTCTATTAATTTAAATACATACCTACGTATTTAGTAATGCTTCAAACTATATTATGTCCATTGCATATAATTATTACTTTATTTACGATTTTCTTTATTATTTAATATGTCACTATTATTAATTTGAAGTGATTAGTTTTTTGACAATGACGTTTACCTGTCAGTTACATTCATTTGAAAAATGAACTGTGTAACAAAGGAATTGTGTTTTTCTTAGGCTTCGGGATTAAAAAAAGAAAAATGATTTTTAAATTTATCTGTAAAATATATAGAAAAAGTATTAATGTATACCTGTACAAAATTCAATAATCTATAATTATACAATGTCATTAAATGCGAAAAATGGCATTTAATGGTATTTTTTCAAGAAAAACCATTATGAGCTTCAAGTAAAGTGCCATTTCCGGTTATCCGATTTACACCAAAATCTAATGGCATCTATTCCTATTAGAATAGGGCAGAAATACAAGGTTTCAGAATTTTCTGAATGATAGTATTTGAGTTAGAGTGCAGACAAAATTCGTACACATACACACACACACACACACATACACACACATACAGACAATCGTGGAAATGTTAAAATTGGATTCTAGGGACCTTAAAACGTGGTCATTTACTAAAATCTCGATATGTGATTTTTAGCACGATCCCTATACCTCCCTTACCAAGGGTAGCGGGAGGTAAAAATATAAAATATTTCACCTGTTAATGTCATATCTTATAAAGAAATTTTATTATAATTTTTTAATGTAATGCAGGGACTATAAAACTACAAAAAAATAAAAAGGCTTCTTGTAAAAAAGGAAGATGTCGAAAGGTACGTTTAGAAAACCATTTTAACTTTAGTTACATTTTTATCTGATGGGCCATTCGATATGTCATAACCACTGTTTGTTCCTTCATCATTAAAAAAATTATTAGCTCCTTCTTCTAATTCACCATTATTTATTTCAGTTCCAATTGGGACTCAGTGTATATTTTGCACTATTTCCTAAAGTTAAAATGGTTTTCTAAAAGTAACCTTTCGACATTTTCCTATTTTACAAGAAGCCTTTTTATTTTTTTGTAGTTTTATAGCCTCCGACATTACGTGAATATTAAAAAATTACACTAGTGTCTTTATAAGATAAGATATTATTTATACTTTGTAGCTTAAACAGGTGAAATATTTTATATTTTTTATTTTATAAAGGTTTTTAACACTTAATAGTAACACCTTAATAGATATAACGTAATACTATATTAAAGATTTATAAGAGATTATAAAAACCTCTATAAAACTATTGTAAAAGTTTTTTGTTCTGTAAAGTATTCGAAGAAATCTTTTATAAGAATATTATAAAATTAATTTTTGTTAAGTTGAGAGAATATTTTTGTAACTATCTTATAAAAGCAGATTGCTTTATAAGCAAAATGGTGTTTTGAATTATTTTAATACAATTAAAAGGTGCATAATTTTCAATTATAAAGTAGTAATAAAAGTATTTGGTGCCACATTGATGGCTCTATCGGTGTACATAATAAAATCGCTAGAGTTAACAGATGTCGCCAGAATTGCATAACTTTTAAATTTGGTTTTGGAAAAAGAATTTTACTCGTAATAATTATTATTATAATACATTTTGTCATATTTCTATTTACGACTAAATTCCTAGAAATTGTTTTAAAAGTTTATCTGTCTATAATTCAATATTTGTTTAAAATCTTGTTAGCGACTTATTCATATACAGAGAGATATATACATACATGCAGATACAAAATGGACATATTACTTTATTAATCAACTCTATAGTTGTTTGTTTTAATTAAAATGCTTTTTAATGGAAACTTAGAACCTTTAAAGAATAACAAAAAGACATTTATATACCCTATTGACCTTATAAGTAACTAATATATTTTTAATAGATATATAATTGCCACAGATATTTTATAATTTAGTCGGCCATATTTCTTATAAAATATAATGACTACAATGCGGCCATTTACATGCAAAAATAATAAAATATTGATTTTTGATGATAATTTTATTTAAATGTGCATTTTCTTATTTTTTCAGTCTACTACAAATGTGTTAGAGGATGACAGATACAGTCAAGACCTAAAACACAATAATAAATATTTTCATTATTTCAAAATATTCTTTTTGATAATATTCAATCTATAATATTTCTCGAGCGCGTTTATTTTTTCCGAGTATATTCCTATGTTTCACAGTAAATTCGGCTTCGCATACAAATTTTAATAGTGAAATAAATAAATATCTCAGATTATGTACTATTTACAAACATGAGCATAAGCATTATTTTAGTTTTTGTGTCTGTTACAAATAATTCTGCAGACAACAATAATAAAACTAATCGTCCTGATTAAACATCTACAAGAAAACTAAATAGCATTAAAAACATATCTTAAGGAATCATTTATATACCAAAACTTTACGTTACACAAACTAGATTTATAAGCTCTTAGAAAGTGTATAATCACGGTCTCAACAGTTAAAAACTTATTTTATTAATACTGCAAAATGCGCCATTTAAAAATTAGTTTTATAATTGTTCTAATAAAAGTGATATAATTGCTTTGAGAATATTACCAAAGACTGGTAATTTGTTTTAAAATTGCTGTGTAAGATAATGTAGATAACATTTATAGAATCAAAAAGTTTTATAAACCTGCGCCTATTTTGCATATATAAGGGTTGAATTAAAGTTGTGTAAAGATTCTAGGTGCTCAATTATATAACATTAAGCTGTATAAATTAGACATGTTAATATTCTCATAAAGCAATTTGTGTTAGTTGGGTATGTATAACATTATGTAATCAAGTTTTATTATACTTTTAGTACAAGAAATATTGTATAAACATCGTGTGAAAACTTGCTTCACGGAATCATACTATAGCAATGCTCGCAAGCTCGCGTCGCCAAACAATCATAGGTTATAAATGTAATATGTCTAATTACAGACCTATCCTTTCTAATCTCTCTAAAATTTTTGAAACTGTTGTTTACAAATACATATATAGCGCAACGCAGAAATACATTACACCACAACAACATGGCATCATGAAAGGTAGATCGACCACTACTAATCTTATGAACTTTACTGAGAAAACTTTAGGATCACTTCGTGACAATAGACAGACAGATGTAATTTACACAGACTTTGCCAAAGCGTTTGACAAGCTTAATCATGCAATCCTTCTTTTTAAACTTTCTCATAATTTTAACTTCCCCCCTTACCTTATTGCTTTCCTTTCTTCATATTTAACTAACAGAAAAATTCAAGTACATTATAATAACTACCTTTCAGATCAGTATACCCCTACTTCTGGCGTACCTCAAGGTTCAAACCTAGGTCCTTTACTATTTATATTATTTATTAATGATATTACTACCTGTGTAAAACATTCCGATATATTTCTCTATGCCGATGATATGAAGATATCAAAAATAATAAATTCACATGAAGATAGTTTAATGCTGCAAGAGGATATAAACAGCATTCTAGAGTGGTCCAAATCTTCAAAATTATATTTCAATATCAAAAAATGTAAAGCTATGTCCTATTCTGTAAAAAACAAAGTTACGCTTATAAAATGGAACAACATCTACTTGATCGAGTTACAGAATTTAAAGATTTTGGAGTCATATTTGATGTTAACACTAGAAGCGCCGAGCCGCAGCTACTACCTTTAAGAGCCAAAGGGGTCATTTCTGTCCCTTCAGTAATTTTGTGGTGAAATTTTAAATCTGTTAATAATTTTTCATAAAACGCTATTTCTGCTATATTTTGTAAGAAATAATATAAACATTTAAGAAGAAAAAAGTTATACATAGTGTTATGGGCAATCGAAAATGATATGAACTAAAAATAAATTCTTAGAATAAAGTATAATGTATTTTGTACTTTTACTGCCCGTGACAATTTATACAAATGGATGATACTTTGATTGTAGCTGTGCACTTGTTACCCTTGTTTGCCTTATATAGGGATTTTATTTGATATTTGCGTCTGTCAGGTAAATTTTCATCTTCAACTCCAGATACTTCGGGTTCTTTGTTGGTTACACGATTTTTTGAATGTTCTTTCGTGAGTTCTTCTGCTAAAGCTAGCAAATAATTTCTTCGATAAATTTTCTTTCCAATTTTAATTGGCACAAATTGACCCCTGTGGTGCACTCTCCACACCAGCTATGAGTGCCCGTAAATTGCTGCCTGGTAAGCGCCCACACGGTAAAATATATCGTCATCATTATCGATGTCTACATGTGTTGTAGATACTAGCACACCCAGAAATGGGTAATATGCCGTGATGATTTATTTATTTATATTTATTTAGTTTCTTTATACAAAATCCAGGAATTTAGTCCCGCTATATCTAGAATATTATAAAATGTGTGTACTGGCCATCTGCGAGAAGCTGCTTTTACAGAATATTTTCTGCACGTCTGATCAAGTACATCTACACCATATTTACTTTCATTATAAAACCCTAGAGTTTTGGGTTTTTCTTATTATCTTGTCCAATTTGCACGTCAGAATGCATTGTACTCATTACAATCACATTTTTCGTTTCTTTGCCCTGATAAACATTGAATGATATACTAAAGTTTATATTAGTAAAACTAACTGGACAAAGCGGCGACTAAATTTGTACTTGTCAACGAGAACACGAGTATATTTTTCAATGAAGCGCTTTTGAAATATTAGTAATAATAATAATAATAATAATAATAATAATAATAATAATAATAATAATAATAATAATAATAATATTAATAATAATTATATATGTACATATATATTGTATTTATAAGGAAAAGGAAGAATGTATTTTGGCATTTATTTATTAATTTTACCTGGGGACAAAAATGTCCCCTTGGCATTTTGAGGCGAATATGGTTGTAAAAATATAATTAATGGAAACACAAAGGTCATATTCAACATAGACATTCTTCTATATAATTAATGAAAACTGAAAAAACGCATAAAATACATGTACTTAAATTTCATGCGGGGACATATTTGTCCCCTTAGCGGTTCTAGTGTTAAGCTCTCTTTCAATGCTCATATAAATTACACTGTAAGATCTGCCTATAAAAATCTAGGCTTCATAATTCGTAATTGTCGTTCTTTTCTTAGATTAAGAACTTTAAAAATGTTATATTTTTCATTCGTGCGTTCAAAATTGGAATACTGCTTACAAATATGGAATCCATTATATAATATATATAGCAACAGCATTGAAAGAGTACAAAAAAAATTTGTAAAGTACTGTTATTATAAAACATATGGTATTTATCCTACTCATGATATGTCATGTAATTACTATCCATTTTCAATTTGGTGTCATTAGAAAATAGAAGAAAGTTGCAATCTTCGATTTACATATATAAATTAATCAACAGTATTATAGATGATCCTTTTTGTTTAGCTCGTATTCCATTTTCTGTTCCGCGCATATCTTCTAGGAATAAGGGTACATTTCATTACTCACATATAAGAACTAACTACGAAGCAAGATCGCCCATTCGGCGATTATGCTATATTTTTAATAATATTACTGTAGATATTGATATTTATCACTTGTCGCTTGGACACTTCAAGCAAGCACTATTAAGTAGCTATAGTCTAAGTTGATTTTCTTTATCGAAATTTTGTTTTGTATATAATTTTTTTTTTCTCTCTGTTGAAACATTGTAACCTTTATGTATTTTTTTGTGTATCCACCTCGTAATTGGGATTTCGATCCTAAGGGATGGATGGGATATATATTAAATAAATAAAAGAGCGCCACAAGATTAACAAAGGAGGAGATACAGCGAGTGAAAATTTAAAATCTGGGATAGAACGGGAAGAAGTTCTTGAGGCATTGAAGAAATGAAAAATGGGAAGGCCGTAGGGCCAGATGGCATACCAGCAGAGGTACGGAAGACTCTTGGTACGGATGGAGTAGACTATTTGTGGGACTTAATGTGTAAAATTTATGTAGAGGAGAGCATGCCGAAGGCATGGAGAGGGAGTGTCTTGGTACCCCTGTACAAAGAGAAAGGTGACATCCAAGACAGTAAAAATTATACAGGGATAAAACTACTATCACACACATTAAAGATATGGGAGGCAATAATAGAGCGAAGATTGAGAACAGAAACATCAATAGCAAAGATACAGTTTGGCTTCATGTTTGGAAGAGCGACAACAGAAGTTTTGTTTGTATTGCGACAATTGTTAGAAAAGTATGAAGAGATGCGCAGAGATCTGCATTTGGTTTTCATAGACCTGGAGAAATCCTACACACAGTACCTAGGGACGAGATATGGAGATATATGAGGGAGAAAGAGGTACCAGAAAAGTATGTACGGGTGGTGAGTGATAACAAGTATAGGTTTGACAGAACGCTTTCCTGTGACAGTTGGTGTTCATCACGGATCCGCGTAAAGTCGTTATCTATTTAATATAATAATGGATGTGCTAACGGAAGGGGTGAGAGATCCAGCTCCTTGGAGTATGCAGATGACATTGTTTTGGTGGATGAAAACAAGGAAATAATTGAAGAAAAGTTGGAGAAGTACCGAATACAGGTGGTTCGGAGGACATGGAAATAACGCGGATTAGATTTTTGGAAGAGAGACTGGCACAACTTTAGAGTTTATATACCTAGGCGCTTATGTCACTGAAAAAGGGAAACTTAACAGGGAAATTACTCACAGGATCCAAGCTGGATGGATGAACTAAAAGAAGATGACAGGAGTGTTGTGCGGTAAGAGAATTTGAAGAAGCGAAAAAGAAAGATATTTAAGGTGGTTGTTAGACCAGCCATGATATACGGCAGAGAAACATGGCCAGTGAAGAAAATCCTCAAAAAAAGGTTGCAAGTAGCTAGGATGAGAATGTTAAGATGTATGATGGGTAAAACACGAGGAAATAGGATTCGGAATGATGCAATAAGAGAAATGGGTGGAGTAGTGCAGGTATCAAGAAAGAATCAGGAGAGAAGATTAGAATGGTTTGGGCATGTAATGAGGAGGGATGACGACTATGTTGGCAGGAGAGTAAGTGAAGTGCAGGTGGTGGATCGAAGAGGGAGAGGAAAACCAAAAAGGAGGTGGAAGGATTGTATGCTAGAAGATTTTAGAGAGAAAGGGATGTGTGAGGATGATGCATTAGATAGGAATGAGTGGAAAGGAAAATAAGGAATAGCGACCCCTAACTAATTAGGGAGAAGCTAAAAAAGAAAAAGAGGAATAACGATATTTGCTCTATTTGTAATAGGCTAAAAACAGACAACTTGCAGCATTTCCTTAAGCCTTGCCCATTTTATTCTCACCCGAGATCAGCCTATCTCGAAAAATACATGCAAGGCACCTCCAACAAAAACGTCTACATCAACTTGCTGTCCTTAACATCTCGAAATAAAATATAATATATCTTCAACTTTACAGTTTTACCTCTGAAAATAAAAGCATTTGAACTTACGGATAAACAATGTGTCGGCGAGATGGATTCCCAGACTTCTCGCACCAGAAAAGAAACTGCTCAAGCTAGAAATTTACCAGCGACATTTGTATGCATTAAAACAAGACTGCGGTTATTTTCGAAAATGTATCACTGGGACCCTCTAACGAAACAAGAGTGAATGTAGCGGGTTCATAAGGATATTGATGGCAACGATTTTCTGTGATTGCGAGGGATTCTTCGTTTACAATATGAAAAAAAGCACTACAACTCCCGGTAATTTTAATAAAAAGACTGCTAAAAATCTTAAAGTTGTTAACAGAGCGAAAGGACCTCAAAATTTTGTGACATAAACAACATATTGCTAATGAAAAAGTCGAAAAAATTTCTCGAGGAATGTATTACACATCCATCTTATAGTCCGGATGTAGTACCTACCGATTACAATATATTGCTAAGCAAACAAAACAATTACGACGATGGAGATTTTCTTCTGATTGGATATTTTGAGGAATTACCGAAAGATTTTACTTCCAGCTACTCTTTGTAAGGGAGGCCTAGGGATCGTGATAAAACTCGCATATCGAGATTCTGCTAACTGACCACGTCTTTACGTCTGCGTGTATGTGTATGTGAATTCTCATAGCCTTCCAGTGGTCGCGCGCGGACTTACGATCCGTAGACAATTTCATTTTTAGATATTTTGAAAATATTCATCAGTTCAATTTCTATTAACGATTACGATCCCTGACGTTACATAATTATACATTAGTTAAGAATAAAAAAAATAAAATATAAAATTTAATATATTTTTATATTACATCTTTTAATAAGTGTATATATGCATATCGTACAATATTTGTTTTTATTATTATTATTATTATTATTAATATAATTATATTACAACTCGTTTTAATGCCTTAAATGTGAAATAAAGTTTTTATTTAAAATTTATTGTAAATTTTTATATTGACTTTATTGTTTATAAATGGCATATATGTTGATTAAAGAATGTTATTTTCTATATTTTATTATTTATTTAATAATTAAATTCAATTTTGCGTGTGACCACGATGTTCTAAAAACGGGCCGACTACTTAAAGATTCGCTCTACCTCAAATTCTGTCAATCGAAAAATTTTGAAACCTTGTATTCCGACTTATTTTTGGAATTTATAAAAATGGTTATTTTTTAAATTTACCTGTAAAAACTGTAGAAAAAATTCAATAATCTTTAATTTTTATGACAAAATGCAAAAAAATGAATTTTAATGGTATGTTTTTAGGGAAAACCATTATAAACTTCAAGTAAAGTGCCATTTTCGGTTATCCGATTTACACCAAAATCTAATGGTTTTTTCCATGTCGAAATACAAGGTTTCAGAATAGGCAAAATCCGTACACATACACACACATATACAGACATCATCATAAAAATGTTAAAATTGGATTCTAGGAACCTTAAACGTGGTCATTTACTAAAATCTCAATATGCGATTTTCAGCTCGATTCCTTCCTAAAGCATTTCAACCACTCAAATTCATTTTAACTGTCAGCTCCTGCTCTAACGTAACCTATTTCTATTTATTATCAAAATGACGTCAAATGGTATAGCAGTCTTCACCTGGTGTTATGTAAACTGCGGGATAAAAAATCCCTAGAATAAACTAAATTAGTTCTTTTTGATCACTCTGTACTTTATAAATTCCGGATCTTATGTTTTATATATGAACACAATTCTTTAGTTACACAATTCAAATTTCAAATGTATTTAACTGACAGATAAATGTTACCGTCAAAAAAACGTATCATTTCAAATTAATAATGATAATGTTTTAAAAAGAAAATAGTAAGACAATATTTATTGTCATATTATTCGAATGCGAAGGAACATAATATAGTTTTAAGTTGTCAGCATCAATAAAAATGTAGGTATGTATTTAAATTAATAAATTAATAAAATTTAAATGACAGAAACTTTTCTTTCATGTCTAGATAGATTACATAAAATTTTCTCCTCGTCATACACTCGTGCCATTTTGTACTGTGTTTTATATTACTTAATAATTATATCTGTTTCAGTCATATTTTCTGCTACATTTTTCGCCCAGTACTTAAAATACACAACTTTGGATAAAAACAATATTATATCGTTCTATGGTGTATTATTCCTAAATATCTTCATAGCATTTATGGCAATTGTATCCATATTTATATTTCGTACAAATATTGAAAGTATTATTAAGGCTATTAACCGTTTCACAGATTTAGAATTAAACTTAAGAAAAATAGGAGACAACACTAAGAATCATAGAACATCATACTATTTATACTATTTCGTCGTAATTTTTTTGGGAATAATTATTACTTTTCTTACTAATTTCACAGATGCCACTTTCATAGACTTTGCTGCTACAGTTATTCCTACGTTAGTGCGAAATGTGTTTGTATATGTAGTATTTATTTCATTATATGGTATAAATAACCATTTCATAACGATGTGTTCTATATTGAATGATTTAGAAGAAGGAGATGATGTATTAAAAGAATGCAAATACAGAAATACAAAACATTCACCGAAATATATCATTAGAAAGATTGGAGAATTACATGGAGATTTATGTGATGTAGTGAATTATTACCATAGTGCTGTGGAGTCTATCCTCCTTTTTAATATTTTGGCGAATGTAGTGCAGATCATATACGTAGTCATAGTGTTTTACCTTGGAGGTATAGACCAGCTGTCAAATACACTGTGCATAGCTCTATTCTTCACTCCTAATTTTGTAATGGGACTAGTGTATTATTTTGCCAATAAAGTAGTTATAACGGTACGTAAATAATCCAATAATAATAAGGTACAAATTACATACCGAGCAGGAAGTTGCTCCATTCCAGCCAAGTGTTGAGTTAGATGACCGAGGTCAGATATAAGCGCGTAGATGGAATAAGCATCTTATTGAAGTGTGTACTATTTTATTCACATTCAATTAGTAATAATTGAATTTAAACGTAAATTTTTTAATAACATATTAAAAAGCACGTACATAATTTTACAGCGGGGTTCTATACAATTTTTTTTTATCTTTTTTCTGAAAGAACAAGATAAACTAATTTTAACATAAACGCTACTTGAAAATTCTACGTAATAAGCGAATTTTTAAAGTTCAGAATTTGGCGTGTGTCGTAGCGTGTCCTCATCAGTGGTCCACAAGCTGTTAGTTCTACAGGGTACAAAATTTTCATGTCCAAATAGCTAAAATACGTTAATATTTTGGGTGGCGCTTGAAATCTGTTACATATTAACTTTATTGTTGTAAAACTTTGCACACATGTTTGGAATATCGCATCATACTAACTATAACTTGTAAATTGTTTAAAATTAGCAAAAAATAATTAAGGAAAATAAGGAATTGATATAGCAATTTTAAAGTAATACTTATTATTCTCGGTAAAAGGAAGAGCACCACTCGAGTACTCCGTAACACAATGGTAGCTTCCTATCTTTTTGTTACTGGGTTCAAACTCAACACACTTCTTTATTTTTTAAATTTTTATTTATTCTAATTTATTTATAGCCCACACAAATTAGTCCAAAAAAAGACCGTGCTTCCTGAAAAATATTACGAAGCTAAAAATAATTTTGATCTACTTTAAGCATCCCAAATAGAAGTTATATGAATTTGCGAAAGTTTCTGAGGTGAACTTTACTTTTGGGAGCCGAAAAGCCATGAAATTTTGGGACATTTTTCAGTTTTTCGCTTAGATCTCGAGAACGGTGCATTCCATAGAAAATTTGACTTTTTCTAAAATTAAAAATCATAAAATTTCGCGTCTAAAGAGCTCTTAACGGGTAAATTTTGTTTAGCGGTTTACCAATAATCGATCGTCAAAATTCAGCAATTTTTACCAACTTAGGTGAAAAGTGAGTTATGCTCATGTTCACAAGTCTGTAACTCAAAAACGGCTAGTTCATATAAAAAATTATGAAAGTTGTTTTTAAAATTCGCTCATTCATACATACAAGTACACACAAAAAAAAACCGAAAGTAGTCGTAGCTGAATTTTCGCTAAGAGCTATTTTTGAAGTTAAATGACTTTTGAACCCCAAATTTTCTACATTCGTCCAGTTATTCGATTTGAAAGGCAATTTCATAAAGATCTACTCTTCAGACGAATGAAATTACCATGGCAGTCGAAATGATAATAAAAAGTTTAAAAAATGAGAAAGCCAAAAAAATGTATTAAAGGAAAAAGTTCTTCAATAATAAAATAATTAATCAAATTAGACTGAATTTAACAAACATATTATTAATGTACGTAACAATGATTATGTATTTTAAATTGATTAATAAATTTCCGAAAAACATAATCCCTATTGCAATTATTTTCTTTGTCATGATGTTCTTCTGCGTTTTGGAGATGTTCTTCTTCAACTATGTTGATTTCTTCGTCATACGGTGCAGCCTCAAGTAACACTTCATTTTCTGTAAGGGAATTTTTGTATGTGTATCCTTTGCAGTGCGCACATATGGCGGACCATTTGACGCTAGCTTTTCTGCAGGAACAAGCAGTTTGGCATCCTTCTGTGCAGATGCAGGATATGGTATTTAGTAGTTCCGTAGACCATATTTCGTGTGTGTATCAAGAATGTTATATTTTCATACCTGCACCCCTGAGGGGAGTACCGGCGAGTAGCCGCTTCAGTAAGAGGCGAACATGCCACATTGAAATTATTATTTAATAGTGGTAGGTGGCCCGTCGTTGGGCTCCCCTAATATAATGGAATGCCTCCATGGCCGAAAAGGGGAAGACCGAGTGCCAACTTGAAACCACAACAAATTATAAGGAGACCCTTGAATAATAATCTACATTTCTTCAAACAGCACCTAATACTGAATCAACATTGAAACTAACTAGGCAACTAATTTACCTTTAAATAATAACTGGCCTAAAGGGGGATGAATTGGGGTTCAAAAGTCTTTTAACTTCAAAAATAGCTCTTAGCGGAAATTCAGCGCTACGACTACTTTCGGTTTTTTTGTGTATCTGAGTGTAGGAATGAGCAAATTTTAAAAACAACTTTCATAATTTAACATTTTTATATGAAGGAGCCGTTTTGAGTTACAGGCGCGCATAACCCACTTTTCAGTCAAGTTTGTAAAAATTAATAATAAATGAAATTATGTATATAAAAATAAATTAGAAAAAATAAATGTGAGGCAAATATTCAAAATATTCTTATTTCCCATATTAAATGTCTGTGAGGGATTTCGAGCGCCATCCGATATGAATTTGTACGTTATAATCAAGAAGCAATTGTTATTAAGCATAAACGACTTAAATAAAATGCATTTTTTTTTCTAATAAATTGTAGAAAATTGAAGAAGTTCGACCATTATTTGAGAATATTGTGACTATTAAGTATGGCGGCGAATGGCACCACTGTTTGTCTGTTGATGTTTTCTTGGTTGGCGGATGAACAAAATGCGTGAATCTCGCTTTTAAAATTAGGCAACTAATCAAAGTGCTTAGGACATGCTACACCAAAGCAATTATTATTCGACTTCAATCGCTTGTAATTTGCAAACTAATTAATATTTAAAGAAATTTTCTTTATTAATGAGTTAATAAATTGTTGCTGGATCGGTCGACCCGAGAATTTAACAAATAAAATTTGTGCCTGCAATCCAGAAACAATTTATTATCTCATCAATACATCCAGTTAAGGAACCTTTTCTATTTTCTTTATTAATACTCATTAATTTACTTATATTTTTACTATTTTATTTAAGATAGGTAAAATTAGACTATGGTACAGTAGGTACCCATTCTATTAGATTTTTAAGAAATGCGATTTGTTAAAAATATAACGGTGTTTTGTTCATCAGTTATGCTTTTAGCGTTTCCCGTTAACAATTTTAATTTCACAGATGAAAATTTATTATTGACTGAGTTATAAAAACCAAACTTAGGCGCTAGGAGTGAATTCCCAGCTAGATTTGGGCTCCGACCAGCTAAACTGTGAAGGCTGGGTGGTTCGACGTTGCTAAAATAAGGGTTGCAAAAGAAGAACGCCAGTCACTCATACACAGAACAGCTTAGAAACAAGCCCTCGGGAACGTGAATGCGGGAAGCGGTAAGGAAACAACGATGATAAAGGTTGAAAAATCAATATTCGACTGTGTTAGGATGGAGGTAGATACAGGAAAGTAAGAATTCTTCGGTCAATTAATAAAATTTATTCACGCCGACGTTTCGACTATACAATAGTCTTCCTCAGGGCTAGAATGGTCTAGTCGAAAAAAGAAACCACATGTGGATAACGGAACATACAACACATATACATCTGTATAAACGAACTACGACCAAATAAAGTTGTTTTGTACAACTTATGCGAACTGTGTTCTTCTTCTCAACCCGATGACCAAACCTAATATCCAATCGTTGGCGACTGAGCAACCCCACGCCAACTATTTGTGCGCTATCCCCAAAATAGCGCTTCAAACTATACTACTTAAATGAAATAAATAGAGCCCACCACAATTGAGACAAGTCTGATTTACGAACAGTCTACGGGTCTACGCCTTAGGGGTTGAGTATGATCACAAAATTTGAATGAAAACAATACAACTAGAGCCATGCAAGATTAAAATCAGAACTACAAAACTCAATATCACGATATACTGGCTAATGAAATGAAAAATACAATGCATTGAATATATGGATATGAATTGGAAAAATACCTTGGAAAAAAGAGAGCAAAATACACCAAGGGCGGAATAAGTAAGAAAAAAGTTAAAAAAACTATACAAAAATGTGATGTAAATGAAGAAATAATGAATGAATTTTTCAGGAAAGCGGAAAATGTTAAAGATCGACAAATGAATGTTACATTATGTTATTTATTTATCAGTTTTGCAGGTTGTCATACCAATTTCAAAAAACGAAAAGTCCCAAAAACAGTGCGTTTAAAGATCTTCTCAAATTGGGTACCGCAATAATGTACGTCGTTTGAGATGACTATGATAGGGACGAACGCCAATACGAAGGCCCCGGAGGATAACGGGACCAACAGCCAGTGACGGGGAGCCCTAAACTCATTCCAACCGTTCTCCCCTTCTGTCTGTAGTCATCTCAAACGACGTACATTATTGCGGTACCCAACCCCACCCCCATCCCCCCACACAATTCTTCCATTATATATTACATGTAGTAAAGTTATTAATACGTGGGCTCTGCATAGTTCATTTATCATTAAAACTTGATTTTTAACAATAAAAATCATTTTAAAAAAAAAAAATTATTTTCCCCCCTCTAGATCTCCTTAATTATTGATCCTAGCAAAAATGTGTATAGAACCTTTTCTGTAGAGAATTTTATGTATATTAATCTAATTCATAAACATTTTTTCGCTAGAGGCTGTAGTTTTCGAGTTATTAACAAAAAACTGAAAAAAGGGACCTTTAAAGAACCCCCCCCCCCCCTCCCTTAGCTTCACTCCCACCCATCAGTACTTTTAGTATTTTGTTAAGGACACCTTCCCCTATAACTGTGCCAAAATTGGCTTCTACATGAATTATTTCCGCTATTTTTCCTTCGTTGCCTGGACTATTTTATTACAATTTGAAATTTCATAATGGCAATGACATATTAGCGGCGGGAAAGTGGCACTTTTTACATCTAGGCGAAAGAGTGGAAAATGAAATAAACAATTACTCACATCATAGTGTCGAAGATTATAAACGCACATATTACTAACCGATTAAATAAATATCGCACTTGTCCTTTAGTCAACGAATGCTTAAAATTGGGTTGTATACAGACTTTTATGGGCACTTTTTTGACTTTTGGGCTGTGTTTGGAGATGAATATAATAAAAGTCCTGAAGTGTGCGAGGGGACCTAATTTCAGGGCATTGCAGATTGTGTCCCTTTTTTGATTTTTCGCTCATGGTTCGATAATGGTTGATTTAGCGAAAACAACTTTACGCACAAAATTAAAGTTCACAAAATTTGTCATAAAATAGCTCATATTCAGTTTTTTCTTATCCTTAACCGTTTTCTTGTTTTAAACTGTTGAAATTCGTTATTTTTTCCAAAAATAATTTTTACACTACGTTTTTAAACATTTCGAAAAAGTTGAAGCTAATCCTCATTTTTGGATTAGCGATTTCTAATCTAATTTTGACAGTTTATATCTTAAAATATAGTCTAATCTACTCCTAAAATGAGGATTACCTTAATCTATTTTGAGAATCGAGCTGACAATGTCTTGAACCTTCTGAACCGTTACACTTAGAGCAAAAGTGCGCAAAAAAGGAAGTTGTAGAGGATAAAATTATCTTCAAAATGGTATAGATTTTAGGCTATATAAGTATTGTACGTATTTGACATTTTTGATACATACAAAAACACATATCCTTTTTAAATATTTTTACATTTTTAATTCATTCTATTCACTCTTATTCTTCTAATGTTTGAGATTCTTCCAATACATTGATGAGATTGACGGTATATCTGAAGGCTATATGCAATATATGTATCTATAATTATAAATATTTAATTAATAATAAAATAAGAAATATTAAATGCACTTCCCAGAAAAATTCTTCAGTAATGTTTTGGCTATTTGACACTCACATTTATCTGTCAAATACAAATATCTTAATTTTTCCACTTGTTTTCCATAGGCTGTGAGATTCATTTACATCTTATTATTTTATATATTTATTAGTCTCTTATCTTTAACTTCATAGAAGGTATAATAAAAAAAATTAAATGTAATGGATAGAGATTTTTATATTCTATAATACTAATAATAATAACAGAAATTTTCAAAAAATTACATTTAGAAGATTTTTTAAAGAAATTGTTACTTCCGGTTGTCCAGTTGTTACCAAAATCTAATCAGCTCTTCCCAGAAATGTCGAATTGAGGAAATTGCAGTTAAATTTTTTTTTTAATCTTATATTATTTGAGAAACCGTAGTTCCTACATCCACACACACACACACACGCACGCGCACACACACATACACAAACGGACATCATCGCAAAAATGTTATAATCGGATTATAGGGACATTAAAACGTGCTTATTCTATAAAATCTGGATATGTGATTTTTAGCATGATTCCAATACCTCTATTAGCGAGAGGTAAAATTGTAAAAGTCGCCCATTAAATCAAAAGTAATACATATTTTCAAAGTTCATAAAAATTCGGTTTAAGTGCAAAAATTACTAAAGGTTATTTTTACTATAAATAACGATGTCCGGATTTCATTGGAATCTCGGAAACTATAAGACATACGACTTCGGTTAAATGGGAGATGTAGTGCGCCTTTCAAGGGCCATCTTAGATATTCTTTTGTTTTACCAAAAATTCTCATAGGTTACTAGATAATGGTGGAAAACTGAATTTCGTCGATTTTTTCAATTTGAAATTACTTCTAAACTATCAGTAATTAAGAAAAATGTTTCAAATAAAAGAGTTAGATATTTTTAATGTTTATCCAGATGCGTACAAAAATAATTTTTATATCTCATAATCTCATAATCTTACATTTTTTTTAATGGAAGCGATGTTTGATTTAAATTTTTGAAAAATATGTAATTATTTTCTTCCTTCGATTGGTATAAAGGTTATTGTATTTTAAATTTGTTTTACCCTTCAAACCTTAAATATTTCAACATTTTTCATCGGTTTTTTTTTTCATTTATTTGGAAAAATATGTGATACATGTCATAATAGTTATTTTATTTAAATATATTTTTTTATTGCAACTAAAATCATTTTGGCCACTAAAATTAATTTTTTCAATTTTTTTGTCAGACACTTGGTGAGGATACGCTTACGGTACTTTAAAATATTGAATTGCAATTAAATTATGAAGCAAGTTGGGTATGGAATAAATTACTTAAGTAAAATAAAATATCATTTTCATAAAATAATGAAAGATTAAAAAAAATAGAAAATTCATTAAAAATATAGAAAAATCAAAAGTTTGACGTGTAAAACATATTTAAAATACAATAACCTTTATACCAATCGAAAATAAAAGTTCCAAATGTAAGTTTGTGTAGTATGGATAAACTAGATAATGAATAAAAATATCTAACTATTTTATTTGAAACATATTTTTCGTTTACTAATAGTTTTGAAAAATATCGATCAAATTCAGTTTTCCGTCATTATCTAGTAACCTATGAGAATTTTTGTCAAAACGAAACCACATCCAAGATGGCCCCCAAGAGGCATACTGTGATATATGCACTTTATTCAGGATATCAGGATGTAAATAAGACGTAGTTCAAGTTTATTCAGTAACTTCAATATTTGTTTATTGCTCGGTGACAGACAAAATACGACTGACTATTTTGCACACGACATCGTTCATACAAATCATTTTCAATGTTGCCAATTTTACGAACTTACAAATTATTCTTAACTAAACTAAATATTACTATTTCTTTATTTCACATATAACACATACCATGTTTCATTTAAACGAAGTTGTATCTCTTTTAGTTTTCGAGATCTCAATGATGGCCTTCGAATATATATACAGAGAATTTATTTTAATATGCAACATTATAAATAGTATTGCAGTACAGGAGATACCTCCAGAACGCATCACAAAATAAGCTTTTCAACGATGTATAAAATGTCTAAATTCTTTTGTTATAAACATGAATGAAATTTGAATTATTAATTTCTATAAATTGTATAAAAATTATCTAAATTCTGTATCTCTCATAATAACCGAGATATGAGGTATTTTCAAACTAAGTGAAAAACAAGTTTTAGCCTGTAGCTCGAACACAAATGACAACCGAAAATTCCTGTGGTGACTATTAAATTTGTCTCAAAAAGTTGGCCAATAAAGATCCACATCAATTTTTTGTAGCGTGCTTGATAAGAATGTTACGTACATGTCTACCTTCTCATTATGAAAAAAAAAAAATATTAATTTTGATGTTATAAGTACATTTCAAAAGTATGACAAAATAGTATATTATTCAATGAGCATGTAATGTTTGCTATTAATCATGAGAATGAAGTTAGTATCACGAGCCGAAAGGCGAGTGATGGAAACCATTCGAATGATTAATAGCCATTACATACGAATAGAATACTATACTTTATTCACAACTGCCAAATAATATAATAAGTGGCATATTTGTACTGAAAAATAATTACGATTTTTCACTAAGTGCAAAAAAACTTTTGTTTACAAACAAAGATAAATCTAGTTGCCTTTCTAACAAAATTATGAAGTGATTCGACATTTAACAGAAAATCTTAAAACCGATTATTCAGCTACAACTTAAGTTTCAGAAGAAAATAAGAATATGATAAATAACGAAACTAATGGAACTTTGACTTCTTATGTGGAAAAAATACTTACTAAAGTAATTTTGATCGTACTCTTCGAAATGAAAGATTTGAATTTGACATAACGATTGAGTAGTATTATTATATCGAACTGTCAATATTATTCAATGAGCTACAGTAAAGAAGGTTATTAAGTGATAAAAACAGTGAACTCTATTCTACGTACATGGAATGGAACGATATAGCATAGCATTGTAAGGGGCTGGTCATGCGAACTGTCACAAATTCTACCAGTTCCACCAGTTTGACGTATGCGCAGAGCACAGCTCATGATTTTCCAGATGTTTTAATATATTTCTGAATGGGTACTTTTACCAATTATTCACTGAACAGTGGTTATGAAAACATCGTTCTTTGAACAGTTTGCTTGTACTTTGAGTTCGTTTTATTTTTTTTTGGAAAAATCTACTTGTACTGCGGGTTGCCTAGAAATTTGAAGTATCACGCCAGTAACGATCGTTTCCGTTCCATAGTAGTATAAAGTTCATCGGATAAAAAGCAATTGAATTATGGGTATATTATTTGACAGTTGTGGATAACTAATATTAACAATTGGTTTATTCTTTTGTTTTTTTCCATAGCACTCTTGTTGTAGTCATATATAAATAAAAATGGTACATATTTAATTTTACTCAAATATTTCGTAATATTCGGGTATTTCATATGGATATCGTAGAAATGAGAAAAAAATTACTGAATAGAATTAGCAAATAAAAGTAGTAGGTTGCCATTTAAAATAAGAAAGATGCACCCCGTATTTTGAGAACCACTGGTCAAAAAAATTCTTGTGTATATTTACAGGTATCTACTTTTTTCTAGACCTAACAAGTCAAAGTTATTGTTTACATGCGTTTCGTTTGCGGAAGAAAGGCAAAATAAAAGAAATAATTTTTAGCTCTTTACAGAGTGCCATGAGTAATAGCACAATATACAGGTGTATCAGAATAATGGAACAGTGCCTTTTATTCGTGTATATAAAAAGTAATACAAAAGAGTTAAAATATATTTTGTAAGGCATAGAGGGGGACATATTTTGGCATAACCATTATTATTTTAAAGCCAATGGTACCTACTCAACTTATGCATCTTGCCGAGCTGACTACCCCATATTACTGAATCCTGGATACGCCAGGCCTACCCAACCAAAGGTTTTTTGGACTAGAGAAGAGTACGGGTGTCTCATTTTCGATGTTTTTTTAGGGTATCTCGGGAAATACTACAGGTAGAGCAAAATCGTTTTGCACATTCCATGGTAAATTTTTCGAGAAAACTTTAATAGTCACCACAAAAATTTTCGATTTTCTTTTGTTTCTGAGCTACAGGCAAAAATTCGTGTTTCGCTCATTTGGTTAGAGAAAAATTGTTTTAACAAATTTTGTACAATTTTTTAGGTATAATAAAATGGCGTAATTAGATTTTTTGAAAACTTCTAAATTCTCGAGATAAAACAAACTTATAATTTTTTAAATGGTAACATAGTCTTACCTTTTTGATTATTTTATAAGATATTCAATGATATATAACAAGTCTACATACTTTTGTTTTACATATGAATGAAAGATGATTTATTAATTTCTTGGAGTGAAAAAATTGAAAACTATGTATTAAGAAATAAATGAAAAAACTATGATAGTTTATCGTTTGTTTATTTTGATTCCATATCTATTAATTAAGTTCTCAAAATTATTCTAAGTCAATTATTTAAGGATTAGTTAAATTATTATTTATCGACGTCACAGTTGGCTTTGACATAATTTGAAAAAAATTGGTTTAAAATGCTTTTAAAATAAATAAATTAATTAATAATATGTGTAAAACTGAAGCATATAATATTAGAAATAAACAAATAATGAACTACTATAGTTTCTTCTTTTGTTTCTTAATAATTTTCAATTTTTTTCACCCCGAAAAATTAATAAATTATCTTTTACTCATAGCTTATATGCTAAGGATGTGTGATGAATTGTGAAGTTCCGTTGAGTTGGTTGAGTTGACCAATGAGAGGGCGCCATATGGTCCGAATGTCTATGCTGGGATGGCTGAACACATCTCTGTTATTGGTGATGTACACTGCTTCTTTGAATTTTCTTTTTTGCCATTGTTCTTCTCTGTCAATGATTCGTGCTTCGCTTCATTTAATATGATGATGTGCTGTCCACGCATGATGTGCTACACCTGATTTTTTCTATATCTCCCAGTTGTGTGTTTTTCTTGTGTTCCTGTAGTCTTACGGCGAGTGGTCTTTTTTTTCGCCTATATATGAGGCTCCGCATTCACAAGGTACTTGGTATATGCAAGACAACACAAAAAATTGCATATTCGCCGACTGCCCGACAGGAGCCTTTAATATTACAGGAATAACGGCCCCCTTTGTCTTATATGCTATGTAATTCATAATTTTATGTTCATTTTTAATTGTTTGTTATTGTAATTTACGTGATCCATTTTGGTAACATTAGTGACTTTTTCATCATAAGTATAATTGGGAATTAATGAGGTAAATTCTTACTCGGACAATATTAAATTGCTGTTACCAATCAAAAAGAAATCAAAAATATAAGAAATAGGAATTCATATTATATGTCTAAATCTGAGAGATCAAAATGTAAAAATAGAGTAGAGCAGAATGCTGAAGTAGATAAGTGAAATTCTTGGAAATATCTATTGCTTCGTCCTCGATCTCTTGAGTTTTATAGTTACTATAAGATACCATTAACTCAGAGCATAATTCAAGGTCAAAATGTTGTAATAAATCATCATAGGGTATGAATATTGAAAATATAATACGAAATTAAAATTGTAATCTGTATTTATTTGCTAATTAATGCGGTTACATTTTTAAAACAAATTTTAGAATCCTTGACTTTTGTATAATAATACTAGCTGACCCGCCCCGGCTTCGCACGGGTAAAGCTAGAATAACGATTGCTACACGTGTACCAGTAATTTTTCACATTTACTTCGGAGACATGCACTGCGTAGGGAGCCGGCAACCTGCCTCACATCGTACATGTAACAGGCTCTGCCCACTGCCCACCCAATCCCCGCACCGCACCTAACAACGCCCGTTTCTAAACATGTCTCGGCTACTTTTACTTATGTAGGTACATATGATGTAAACTATCTCTCCGACAAATATCGAAAATATACTAACGTTAAAACTTAACTATAGATACAAAGATAAAAAATAATTGAAATCACCCCCTATTGTACCGCCTTGAGGGATGATGTTTGAAAAACGCTGAAACACTCTTTATTTCTTACCAAAAGCATAAAAAAGAATTTTTATATCCTTAACTTGAGAAATGACGGATTCTCCATACAAACTTTCATCCCCTATTTCACCCCTTTCAAGTTTTATTTTCGTGACAAAAGGTAGCCTATGTCCTTCTCCAAGGTCCAATCTATCTCTATACCAAAATTCATCAAAATTGGTTCAGCGGAAGATATGATTGGTTCTCCATACAAACTTTCATCCCCTATTTCACCCCCTCAAGTTTTATTTTCGCGACAAAAGGTAGCCTATGTCCTTCTCCAAGGTCCAATCTATCTCTATACCAAAATTCATCAAAATTGGTTCAGCGGAAGATATGATGGGTTCTCCATACAAACTTTCATCCCCTCTTTCACCCCCTCAAGTTTTATTTTCGCGACAAAAGGTAGCCTATGTCCTTCTCCAAGATCCAATCTATCTCTATACCAAAATTCATCAAAATTGGTTCAGCGGAAGATATGATGGGTACTCCATACAAACTTTCATCCCCTATTTCACCCCTTCAAGTTTTACTTTCGCGACAAAAGGTAGCCTATGTCCTTCTGCAAGATCCAATCTATCTCTCTACCAAAATTCATCCAAATTAATTCAGCCATTTAGTCGCATTTATTATATTATCTAGTATGGATTAATAACACTCGTACAAAACTAACAAATTGACATGTAACCTTTATTGGTTATATACTGACAGACAGCGGCAGGGGTGAGAACACGTTGTACTTTTACTTTTCCACTATGTGGATAGATCTCGCTAAATTGGCTGCGTTCCACTATAATTAGATAGAGCATAAAATCCTTAAAAGTAGTGTACTAATTTTTTTTTTTACGTAAATCGATATTTTAATAGTCATTCTGCTATTCGGGGCGGAGACGAATCCAACAAATCAGAGATCATCAAAATCGGTCCAGCCGTTCTTGAGTTATAAATGGTGTAACTAACCCGACTTTGTTTTATATATTAAGATTTACACACACATCATTTCCAATTAAATAACATAAAAAAATAATATCGTTCAATAACATTTTTCAAATAAAACAAAGAATCTGTTTATTTTTCAAGAACAGCGAGGCAATTTAATATTAAAATTGAATATTTTAATTATCATTTTCATAACCCCAATCCACTGTTCGGAATCGGAACCGATGATCGATTCCACTACCCGGAACTGGAACCGAAGTTCGGTTCCACTACTCGAAACCTGCCCTGCCGGCCCATTAGGTAATTCACAATACGTGCTTTAATAATGTCTTTATCCCACTTATGAATTACTATTTGCTATGTTGGTGTTCGTAATAAGGAGGAAGAAAAACATAAATTAAGTAAATAAGTTAATATTTCAAAAAATTAAACCTACCTGCTTAATTATAACACATATAAACAAAAGTGCCTGTAGCCCCTTTAGCGGCCAACTGGGTCGTGTATCGATAAGAAAAGGAAAATTTAGTGAAAATTGTTTGAGAAAAGGATTAGGCGTTAGCCTCGCTTGGTGAAAAATGGAACTTTATTTGGAGCGAGACAACCAAATATAAGAGACAGATTTTAAAATAAAATTTTATATAGGCAATTACAAAGACGTTGAAAAGTGTGATTTTCAAAATGATGTTAAATACAAATAAAATATTGCTTACTTATCTGTTAAAAAGAGACGCTTCGGATGGGCTGGTTTAGCCGAAGTAAACTGGAGCAGCTGCTGTTGTCTGAAGGCGTGAAGTAAAGTTAGCAGTTGTACTGTCGGCCCCTGATACTACATGACACAATCAAGAAAACTCGGTAGCCAACAGAGAAAATTTTACAGTAAAGAAAACCCCAAAATAACCCAAATAAATAACTGCTACAAGGTCTAGAAAAAAAAAAAGAAATTCGCGAACGCCACTTGAACCAATTTATTATCAAATTACCAAATTAACTCATTTATGCCCTCATTCGCGCATCATTCACTCAGAGATAAGGGAATGGGGAATTATGATGTAATATGAATAATAGAACGCAGAAGTTAATGATTATAAGAGACAGAGGCGTTAACAAAAGAAAGAAGTAGATATGAGTAGGGTTAAATTACAGAAAAATGGTGGGTAAATGGTGTAATGATAAACAGAATTACTTTAAGGGTATGAAAGCAAAGTTTCAAGTGGCTACTGCGACACAAATATATCCAGTGTTGGCAAGGTTGGGGGTCACACATTTAAAAATTTACATAGAATTATTAAGTGATAGATTTGGCAAAAAGGGGAAATCTCGCGATGGCGACGGAGAATGACTTTAACTTTGGAAGTTTAGTTGAACCACCATAATGGTCGCAAACATGTGTAAAAAACGCAATTTCCGAATATTTCTAATAAAAGAAAATTTAGTGAGATAAAGTATTTAAACATCATAGCTCGTATGTAGTTTATTCTACTAGTGTTAAAATAAACTAGTAAGAATTATGTCTCAGGACTGTGTGAAGTAATATGCAATTACAAAAAGTGATGGAATATAATGCGCAAAAAAAGAGTAGATCGTTATACGCAATGGCAAGAGTTACATATAGCTGAAGTATTACTACTACGAGTCAGAATTATTGTAAAATTGACAAAAACTACGCTGTGCATTTGTTGAAAAGACTCCGCAGAAAAAAACATGACTGGCAGACATTTTTTCTACGTTTTAAATTTTCAAAAGATTAAGTATAGAATAAATCACAAAACTAGCAGTATATTTACTGAAGTAATATTTCCAGACAACCAAAAGAAATCAGAAAAGAATTGGTCAATATATTCAGAACTATGTACGTAGAAAAAACCTTGATCCAGAAAATCGCTCAAAACACGTGTTCTCTTAACGCTTGCCGGAGCCAGAGCCAGATGGAAGCAGTCCCTGTCTGGCCTTCAATGCGCTGGCTTCTTCGCACGCTGTCCCAGAGTAGCAAATTACTGAATATAGAACAAGGAAAATAAGAAATATAATTTTCATACATGAAATCTGTTACATAGAAATTTATCCGTTATTCAGTTAAGAAGCAATTGATAGTATTAAAAAATCTTAATTGTTCCTAGTTTAACAGTATTTTATTTTCGAGAAATCAGTGTAACGTCACATTTCCTCTATACTTGTCTTTCTCACACACACTGCTCTGAGTACGCTGCGAGAGAAAGATAACAATTGTATGACGTCAATTTTCCCTTTTAGCAAATGTGAAATATCTCGTAAAGTAATTATTTAAAAAAATGTTTTCATTGTTTTAACTATTATTTATTGAGCCATACTTTATGTTAAATTGAATTTTTTAATTTTTTTTGTTATGGTGGAATACCCCATTAGATAAAATTCACAATATACAATACACACACTGTCAAAATATGAAATATCATTTGCTAACGAAAAGCGCTACCAACATAACTGTCAAAAAAAAACACACTTTTAATGACGTCACACTTTTAATGACGTCGCATTTTTTAAAAATCTCATTGTAAAATGTACTTCAATAGAAAAACCGGTATGAAACATGTTTCATAAGGCTTATTAACGCACTCGTCCTTTGTAAAATACGTCTCGGACTCGTACGTGCATAGATTGCTTTATGATACTTGTTTTTTAATGTACTATTATACAATTCAATTTAGTTTAGATTTTCTAAACATACTTCTTGCATAGTTTGTTTCAAAATAAATGCACATTGAGTTTTCTGCCCATCCCAGAATATATTACTTAAGCGATTTGCAAGGATAGGAAAACAGACAGGTATTTACAAATTTTTTCAATTAACAAATTTAAAACAAATACCACAAATTATATATTTAAATTCATAATAAAGTTACTATAATTTATTATACGATAATAAATTTATATTTTTTTACATTTTACAAATATTAAAAACATAGATACATAAATTAACAATAAACTATAATGCTTTCGTCACATTTTTCATTTTACAAATATTAAAAACGTAGATACATAAATAACAATCAACAATAATGCTTTCGTCACATTTTTTACATTTTGCAAATATTAAAAACATATAGGTACAATTGTCAATAAATATTTATATTGTCTCTTGCGTATTCCTCTACATTTCATTATCACTTGTTTATACATTTCTTTAAAACGAAAACCAATATTTCATAATACTCTATGTAAAGTTAACACCGAACAATTTACTTCACATTTTTTATTAGTGATTAGTTTTTGATGTAAAATTTTAACAGACGGGTGTAGTTTTCTTCGTACATTTTGTATAATGGATAATATCAGCTTCAAATTCATTGACCACTCGTAATTTACTACGTTTTGTTGGCGAAACTGCGTTGTTAACAATTCGGCGCACAGTGTAATAATTCACTTTTGTTAATTCTGCTGTTTTTTGGATATTTCCACTTCCATCAACACTTTTTAAGGAATTATAATATTTAAAATAATTCGGTTTGCGTCTTCTGTTAAATGTTTTTGTTTAACATGTTCTACTTTTTCACTTAAAATATTAGAATTATCTTCTTCATCAGAAAATTCTCTCCACGGATGGCACACTTCAGTTATTTACAAGTAAATACTTGAAACAGGAATGACAAGAAAGAATGTTTTGCAAAATTTATACAGACGAATTATGTACATTAAAAGATTTTAACTACATATTTCCCGAATTTTAACTACATATTTCCCGGTTTGTACTGCAAATTTGGTAATCCGCTCCTAGCCTCTCGGGTAAGGAAATATCCCGGGGTGATGGGTTTACCGAGATTAAGAAGTCAAAGTCAATGTGCACTTATCTTGTCACAAACTATACACTATATTGTGTACTTTAAAACGTTTCTGTCATCTTCATTTGATGTTTTATAAATACTAATGGAATATATTGTACTATATTGGCAAAAAATTTTAGCAAAAAGAAGTAATAATTACAATGGCACATTTAAACATTGTGTACTATGACCATGAATGTGCATTGTTGGTACGTTATTTTTCTTTTACGAATATTATAAATATTCATATTTATCTATTATTTTTATTTCAGAAAAATAGTATATTATTACAAGCAAATAGCCGCAAGCCAAACTTTAAAATAATAAAAGTATTTACATTAAATTTCTCGATATTTCTAACCGTAAGTTTTAAAATGTATAATACAAGATAATAAACGTTATTAATTTTTCTCTTTTTAGCAAATTGAAATGTGTAAAAACATATTATTAATAATGATACAGTTCATAGGAAAATATAAGAAAGATACGCATCCTAACAATTATAAAAAGTATTAAGTTATATTCAGCCCAATTCTGTAAGAAAGTTTTTAAATTTCTCCCTTCGTTGTAGACACTTTATATGATTAGTAATACTGTAACATTGATATTGTATGATTGTTAATCTCTTTTATAACGGTATTTCCAGTTGTATCTAGCTTTACTAATTTGTCACCTCATCCCTGAACTAGTGTACGTTCAACAGTCTTCTGAAGATTGTGTAAAAGTCGAAATTTAGGCACAACTGATTACCAATTTAAAAATTCACACATAATAGAGTTAGTTACTAATTAATTCAAACACTCCAGCGTAGTTTTAATTAACAAATGTAATAAATCTATTTGTAATATTGAATAATAATAATAACAATAATAATAATAATAATAATAATAATAATAATAACACTAATGTATATATATATATATATATATATATATATATATATATATATATATATGTATATATACACATATACAGGTGTCTCACAACTCGCGCCCCAGAGCGAATGAGGAAACACGAGACTGCACTCGGATGTGTAATTTCGAAGAACAAAAAATCTAGCTTAAAAGATATTAGAGAAAAGACGTCTTAAAATTAACCAATCGGAGACCTACACCTTTAACATGTGTTTGCCCTAATTTTACGTTACTATGGTTTTATACAAATCAAATCTTCTTTAAAATGTGTGGGCGACTGTAGTTTTCGAAAAATGTCAGTGTCAAATTAAATTTGGTGAAGGTGAATAAAAAAAGGCAAATTCTTACCATGTATTTAGCCGCTGATTACTTAGAAATGATTATAATTTTCGGAGAATGTGGACAATATTTTCGTATAACACATTTTGCACAGCTGCTACAACACGTTGCACTGTACGATATAAATGATGATCTCGGATGACACCTTTGCTAACCTAAATTTGTTGACAGTGAAAAGTCAACTCTAAAGTGTCAAAATTACAGTAAGTCAAACAAATTTTGTAACTCACTAGTAGTATTTTTAAAATCTAGCAACCAGTTTTATTTTGTAATAATATCATCACACCTCAAGATATCCTTCCGGGATTGGTGGATTAAAAATTCTCCGTTATGCAAGCAGCCGCATATTATTTTCTACTATTTGTTGGCAACCTATTGTCGTCGGCAAGTGTCAGTTTCGTCTGCGGCGCGAGTTATGAGACACCCTATATGTATATATATATATATATATATATATATATATATATATATATATATATATATATATATATATATATATTATATATATATACAGGCTGGTTGATTTTTCATTGTCCAGCTTCTGAAATAGTAAAGATATAAAAAAAAGTTAAATACAAAAGTTGTTTAATTCAACCTGATCTATAATTTAGCATAAACAATTTTTTCCCAAGACGTGCCAATTTTTTGGAAAAATGTTTAACTTTAATTTTTTAAATGGAATACCCGATATATTTTGACAGAATAAGATTCTTAATAAATTTCTCTTTACAATGATGTGCAACAAGTAAGGATTTACCTTTAAATTATGTCCTATAAAGCAAATAGAAATATGATAAAAGTAGGCTATAATATTCTATTGTTTATACCTATAACTTCTGTCACACATGAACATTGGCTACGTATAATTATATTACCGGTCTGTCGCAAAGAATTTTCAAAATTTTGGAAAGTATTTACGTGAGGCTGTCTTCTATCAGGAAATAAATTTTGATACAGGATAGCAGCCCGACGTTTATTATTATTTGATCTGTGAAAACAGCAATGCATATCAACTTTTTCTCTATTACTGTAACCGACGTTCATTTTTCTTAGTTAAATAAGAATCTTAACACCTTTCTCACTATTATAATCAGTATTATTAAATCTGTGACAGGTGTTACTGGTATAAACAATAGAATATCACAGCCTACTTTTATCGTATTTCTATTTGCTTTATTAGACATAATTTAAAGGTAAACCCTTACTTGTTATACATCATTGTAAAGAGAAATTTATTTAGAATTTTATTCCGTAAAAATATACAGGCTCTTCCATTTAAAAAATCAAAGTTAAATATTTTTCTGGTAAAATGGTAGGCCATGGAAAAAAATTGTTTATGCTAAATTATAGACCAGGTTGTATCAAATAACTTTTCTATGTAACTTTTTCTTATATATTTAATATTTCAGAAGATATAAGCTGGACAATGAAAAATCAACCACCCTGTATATTGTTTTGGTACCCATCACTGGACCGAATAGTTAAGGAAAAAACTTTTCTTAGGTATTCAGTGTTTATTGGGCAAAATAACTTTGGTCGATTCTTTTTAAATCAACCTTTTTTTAAGATTTCGCCTTTTATTTAGAGTTTAAATCAAAAAATGTAAATTTTGACTTACGTTTTAGTTGAAATTACAATAAAAGATCTATTTACGTACAAAAACAAATTGTCACATGTTCTAAGCACGTTATCGTTGAAAGGTTAAAATTGTTTTGAAAGTGCGAAAATAGTAAAGTTGGTAACGGCGAATAATTTAAATATAAAAAAATACAAAAAAAAAAATATGAAAATACATCTAATTTTGACAATTTGAAAATTTTATCTTTACAATAGTAGTAACACTCAAACATCTGTATTGTTTTTGATGTCCCTAGTTGTATGTTTATTTTCTGTAATAATTTTGATTAATTTGCAATATATAGGACTCAGGTTCTTAATATCTGTTCTTTTGTTAATGATTTTTTCCGTGTCTTGATATAATACATTTCAAGAAATGATCTTTTCGAGTATTTTTTTCGAATCTAATAATGTGTTGTGCAAGTGAAGTTGAGTCCGGTCTTCTGTTCGCATCACTTTTGTGTGATGTAAGTTTGTTCGCTAGTTATCTTGACATTTATAGTATATACCGTAAATATCAAATTGTAACCAAGGAGTTGGTTACGCGTTCCGAAAACATAAAATTGCTGAAAATTTTATATTTACGGAACACGGTTAGCTGAAAAATGGTTATTTTTTGTTAACCTACGCAACCGAGCTACAGGCTCGGTTATCTTCTGTTTTTTTCCTCTACTCATGTTTGGCGGGATTTGTGTTTGTTTGCGCCAGAAAGTACCGACTGCATAACCTATAACTGGGACGTGTTGTGCATTGTTTGTTTTGATGAACAAAACCCATAATGGTACGTATATATTGTTTTATAATATATGCATTTTAATTTATATTATTCCTTATCAATTTAGGATAATTTATCTTGTGGATACTGTGGGGAATATCTCGGAAGTGCCATGGAAATTCATAATGTAGAACACCACTGTTTAGCAAATTTTGATGAAATAATTATTAATGAGGCCGATAATAAAGTATATGAATATGTTAGTCACACAGAAATACCTACAGAAAAAAACGAGAACAGGTGGTCAGATGAAGAAGTAAAACTTTTAATTTGTACTTACAACGAAAAAAAAAACATTTGTTTTCGTCACCACAATATAATAATAAACAAGTATGGAATATTATGAGTGAAGAAATGAGTAAGCAAAATGTTATTAAATCTGGAAACAAATGTGACCAGAAATGGAGGAACCTAAAAGCGATGTACAAAAAAGTACTTGACCATAATACAAAGACAACAGGAAATAGTAAATTACAGTGGCAATTTTTTGATAATTTCCATGAAATTTATTTTCGAAATCCACAGATGAACCCCATTGCCACAGCTAGTAGCAGCGGTGTGGTAAAATTTAATACCGCAGCTACTTCATGTTTAACTCCATCTTGTAGTTCAGCTTCATCTTGTAGTTCAGTTTCATTACCATCCGCATCCTCTACTCTCAAATCTTATGAAAAAGCTAAAGAAGTTGTAAGTCCAATTGACATCACCCCAAAAAGAAAACAAAAATCAGTTGTAAAATCGTTGAAAAGAAATAAAGAAGATATACTTCAAGAAATAAATGAACACCAAGAGAGAAGACACGAGGAAAAGATGAAGCTAAAACGCGAGATGTTCGAATGGTTCAAAAAAAGTTTTGACAATTAACTATCTGACATTTTTATGATAGTGCAATATGTTTCCAAACGATGATTATTAAACTCATGTGACTATAATTACTTTCGTTTTCGTTACAAATTTCTGTAGTACTTTGTATTTTATACAGTGTTGTTGTTCTTTTTTGCAATCTAGAATAATTTTTATTTTTGTGATATATAGATAAGTAATACGAGTACAAATATTTATTTTTATTTTCTTAAAGATGTTTTTGTTGTAAGAGAAGTTTTATGTGTAGGTACAGTATTATTATATTTTTTGGTGAAACCACTTGTGTTCGTTTCCGATGTAATAAAAAATATATATTCCTTAACTTGTTTTTATTACACATTTAAAAGATATTTATAAAAATAAGTATAAAATAAATAGAAAACATTATTATTCTGCCAACTAACGACATACTTCATCTCTTTTTATTGTCCCCCTAAGTCGCACAGCCCGTTCTTCCACATTGTCAAGGCCTACATTTTCTAATACTTCTTCATCTTCTTGAAAATCGAAGTCCATTATATCGTCTTGTAGAATACATATGTTGTGTAAAACGCAACAAGCAATGATGTATTTCGGGATCCACTCAATTCTTCTAACGTCTAAAAATTTGAGACAACGCATCCTTTTTTTAAGTAGCCCGAATGCTCTTTCAATAGTGCTTCTGGGAGAAGATAATTTATAATTGTAATTTCTTTGTTGTCTGGTGAGTTGGCCATTGTCCCTATAGGGAGTTAACAGTTGCGGTAAGCAAGGATATGCTTTATCCCCAATTAAGTGACTATCGTCTGGAAATTTATCATTGAAATCTTGAGTTATGTAAGACCAGACCTCACTATTCCGAAGTACTCTGGCATCATGTACGGCACCTACTTCACCTGCATAACAATGCGTGAAAAGTAATTGATGATCACATATACCCTACAAGGGAAAACTATTCACTTCTAGACATTAATAAATCTATAAATGTTTTACTTGTAAAATGATGGCAGGAAATTTTTTTCTGCATATATAAGATATGCCATGATCTTTTGGTAAAGGAATGGGTACGTACGATCCATCAATGCAACCTATCGTATTCGGAAACCCCATTCGCTGATAATTATTTTTTATCGTATTCAAATAGTCTCCGCTGGGCCACTTGATAACTGAAGGACTTAATTCCATTAGAGCATCTGTTACTCTTCGTACACTTCTAAGTCCGGTAGCTTTCCCAATGTTAAAGCGTCCGCATACAGACCTGCAAAAAATGAAAGTTTTATATTTATTTTTATAATTACAGAAAACTTATTAACGAAAAAAAGTACCCACCTGTAAGAGTCAGGTGTAGCGAAATACCAGATTGCAAGCAATAATTGAATTTTAGCTGATATAGTTTGCCTTCCAACTTTAAATGCACTAGTGGCTATTTTATTTTCTAATAATTCTAAAATGTAATTAAATGTTCGTCTATACATTCTAAAATTTTCGCGGAACTCTTCTTCACTGTAACTGTCCACAACAGCTTCATATTCTCTAATTTTAGGTCTTTCATTCCTTTCATCTAAAAGCTCATTTATACATCAATTTATAAAAAAAAATATTTATTAAAACCAAATTACTTACGATTTTCATATAAATAATTATTTATATCATCATCCGATGAATCGGATGAAAACAGCAATTCTTGTATTATTGCCTCCATGATTGACAATAATGCACGATAATAAACGGAACTGTCAAATTCAAGGTCAAACCGTTCCGCAAATATTCTTGAAATTAGTAACCAGTGTTTAAACACAAAAAAACCTAACCCAAAATCTTGGTTACAATTTGATATTTACGGTACATACTATTATATCCGATGTAGACGAGGTCACAATTTTGACGTTATTTTATAAATGATATCTGAGCATTTTTGTGTAGGAGTTTATTCTTTAACTTTGGAAAAAACTGATTTTAATATATTTCATCTCTTTTTTTTTTGGCTATTTTTACTGTGCCGTCTTTGATTATTTTTAATATATATATATATCGGTTTTTACCTTCCGTCACCTTTAGGTAAGGAAGGTATTGTCTTTGGTCAAAAAATTCGGTGGTGAGTTTTTAATGAATAAGCACGTTTTAGGGTCCCTACAATAAGAATTTACTATTTTTAAGATGATGTCTGTATGTATGTATGTGTGTGTGTGTGTGTGTGTCCGTGTGTGTGTGTGTGTGTGTGTATGTGTGTCCGTGTGTGACAAATTTTTCTCCGACGATAACTCCAATACTACAATTCTAAAAATTATAATTCTTTCGTATTCCTTTTCTGTACATCTATATGAAGAGTTGATTAGATTTTGGTTATAATCGATCCACCGGAAGTATCCTTTTTTGAAGTTTTTAACAGTTTTTCTTAAAAAAAACGCAGTTAAATATTATTTTTTGACATTTTGTTATTATATATATTAAAGAAAATACTCTTCTCTATACGGTTTAATTATACATTTTGCTTCATATTCAATAGATGTAAATTAAAAGCATTATAAAGAAATTAATTTTCAAAAATTAGTCAGCTTTGCAATTTATCATGGAAACAGCTGACATAATTATTCAAAAAAAAATAATTGACAGATATCAGTTGCAAGTGCAAAACCAAATATGGAAAGTATAGGATCTAAAATTGGTATGTCATATTGTTACTCGCAAGTGACATGCAGAGAAAGGCCAAAGAGAAAATGGAAGGACATTACTTAGTGTAGTTTATGTTATAATTTTATTGGATTTAAAGAACCTTTACAAATGAACTTTTTGTATGGAATTTGTAAAAAATAGTATGTGTTCGTGTTCGATTTTACATGATATTATATAGAATCTGTTCCAAGGACCTTTTGGAATGGGATTTGTACAAAATACATCGAATTGACGGAAGGTCTTGTGCTGGCCACAACAGATTTTTTATGTATGATATCGAGTATCGAGCAGTATTTTATTTCGTTGTTTTTCTCTGCCTGTCTGTTAGTCTGTGTGGTATTGGGCTCATTTAAAAAGAATCAACTAAAACTTTTTAGCCTAATGAACATTGAATACCCACGAAATGTTTTATTCCTTATATATATAAATTATGTATTGTTGTTATTCTGTTATACAATAATTATTAATGTATCAGCACTTCTTGCAGTACTTTTCCATTATAACATGCATTGTAATAAAAACCCCCTGTAACTAAGATAAGTTGTTCATTCTTTCTGTATTCTCATATCTCGAGACATGTAATCTCGTTGATAATAAAATTATTTTTTTTTAAATAATTTAAACGAATTTCAATTCTTTACTCTTATAAACCAATTTATCAATAGCAAACCAAGAAAAATTATATTTCAACAAAACCGTCTACAATGACCTGTGGAAACAACATGAAACGCAGATCCCACGGAGAAATCAACTTCCTCGGCAACCAATCAAACAGAGGAATCGAAAGAGGAAGGAAGCGTTGCTGTTCGAGAACCCTTCGATCACGTCTTCAAACCAGGAAGAATCAGCGACCCGGTGATGTCCGTAAAGCATCAACCAATCCTCGTATTATTAACAATAACTTTGTAAGTTAATATTTATAATTATTTTCGTATTACACAAAGCGAACGACTATACCGTTTTTAAACCAGGAGGATTAATTTAAATTTTAACCGCTAAAACTGAGGCTTCTGAATGGCTAATGCTTCGTCAGGTTTAACACTGTACAAATATTTTGCATTTAATGTATTAACTGTCATACTTTTGAGGTTATCATTTTCTGTTTTGGTTTTTCGCATTTCTGTGACTAAAATAAATCAGTTCTTTTAAGAACTAATAATATTGATTGTATCGATATTATTTGTGTAAGGTGGACGAATAATAGACGATTTAATAGAACCATTCCTTATTTCGGTTGGCAATGATAGTGACTCCAGCTCATCGGAGAGTTCTTTTGATGAAGATTGTTAATGGCTGTGCACTGAATTTGCCCTGATATGCAGCTTGACAAACAAAAAATGTTATCTTATTGATGTTATAATATACAGTTTCAATTTATGTTCAATTTTAAACGAATTAAATATAATATTTATTTTTTGTATTTTGTTCTTTTGGTGTTGTGTTCTATTGTATAAATAAAAAAATAAATAAATAAATATTATTAATTGATGTCATGGTGGGCACTTGGTGAAACATTATAAAAATAAAAAATTATAATATAAATTAAACACTTGGTTGTTTCACAAACTTTATTTAAACGACGATCGTTTCGACCTCTCGGTCATTATCAAGTTAACAAAATATTACAAATTGTATCTTATTTATGTATATATATACGTGCTAAAATGGGTGGGGGTGAGTACAAGCCAGCGGTAGCATCTAATAAAGATTTAACAATGACTTAAAAGGGAACTTTTCTGCAAGTCTGTGCGAAGCATTCGAAATAAATAAGGCTATAAACTCAAGAAAACCCATTACCAATGATCAAATAGACCTAAATAACTCCCCATTGTTAAATCTTTATTAGATGTTACCGCTGGCTTGTACTCACCCCCACCCATTTTAGCACATATATATACATAAATAAGATACAATTGTAATATTTTGTTAACTTGATAATGACCGAGAGGTCGAAACGATCGTCGTTTAAATAAAGTTTGTGAAACAACCAAGTGTTTAATTTATATTATAATTTTTTAAATAAATAAATACATTATATATAGGTTATGTGTATATTATCACTATGTTCAATTCAAAAATATAGTTATAAATCAAGTAAGAGTGTTTATTTAGATTACAGATTATTTTCTGTTTACATAATCAAATATATGGTGTGAATAATAAAAGTTTATAATGTCAGTTTTATTTTAAAATAAGTTCCATGCGAAGTATACACTGCAGATGTGTACAGAGTTTTTTTGTATTTCGCGCGAAAAAATCTAGTAACTTTTTCTAGGAACTTTCTATTGTTTAAATCTGAATTTCGCATTTACTCCTCCTGGTTTAAAAACAGAGTATAGTAATAAAGGTATCGAGGGACCGGCACAGTCCCAAACACACAATAAACTTAATGTCCGATAGTACAGAATCTGAAAATTCTGATACTGAAGTAAAAAAACCCTATTCCTTTAAACAATACTGTTAAAAACATAATTTTAAAGCCAAATAGATTAAACGTTTCAAATAGTTCAAACATGGCTACAACCACACTTTCAGAATTGAAAAACCTTTCTGAAATTATTCCTTCATATAATGGAGATATTAAATTACTAGATAATTTTATTAGTGCCGTCGACGACGTAGATAATACACTAAAAACCGTTGTACTTAGTCCCGTTCAGAAAATATATATATATTTTTTTTTTGATTAATAAAAACTAAAATTACACACAGAGCTGCCGAATTATTATCCGAGAATAAATTCGAAGACTTGAAAGATTTAAAACTTTACCTTACAACAAATTTCTGTGATAAAAGCACAGCTGAAACAATTTTGCTGGAAATTTTACAAATGAAAAATAAAACCAGTAAAGACAAAACTCTAGAAGTCATTTCTCAAAAATTTTCACATTACAAATCAAAAATCTTATTAAAAGAATATAATCAATTACAAAAGAACGCAATAATACAAGAAAATCAAAAATTAGTAGTTTCTCACTTTATAACTCTCCTGCCTTTATCAGTGAGAGGATCATTTATTATTAAACAACCCAGTACAATAGAAGAGTGTGAATGTTGATTTAGAAATGAATTTAATTATTCACATCAAAGCCCACACTAATCACCAATGCTAAGAGATAAGCAAAATTTTAGTTTTAATATACCACCAAAAAAATTCCCGGCTCAACAATTCCCATCCAAACCAATTCAGTTTACCAACAATCAAACACAAGCAAAACCTTTTGCCCCTAGTCAGAACTTAAATCTTTTTATGAGACAAAACGAACATTCCAGTCCAAACCTATGACACAGCAAACAAGACACACTACGCCTATGTCTACTCAAACAATTAAGCAAAATTACAATCTCAACGAAAGCTCAGATGAACAAGTTGAACAAACTGCTGACGATTACGAATACGAATACATAGAATTAGAGACAGAGGTAGACGAACAAATCAAGTAATGTCCAGCCTAACATACAATTTACCCTCGCTATATATCCAGGACTACATCATTTTATTAGGCACGGGTTCAAGTATTAATTTAATACATCCAGATTTAGTCAAATTCAAAAAAATTAAAACTTATGAAGAAAAATGTACGTTTACAACCGTAAATAGAAAATCCACCATTTCACAATTTGTAATACTGAAAATTAATAAAATTCCATTAAAATGTTACGTTTACAAATTCCATAAAGAATATAATTTATTATTAGGTACTGAAGCATTTAAAAAATTAAATATCCAAATTGACTTTATAAAAAATTCTGTTAATATACAAGGAAAAAAAAAGAAATTACAAAACGACTTCAAAACTGGCAAAGAAAATAATAATATTCAAATTCGTTCAGAACATTTGAATCAAGTTGAAAAATCAGAATTAAAAACACTCATAAATAAATTTGAAGATCTTTTTCCAAAACCAAACGAACCATTGTCTTGTACAAATTTATGCGAACATAAAATAACGAAACCTCCATTTGCACTAAAAATTACAAGCTTCCACAAGTATATGAAAACGACATTGAAGAACACATAGAAAAAATGTTAAGAGAAAAAGTTATACAGCCTTCTCATTATCATCTTACCTCTTAAATATAGACAATTATAATGAATCTTATAGAAAATGTTTTAACGAATGCAAAGATATCCTTACTTCATCTCCGATATTACAATTTCCAAATTTTCATAAAGATTTTATACTAACAACGGACGCCTCTGACTATGCGTTGGGATCAGTTCTACTACAAAAAGACGAACACAGTAAAGAAATGCTAATAGCTTATTTTTCAAAAACATTAGATAACGCACAACAAAATTATAGCACCGTCGAAAAGGAACTTCTAGCAATAATAGAATCCGTAAAAAAAATCAGACTACCTGTATGGTAGAAAATTTCTTATAAAAACAGATCATAGACCTTTATGTTGGCTATTCAATATAAAAAATCCTAACCAGAAACTCATGTGCTGGAATATAGAACTAAACGAGTACAACAGCAGATAATCTTTCTCGCCAACGTGATAAAACACAAATCCACAATAAAATCGGTGATTGTAACAGAAATAAAAATATGCGGTCATTGTATTTTAGAAGATTTTAAAATGAGTCAAGGCTTAGCAGAACAAGTTAATAGAAAATTCAATAGTATTTTTGTAAAAACTCGAATGTAATAAATAAACTCATCATTATTCAAAATTCTAATAATCAAACAATTATCGATTTAATTACAAAGAGAAGATTTAATGAGAAACCAACAATTAAAAACCTAGATAAAGCATTAAAAGAACTCTGAGATTATCTCATACTTAATGAAATTTTTGAAATAAATATACCCTTATTAGGTAGTGGTTTAGATAAATAAGAAAGGAATCAAGTGTCGGAATAAATATTAAAAATATTTGAAGACACAAACATACAAATCTACGTTTATTCCTTACCTACAATAAATTTACATAATAACGATAATGAATCAACTTCGTCAAATCAAAATACAATTCATTCGGATCCAGAAAACTTAGTAAACGGAGATAGAAGATAGAATAAACATAGCTGATAATCAACTAATATTTGAAAGTCATAATTCTGAAACAAATAGAAATAACAAAATTATTTGGGAACAGAAAACAGCGAATTCATTGTAAATTTAATAAACAAAATCTTAAAGACGAAATATTAAACTTTCTCATAGAATAAATAATCCCGAAAATAAAATATCTAGCTATTTTTAACGAAAAAGACCTAGACCTAAAATTTTCAAAAATAATAAAAGAAAACTTTGAATTTAATACCATTAACATAATTACTTGTAATAAAATAGTTGAAGACATAGAAAATGAAGAGAAACAAATAGAAATAATTCGTGACTTCCATATAGGCCTTACAAACCATAGGGGAATAATCGCAACCCTCAATGCATTAAAAGAAAAATATTTTTGGCCCAAATGATTAGTAATATTACTGTATATATACATAGATGTGAACTTTGTAAATTAAAGAAATACTATAGAAAAGCAATTCCGGCAATAGATAACCTAACACCAACCCCTCTAAAACCATTCGACATAATAAATATCGACGTACTTTGTCTAAATAAAACTAATTTTTCAACAAGTTTCGATCAATTCGCTAAACATAGTCAAGTTTGTCCGCTAGAAAATAAAAGTTAAAATTACAGAAATTAATTCAATATTTCCAAATTTATACTATACCAAATAAAATAGTTATGGACACAGGAACTTAATTCGAAAGTAGCGTTTTACAAGATTTATTCAAATTCAGGAATATAGAGAGTCATATAAACTGTGTAAACAATCCAAAAAGCAATGCTGTTTTCATTTAACACTTATAGAACATCTTAGACTCCTTGTAAATAATAATCACTTCAAAAACAAAACATTTTTAGAAAAACTTAATTTAGCAAATCCTAGCTTACAGCAATACTAAACACACCATAACAAAATTAACCCCAATTAAAATACTATTTGGCAAAAATAATTAAATCCCATTAAAAACAACCCCACTCATTAATGAAGCAGTAATGCAAAAATACCAACCAGAACAAGAAGAATTATTTAAAATTATAAATGACAAAATAAAAACTGAGAAACAAAAACGCTATAAAGAAAATGATAATCCCTTACAAATAAAAAATACTATTTACGTAAAAGAAAATCCAAAACTAATTAAAAAATTCAAAAAACCCTTATTTAGAAAATATAGAGTTCAACACTATAATCACATACTTGGGAAAGTAAAAATCAGAGACCAAATGGCCGAAAAACATGTCAGGATAAACAGAATTAAACATAAATTGTTGTTTCAGATGTACGGCTCAACTGACGGACATCTCAAATGACAATGGATTTCATTTAGCTAAATTAAGGAAAACACAGATAAAAACTTCAGAACAAATAATTTACTTCAATTATAATATTACCCCGATACACGATGAATTTACTAAAATAAAAACAATAATAGGAATCATCCTCTTTCAAATTAAAGATACAACGGAAATATTTCAAGACTATATTAATATTTTAATATATAATTTTCATGATTTAGAAAATAAAATTAATAAAATAATCCACAGAATTTCAAAACGCGGTTTAATTAGTGGTGTAGGAAATATCATAAAATCAATTTCAGGGAATTTAGATGCTTCCGATGGAGAACGCTATGAGAAAATTATTGAAGAAATAAAAAAATAATGAAAAATTATTACAGGATCTAACTAATCAAAATTTAAAAATTAGCAAAGAAATGATTGATAAATTTAATTATTAAATCGAAAATATTAGAAGTAACGAAAATAAGCTAAAAACGCAATTAGAAGAAATCCAAGAAATTTTAAAGAAAAACTTCAATGGGCAGGGAAAAATCGATGTTGAAAATAAATTTCAAAAACTAATATTTATAATTCATAATTAAAATGATCTCACTAAGCAAATTGAAATCAGTTTAAATTTTTGCAATCTGAGAAAATTACACACAAGTATTATCGACCCAAAAAATATCAGAAAAATCACACAAAACAAAGACATTTGACAACTAAACGAAATTATAGAAACTTACTGCCAACACGATAACGAATAGATACTCTTCCTTATTAATAGTCTTTTCTTCCTAAACGTACGATTTATACCAATTTACACTCCTACCTTTTATTAAACACAATAAAATTTTACAACTAAATGAAAAACAAACCATGTATTTTATAACTGATAATAACTTTAAGATAAATAATTGCATTTTAGTAAATAAGATATATTACTGTAAAACTGAGTATATTGTTTTAAATAAATGTATAATTAATATAATAAAGGTCCAAACGAATGATGATTGCAAGTATCATACTCTGGAATTAGAAAATACTTGGGAGAAAATTCAAAATACAAATTCGACTTTTCTTAAGGAAACTCTTTTTTACTGCTGTTTTAATTAATATTTCATTAAAAACATGGTTATCAAAAATGAATTAAAATTAGTTTAACAGATAAAATATTTTATTAATTTTCTCGGAAGTGTTAGTAAAAAGTGACTTTTGCAGTGCTCTTGTTCTTAAAAAATATATTCTAATTCTGAGTTAGTGTAAATATTGCTAATCTATGGAGAAGTGGGACAAATCGCGGCTCCAGCAGAAGGTCTTCGCGGCACGGAATTTAATAAGAAATAATGGACAAGATGGTGGCGGTCACAGACTACACCACAACATCGAAGATGAAGTTCTAGACTTGGTGCATGCTGACCCGAGACATATGCCCGTACCTATAGTTGAGACTTCGCCTGAACTTGGACTTGAGCAAGACTTGAGGCGAGAAATGTTTACTATAGTCAAGTTTCGAAAGTGAAAAGCAGGTACTGCGCGTGCGTCATTGGAGTCTTGCTCAAGTCCGGTAACAACTAACCTTAAGCATTGCTTCGCTCGTTGACATTTGTTTTGTGTGAAAATAGTTTGTAATTTACTCTTTATTAGCGATGGAAGATTTTGAGGAATTTATTGATTTTGTGGAAAACGTGCAAAATAATATTAGAATGCCAAAAAGATATGTTCGAGATGTAGCAAATCCTATTGAACTGTACGATGAGAAGGATTTTAGGAGCCGTTATAGGTTTTCAAAAGATATTGTAATGAATATTATTTTACCTCTGGTAGCCCACGACATAACGGCAGTAAATAACCGCGGATTACCATTTCCCCCTTTAATTCAATTATTGACATGTCTACGATATTACGCAACTGGAAATTTTCAGGTAAAGTTATGTTCTATAGTAATTATGTAAAATTCATATAAGTTATTTTGAAGATGGTCAATGGAGATCTGCGTGGTATAAGCCAACAGTCGGTCTCGCAGATAATAAAAAGAGTTTCTGAAAAGATAGCTGAGCGGTTGCCAGAATACGTCCATTTACCCAATAGCCAGGAACTGAAACGACAAAACATGAGAATGTTTCAGGCTATATCTGGATTTCCTGGTGTTGCAGCATGCATAGATTGTACCCACATCAAAATTGTTAGCCCAGGAGGAGACAATGCAGAAGTGTATAGGAATCGGAAAGGTTTTTTTTCTTTAAATGTACAAGTAAGTTCGGTAAAACTGATTTTGAGTTCTCTCGTAATAGAAAGTAGGTTGCAGTTGGTCCACAAATGGAAATGATAGACATAGTAGTGAGGCATCCTGGATCTACACATGATAGTGTCATCTTTGATAGAAGTGCGTTAAGGGTGCATTGTGAACGAGGAGAAATTGGCGGGTTATTACTCGGGGATAATGGATATGCATGTAGACCATATTTGTTAACTCCGGTAATACGTCCTGGTAAAAAAATAACATGTAATATTAAAAATATATATTTCATTATTGTTTTGTAGCAAATGCAAATGAAGAGCGGTATAACGCAGCACACATACGGACAAGAAATATTGTGGAGCGGGTTTTTGGTGTGTGGAAACGACGATTCCCCTGCTTGCACCGAGGTATTACAACAAAACTGACAACGGCTCAAGCAATTATTTGTGCAACAGCTACATTATACAATATATCTGTTAAATATAAAGACAACTTTCAGATGGAAGAAGTTGTTGACCAGATTGACGACAACAACGAACCAGATATTAATTTGAGAAATAATGAGCAATTAAGATTAGTTTTTAGAAGTAATTTTATTCTCAATCATTTTTAGATTTTGGATTTAATTTTTTAATAAAAAAATACATATGTAAACTGTATAAATAATTTTATTTACAATTATAAATTATGGTTTTCCTTAAACAATTTAAGTTGCAGCACTGCCAATTCACTTTCGGCCTCGATTTTCTTCTTTGTGGCGAGGATAACCTGCAGTTGTTCATTTTCAATTTGCATTCTCAATTTATGCAACTCTTCCTGGTGCTTTATAGCTTCTCTCATTTTTTGCACCCGCAAATTAGCTTCTGTTCGCACAACAGATATTGCACTTTTTCTGTCTGCAGAAAAAAAACATGAAAAATAGCACATTTATAAAGAAGATGTTTACCATTTGAAAGCAAATGCACATTTCTTGGGGTACTGACATTTACTGAGTCTAAAAGAAAAAAAAACTGTAGGCAATACAATAAAAAAGAAGTTCGTTTTAATTACCAGATGATGATTTTGGCAAAAATATATCAGTTGCGCAAGCATTTTCATTTTCCGAGACCTCTATAGTCATTGCTAAAATTTCATTACTGCTTTTTTCCGTCTTCTTTTCGTGTACTGCAGTGGAGTCCCAAGGGCATGACAGCGATACATCAGCATGTGGGGCTGCCACATCTACAGCTTCCATTACAGGGTCTAGGTCCACTTGTGGTTCTGGTCCTCCGCCAGTTAACAAACGATTGTATTTTAACTCTGTTGTTGCTTTACGCTTTCTGAAAAATACAGAAATAATAACACTCTTCACTATACGTAGCGTAATGCACAAATCATACCTTTGTTTCAAATTACTCCATAACTTTTTAAGTTGTGTAGCAGTTCTTCTTGTTGTTATTAAGTTCGCCTGACAATTGTATTCATCCGCTACTGTATCCCACTCTTGTTGTTTACGTTGTATGGTCGCAGAATCTGTTTTTTTATTCTCAATCACGTTTTTGTGTTTGTCAATTAATGATGCCAGGAGCAGCTTCTCATTTTGTGTATACGGTGTCAACTTCTCTCCTTTAAATAAATGTGTCATTTGAAAAAATATATTCTAAAAGTAGGTAGCAAATCAAATTTACCTGCACTCATATTTTTCGAACGTGAACACACTTTCTATTTTTACAAATATACACAATAAACATGTACGTAAAGAATACAATATAACGTTTAGGTTACGTTTGCGATTGCCATTCCCAATTTGTACGCAAACATACAACGCCTACATGCAAAAGTCACCAGAAATGTCACTATAACCACAAAAATTCCTAAACAGATCAAGCCGCACTTTAACTTCGCCGAGAATTCACGAAGGCTGTAAATAGCAACAATACTACAGACTGAAGTCACGAGTATGGAGTACAGCTTGGTCAAGTATTACTCAAGTCCAAGATTGAGTAAGGACTATAGGTACGGGCATTAGTAGCAGAGGAATATCTCGTGTTGCAGGAGAAATATTTCACTCGACTGTTCTGAATATTTTAGATAGGAATGATTATCATCCATTCCATTTTCAGCGTGTTCAAAGATTAATGCCTGCTGATCATTAAACTAGAATGTTATTTTGCCAGCGGGTTCTGCAATACCATGCTGCAAATT